>QODF01000010.1:544854-629177 GCA_024372805.1 Oostethus manadensis
CACACACACACACACACACACACACACACACACACACACACACACACACACACACACACACACACATATATATAGTGAGGGAACAAACTATTCAAACCCCAGCTGATTTTGTAAGTTTGCCCACTAACAAAGAAATGATCAGTCTATAATTTCAATGGTAGGTTTATTTGAACACTGAGAGACAACAATGAAAAAAAATTCAGAAAAATGCGTTACAAATTTGCATTTCTATGAAAAAAATCAAGATCTCTAGCTCCCAGGTGGATCTTATACAGGTAACGAGCTGACATTGGCAGCCCTCTCAGCTCGGTACCTGTATAAAAGAGACCTGTCCACAGAAGCAATCAATCAATCCAGATGCCAAACTCTGCACCATGGGCAAGACCAAAGAGCTTTCCAAGGATGTCAGGGACAAGATTGTGGACCTACACAAGGCTGGAATGGGCTACAAGACCATCGCCAAGCAGCTGGGTGAAAAGGTGACAACAGTTGGTGGAATTATTTGTAAATGGAAGAAACATAAATCAACTGCCAATCTCCCTCGGTCTCACCTCATGGAGTTTCAATGATAATGACAACGTTGAGGAATCAGTCCAGAACCACTCAGGAGGAACTTGTCAATGATCTCAAGGCTGCTGGGACCATAGTCACCACAAAAACAGTTGGTAACACACTACGCCGTGAAGGTCTGAAATCCTGCTGTTCCCGCAAGGTCCCCCTGCTCAAGAAAGTCCATCTACAGCCCCGTTTGAAGTTTGCCACTGAACATCTGACTGATTCGGAGGAAGACTGGGTGAAAGTGTTGTGGTCAGATGAGACCAAAATTGAGCTCTTTGGCATCAACTCAACTTGCCGTGTTTGGAGGAGGAGGAATGCTGCCTATGACTCCAAAAACCCCATCCCCACCGTCAAATATGGAGGTGGAAACATTATGCTTTGGGGGTGTTTTTCTGCCAAGGGGACAGGACAATTCACCGCATCAAAGGGAGGATGGATGGGGCCATGTACCGTCAAGTGTTGGGTGAGAACCTCCTTCCCTCAGTCAGGGCTTTGAAAATGGGTCCCGGTTGGGTATTCCAGCATGACAATGATCCAAAACACACGGCCAAGGCAACAAAAGATTGCTTCAAGAAGAAGCATCTTAAGGTCATGGAGTGGCCTAGTCAGTCTCCAGACCTTAATCCCATTGAAAATTTGTGGAGGAAACTGAAGGTTCGAGTTGACAAACATCAGCCACGAAACATTAATGACTTGGAGAGGATCTGCAAAGGGGAGTGGGCCAAGATCCCCCCTGAGATGTGTGCAAACCTTGTGGCCAACTGCAAGAAACGGCTGACCTCTGTGATTGCCAACAAAGGATTTGCCACCAAGTACTAAAGCACGTTTTCAACTCTTTTTGAAACGCATTTTTCTGTATTTTTTTTGTCATTGTTGTCTCTCACTGTTCAAATAAACCTACCATTGAAATTATAGACTGATCATTTCTTTGTTAGTGGGCAAACTTTCAAAATCAGCTGGGGTTCAAATAGTTTTTTCCCTCACTGTATATTAACAAAACAAAACCATATTTTATGTTTATTTGTGTTGTCAAAATATTTGAATTTGTTACATGATCTCAAACATTTAAGTGTGACAAACATGCAAAAAAAAAAAAAAGGAAATCAGGAAGGGGGGGCAAACACTTTCACACCCCATTGTATAAACACACACATAAACACTTTGACCATTTCGGCCCCAATCCAATGGCTGATTCGGTCCAAGTGCAATCATGTAGCTGCTCTGCTGCTTTGCCCATTATTTCTGTGTTCTGTCTCCTTGTTATTGTGTTGCTCATTAGAGAATAATGAATAGAAGTCAGTGTGCATAAGCGTATAAACCTATTAGCTGACAGAAATGCGAAGCTGCAAAGAGCCAATGTGAGCAAATCCGTTAAAATCCCTGAGACGTCTTCTGACTTTTCTCAAATGACTGCCATTTAATTTGAACAACAGTTATCTTTGGAAAGGAGAACAAATTAGGTCGGGGTTTAGGCTACACGTAATCAATCATGATGGTGCGCCACTACAAAATAAAAGCCATCACACCTTAAAAATGAAGGTTTTTTGTAAACAATTGTAAATAATATATTGTATGAATGTATGTACATGTTGTATAGATACATATATAGCCTATAATTTATTTATATATTTTACAATTAGTGAATTGTGAGGTGCAGGAACAGTCGGGTGAGGAATTATTTATCTGGCGGACGACTCAATCGTGGCCGACTTTCATTACAAACACTAAACTGCCAGGAACTAAACATGTTGAAATGATGACAGTTGGTGGACTACTGATTCATGCTCAGTGAATGGAAGCTGCCCGTTAACGACATGGGGTCTGAGTGAAAAGAGGACAAGAAGCGTGTTTATTTCCGCATCCTTTTTGCATCCAGCTCGTCTTGGCCATAGAGAGACATTGTCTCACACAGAACATCCTTCATAACAACAGCGCCGTTTGCCACATGTCGTCCAACTGTAAACAAAATAAGCGTGTCGTAAAAAAATATCTTATATACGCAGCAGGAATTGCATCGGTGACTACATCTTCCTTAAAAAGCCCAGGCATTACAGTTTGTTGAAGGTTTTTCGCAATTTGTGCATCCCATTAGAAAAGTTAGCCATGCTACATACATTCCTTATTTACTAGGCAAAATTGTCCTTTACTGTATTGCATCTGTAAATATACCTTTTTTTCCCACTAACTATTATGCTGTTGAAAATAAGTATAAAATGTAAAAAAGAATAATAATAATTCTAAAAAATGTAAATGGAAAAAATTTAACTTTGAAAAAAATAAAACTGATTATGGGAAAGAATAAAACTTATTTCATAGGTACCTATTATACATAACCAGCAATTGTGCAATTATGGGAATAAATATCAATCGCCTGGAAATTCAGAATTTGACCAAGATATTCCTTCAAACAACTTTGGAGTTTAAACAAGACGTGAGCATATTAGGCAACCGCAGTAAAAGATATATTTCTCACATATTGTTTTTTCTTTGGCTTTTTTGCAACATCCATTCCAAAAGAAAGAGGAGCCTCTACAAGGGGTGTTAAAAAAACAAGTGAAAACTATAGACCAGATGTAGCATACGTATTTTAAAAGGGATTTGTTAAAGTTTTACACCAATTTGCTTATTTTTACACTTGACTATTGCATGAAACTAAGTCTTCGTCAATGGTTATTCAAGTTGAGACCGTTGTCTTATTATTAACAGTGAAAATTTGATGTCAAACATTGCCTGTGAAGTCAATTACCTTCTTAGCGGTGCCAGTTCAATACTGAAACAGACCATTTCCATTTAAATTATTTTTCATAAGAAAAAAAAAAGAAATTGTGCTCGAGCTAAGGCAAGATCGATGTCCCAACAGCAATTGCATAGACGTTAAGATATTTTCTTTTCAGATGGGCACAACTTAAATTTTTTTTGCTCCAATTAAAGATCATTCAAACCCTGAGCTTCCTGACTGTGAGGCCAACATGCTACCCACTCATCCACCGTGCAGACCCCTGATATAAAAATCAGGAAAGAATTTCAGAGTGACTGGCTGCCTGGTTCAATAAATAATAAATGTCAAAAATATATAAGAAAAAGGTGTAGTGTTAACGCACCAGTGATGATCAGCGGATACGTCACAATTACTGTACAGATGCTCTTTTCTGAACCTGCTGAACTTTAGAGTGGGTGGGGTCTTGAAAGTGGGGGTGAGGACGAGAGAGAAACACTAGAAGAAGGAATGACAAATGCTTTAAAAAGGATAAATATTAATACATACTGTATATGAACAGCACATCTAAAACATGAAGGGAAATACAAAGAATGCCTGAATTTAAAAAGAGGAGAAGAGATGGCAGGAAGACACAGAGGAGAAGGGGGGTGGAGGTCTGCTGCATAGTTACTGCCTAGCAACAGTGATTATCAGACCCGTCCAAGTTTTACCTCACCCATTGATGGAAACGCAGTGAAGTGGTGGGCGTACAGAGTGGGGGGCTTTAAGACAACATCAAGAAGTAATAGAGTAACAGAAAAAGATAGTAAGTGTGACTGCAAATAAAAATCTTTGCAACACTTAATTACTCATGCATTGCATTACAGGCTGCACGGTGGTCGAGTGGGTAGCACATTGGCCTCACAGTCAGGAGGTTCGAATCTCCGTTGGGCATCTCTGTGTGGAGTTTGCATGTTCTCCCCGTGCGTGCGTGGGTTTTCTCCGGGTACTCCGGTTTCCTCCCACATTCCAAAATCATGCATGTTAGGTTAATTGGTGACTCGAAATTGTCCATTAGAGTGTGAATGTTTGTTTGTCTTTGTTTGTCTATATGTGCCCTGTGATTGGCTGCCGACCAGTCCAGGGTGTACTCCACCTCCCGCCCAATGTCAGCTGGGATAGGCTCCAGCATCCCCGTGACCCTAATGAGGATAAGCGGCATAGAAAATGAATGAATGAATGAATGCATTACAGCTGTAATGGAACAATAACAATAATAGACACTGTCAAATGGTATGATTAGGCTTGTCACCATATTCAATAAATCAGTTAACTGCATGACAAATGAAAACAACCTCAATTTTGCCAGCCTTAATATATTCACACATGTATGTGTGTTTGTTTTCCTCCTTTTTCTCTGTACCAAACAAGCAGGATGACAAGAGGGTTTAGTCTGTGTCTCAACACCCGGGCGCATTGGTTCTATAGCAGAATGAACAAAGTGAGTGAACCCTCCTGTCAGTCAATTAGGCCCTGTCCACACGTAGGCGGCTATCTCAAAAAACAAAGTTATTTTTCCACAATTCAGGCTAACATCCACACGAGCCGGCTGATACATGGAACTTAAAACGAAGGTTTTCAAAATCTCAGATCAAAGTGTAGATTTGCAGAAAAATCCCGTTATACGTTTAGGTATGAATGCAAATAACCTGAGTTTTACGTTTCCAAACGTCACTGACTGCGACAACGTACAGTATGCTGTGACGTCACACACGCGACCTGTATTTACATCAGAAACAACATGGATGCCCTCAGAACTGACGATAATTGATTGCATCTTGTTGACTTTGTATTCTAAAATAAAGTTTATAAGTAATTCTATCTCCTTGTCAGTCCACACAAACGAGCCTGGAGCCACGTTTTGCGGAAGTGACGGGACGACAGAGGATATTTCTGAATTTTAGTAACTATTGCCACCTACAGCTTTGGCATGCTAATGGACCATGGTTACGAATGCATTTATGTGGTTACATGAGTATGCTTTTTTTTGTGAACAAGGCCTCAGTCTCTTTGTCTCAGTGGGCGGAGGCGGGGCCGTTCTCGAGTGCACACACAGAGTGGTACAAGTGAGTAAAGCAGCATTTGCACTTGTACACATTTTGCCTCCGTAATTGTCCCCTAATTTGCCGTGGCAATGCGTGTCATTTATGCGTGTTATTTAGCTAGAAGCCCAGTGTCCAAAACCTGACTGCAAGTATGAGCCATGCAAGCAAAGATTGAGGAACACCAGAGACAAAGTGACACACGTCAGTAAATACTGCACATTAAGATGTCTCAAAATCTGCCTTTGCTATCTCAAAACGAAGGCCCATTTATAACTCCATAGACGTGCACCTCCAAACACATCTTTGAGCTGCGGCTCATTATGGCTGCATTGACCAGTCTCTCTCTCCTCATCATCACTCGCCCATGGCACTGAGCCAACAAGCCAAGCTGTGGATTGCTCATAGAGGCCACGCCACAACAAAAATAGGGCTGGCCAAATAGGGGTGGCCAAAGTGAGGCTAGGGGGCTCATTTATTAATGCATCACTGCAGAAACAAAATAGCATTTAAAAAAATAAGCTAAAAAAATGGAGCAAAGGGCACAATGAGAAAAAACTGAAATGTTGACACCAACGGCAAAGGTTTAAATATGAATCTCTTTTTACTTCACCATCCATGTGTATTCTGGCTTGGGTGGGTGTGCAGGTTCACAGCCAAGATCTTGGTCTCAAAAACATTGGTGACCACTTCCCGACCGTAGTACACACAACAAGCATTTTTACGAGCAGTTTTTACGAGCAGTAATTTTAATACGTATGACAATTATCGCCCAGAAAAATTTGTCACTGTGACAGGCTATAAGCTGTACAAAAACTCACAACGAGCTTGTCGCAGGAGGTCATCGCTCACAGTGTCAAAGAAAGAATGCTAAAATCATTACACAGCAACCTAATACGCAAGAGTTAGGTAACAAATTTACAAGACACGTACAGATAGTAACAATAATAAAATACCTTCTTAACTGCTTCCCATCATGCATTGCTTTGCAAAGCAAAGTAATGCGTGATGGGAAAGAAGCAATGCACGATTTGCTTTGCAAAGCAAACCATAAAGGGAAGCAGTTAAGATAGTTGCTTATTATTGCACGTTACTATTGGTATTGTCTTCCATATTTGTAACCTACCTGTTGCGTGTTAAGTTGCTGTGTGATGATTTTAGCAATCTTTCTTTGATTACACCTTGAGTCAGTCTTACTATTGAGTAATGACCTCCTACAATTTCTGATGAGTTGGTAGCTTGTTGTGAGTTCCCTTGCAGCTCATGATGATTGGCTCTTGTCACTATATAAGATGACAAGATTGGAATTATAAACCCTCTTGTGCTTTGGATATGTGATATGTGTATATAGTGTCCCATCATGGCAGTGCAACCCCACAATGATGTCAACAAAGATTTAACACATAACAGTAAACAATGGAGGTCATGCAAAATTCTAGTTCTTAACAAGAAGACAAGCTTTGTTTGAGGAAAAAGCGCCTTTTGTCCACTTCCAATTCCATTCCTGGTGTCACGAGAATGTGACAGTTCTTCCTTATCCAATCAGAAGACGGCACGGTATTTACCTCCACCCTTTGGGCACCGTACCACTGCAGAGGGTCATGAATGGAGAGTGCCAAATAATGAAACAATATTTTGATACTGTGGTCACAGCTTTTGACAGTAAAGTCAGAAAAAAATGAACTGTAGCAGTATCTAACCCCCACCTTTAAAAGTTCACCCCTCCCCCTCCCTAATGTTACAAAACAGCACTTATCAGAAACAAAGCTCACACATGTGGCCTCTATGCAGGTTTATCTGTGGCTAACACCAACCTCTTGACACGGGTGACGAAAGATCATGTGTGCAGGCTGAGTGGTTGCACTGGTGGGTGGGTGTGCGCGGGGGGCTGCAGGGGGGGGGGTGCTTGGGGGGTACGGCCTTTTGACAGCTGGGAGTGTTTCAAAATGTCCCGGACGGAGAAAGGGGGGTTAGTTGAGCAGCTGGCTAAACAGAACAAAAGGGACAAAGCAGAGATGGCTACATGGGTGTTCCTCCTTCAGTATCACCTTTTACATCTGAGGCCAGGATTTTTACATAACATCCCTCGTATCACACCTAACCCATACCAAAGTCGGACCTACAACGCTCTTGGGTCTAATGTTTCAGACAACCCAAATGTGAGGTGAGAAGGATTACACACACAAGTGTAATGATATATTCTCATTGCAGAGGCTCAGTCCAATTAAGGAGGACCCTGAGGAGCACTGTGACTCAATTAGAACGGGTCTCCACATGAACCACTTTGGATGCCTGGCCACCTCTTGTAAATGTTTCTTTCAATGGGAGTAAGGAGCTTGTGAAATGTAACGTGTACGTCTTGTGGTGAAAACCACAAAACAATGAGACAACATCGATCTGCGACATTCCATAAAGTGTAATACAGCTACATAGGTCATCCTGCCAGTCTTTATTATGTCTAAGGAAGAGCCCTATTGCTTTGAATGATGTCCAACACTAAAATGTCAAAAGTTGTGTTCTATGAGAGGTAGGGAGGGCTTCCAATATTAGTGCAGACCTGCCAACATGTATACATTTGTAGCACTCAGCATGCAGTTTGACTTTTGAATACACTTTTGCTGGTTTTAGTTTTGAGTTTATATATTATCAGTTTCTCAATAGTATTTCAAATTAGAGGAGTGAGAACACATTTCTGTCCCACAGTGGGGTCAAGACAGAAAATAATTGAGAACCACTTCTGTTTATTAGCACCAAACATGAGAAAAATGTATCATCTCCCTCACACACTTCAAACGGTCGCGTATGAGGTTCCGGCTTTCCGCGACCTCATGAAGAAAAAACTTCCATAATCATGGACATGGTACCACCCCTGACCCACCATTAGCTAGACAAACCCAACCCATGTGTAAACCCATCACTTTGTGAAAAAACTAAAACAGTACTTTAAGCAGGCTTCACTACACATCTTGAAATAAACCCCGATTCTCTGCAAACCTACTTTCAGTCATGCCACAGACGTGGGAACATTTTGTTGATTTTTGTGCCATGGAGGGCCGAGACCCTGCAGCTTTTCTTTCCAGCTGGTCACTAAAGCAGGTAATTTGAATGGTCATCGCCTCCTTCAATTTGAGGTAAGGAGCTCATCAGTTACTGCACCTGCTGAAGAAACTGGTTGAGGGAAAAAACCTGCAGTGTCTCGACCCTTACATTACAAGTAATGTAATTTGATGTCAGTCTAAGGGCAGCAAAAGTTCCAGCAAAGTTGGGACAGTGGAGTACAAGTCTAGCAACAGAATGAGCTAACTTTTTTGTCCTCTCTATCCTCTAGTGTTCTACCAAGTTCTACCAATGACCAACCAGCAGTGATTAAGGTCACCCATATAAGATCTTAGAATCAGCAAAAACTACTATAAAGACAGAATGAATTGTACAAGTAGGTGCAGGTAGCAGAGATCAAATGACTCCTTGCCACCTCTCAACCTCATTTCCTAAGACTATCAGGGATTATTGTCCAATAGCTAAGAAATAACCCAATTCTATTTGAATTATGTCTACCTCAAGATTGCTGCGGTAGCCAAGGTCAAAGGTCATATAGCTCAGTACATTGTGCAATAAAATATTATCGCGTCTATATATCAAAGCAGGAAAATCCAACAGAAAATGGTCAGGATAAGAGGTCAAATTACTACTACACTGTAGATATACATTGTTTTAGCAAACACAACCCAGACTTTAACTTGATCCAATTTGCTTTGAGTAGCCAGGGCCTAAGGTCATACAGTATCTGTGTATGCCCCCCCTGCTATCAAATAGCTCCACTGGCTGTGGGTTTCAAACTGCGGGTTCCTCACAGCTGAACGGTGAAGCCTGTCGCAGGATTCAATTTGTTCGCACATGATCATAAGGATCCTAGTCACATGGTGTGGATCTGTATGTGTGGGAGGCACTATGTGTGCACTTTTGGCCAGTGTTGACACTTGCCTTACTTACAGTGTGTCACGGATAGCTGATCCCAATTGTGACCACTCAGTCCAACCACAGGCAGAAATGCCAAGTCATCAGTTCCTGCAGTTGGGTCACATCCTATTTGCTCTACTTGGAGAGAGGAATATGTGGCAATGTGCACAAGGTGGATCACATGTTGTGGACAGGCTGGTATTATGAAAATTCTGGATAAGAGCTAGCATATAGAAACTTCTTTTTAGTATGTATTTGATGAGGTATATTTAATATAGAACAGTGTTATAATACTAAAGTTATAAAACGGTATCTAATGCCTTCACCTCTTGTTACTCTTCCCGCTGACTTTCTGCCATATGTCATTCAACCAATGCATGAATTTACTTTATAGTGGTATGTTTTGAGAGTCACTGTTCCTGCTGAATTTTGCTCCACAAACACTCAAAAAGCTCAGCGGGCATGACTGGAATGATTTTGGGCACAAAAATTATTGTGCTCCACAAAATCCACAACAAGAGGCCATGCAAACACGGTAGGAACTCATCTCACGGGGTATTTAGTATTCCTGTTCCTGCTTAATTTCTGCCCACTGTCATTAAAAACAATGCCAAGTAGCAAGAGGGCTTGCTGCAGCATGAGTGATATAACCGGGAACAGGAACCTGACAAATGTCTCTCTCCATCTGTCTCCTGTTACTGGTGATGTTCTGCCCACTAACTGACATTTGCCAATTTTCTGCCACCGGGCTTTGGGGCACACCAAATGACATGGTCTACTAATTTTGCCTAGCAACAAAAGGCTGTGCAAATGAAGAATCCTCTCATAATTGTTTTTGGGGTGAGTCGTTAGTGGTTCTGTTACTGCTGATTTCCTGCCTATTGACTGGCATATGTCATTTTTATTTCATTGGGTTTTTGGCCACCAAATGATTGTGTTCCACAAATTTAATTCAGGAGCAAGAAGCTCTGTCAACATGTGACAGGGCCAAGAACATGAATATGTCATTACCTTCTCTCGTAAATCATTTGGGGATAATGTTGTGTGTATTCCTGCTGACTTTGACCACCGACTGGTATGCCACTTTTTACTGGGTTTTGGTTCAATAAATGATAATGTGTGCCTTAAATTTTGCCTAGCAACAAGAGGCTGTGCAAACACAACAGGAGCAAGAATTTGACTAATTCTGTCACTGTAACTAAACCTGCTAGAATTCAATTTCAAGTTTCATAAGGAATACAGACTATTTCATTTTCAGTTTTATACACTGCTATTGGAAGACAAACAGAAACTTAAAAATAGCGCAAGGGTAATGTAGTTTTCCAGATATATTGGCTACATAAGTGGTTGGTCCCCAATGTTCTCCCTAATTTTTCAGGTGTCTGAGTTTACACACAAACGACTTGGACTTCTGTGAGTGCCATCAGACATGCATGCACCTGTCCAAAACCTATGAACTAAGGCGGTCCAACTTCCACTCTGTCATATTTTGTATATGTGTGGGTTCAATTAGACAGCAAGTAATATTTTACTATTTTAAATAGGTTGCTCTTTATTTGAAAGAAGCAAATCATGAGCTACGAAAGAACTCACGAGTTTGTCAACCTACTGAACATTGCAGTGAATATAACAGTGTGACTCACGGTGTCATCTTACAAACACTAAACTCATCACACAGCAACTTAACACTCGATATAACTTTGTATATTTCCTATACCTAGGAAATATACAAACATGTACCAATAGGCAAAATGACAAAAAAAATTAAGTTTTCCCATAATGCATTTTGTCTGAGCAAAGCATTTAAGAGGTGCTGCGATGCTGCCTCTGTCCACCAGAGGAGCCCAAAATATCATCACAAACACTAGACCTCCCGCTCCAATGTCCACTCCCATGTTAGTAGAAGCTCTAAAGTAAAGGAGATGTCACAAGATTATACAACTGCACCGCTGTATAATCCACAGGGCTTGAACTTTAAGAAAAAAGTAGCAATTTATACACCAACATTTACGGTAATTTACTTCTTATGTTTTTCCGCAGCCCATTCTGGCACTATTTCATTCTGAAAATGTATTTGAAATGCCATACTGGTTGTATATGTTTACTTTTGTCTAACAAATCCCAACAGACCATACGGTCCACTCGGCAACAAAAACTCGTAAAGCGTAACACTTCCTGTATTCCACAGTAGAAAAAACATGCATGTCACGCCACAGATTCAGTCCACACTTAACTTACAAAACTAAAAAAAAAAAAAAAGACTTTTGCCAGTTATTCTTCTGTGTGCACATACTGTCAGTCCACCTTAAGGAAGTGCTGTTTTCACTTTGGCTTGGTAATTGCATGTGATATTGCCAGTTCATTTCGCCATAAAATGGGCATAGCAAGCAGTATTTAGCTCTCTTAACTCCGCTGCCCCCCATTAGCTGTACGCTAACCTGCAAACCTGCGGCATGTACTATGTAATGCACTGTAATGAATTGATTGGCTTCATAAGTCAATTCATGCAAACGGGATCTTATCACTGACTGGACAATGCTCGGCATTGTGTTAAGTTGTATTGCAAAATGATACACAATGATAAACTATGTGTTTATTTAATTTACAATTTAGGTTGGATTTTATTTAGTGCGCTGCATGGATAGGCTGTGCAGCGAGAACGTTGGAGCAGTGCCTGATTGCACATGCACAGTGTTGATTCGCCTCTATTTTTTTATCTAAAAATACTAATTTCTCCTGGTGATGACCTTGTCACAAGGTAGACATGCGTGTGATTTTTAAGCAACCATTCATGCATAGCCGCATCAACATGACATTCTAGGTGCAAAGGCAACACAAATACAGTATGAGCAGACAGAGGCGACACCAGCCTAAAAGGAACAGCCACCATTTAATATAGCAAGCTTTAAATTTATTTTTTTTTAAAGCAATAAATATTAAGAACAATTTTGTTTTCTATCCATCCATTTCCTATGCCTTTTATCCTCAGTGGGGTGGCAGGGGTATGCTGGAGGCTATCCCAGCGGACTTACGAGAGGTGGAGTACACCCTCTGCACTGTTGCCAGCCGATCGCAAGGCACATATAGACAAACAACCATTCACACTCACATTCATACCTGTGGACAATTTGGTGTCGCCAATTAACCTAACATGCAAATCCCACAGAGAGATGCCAAAGCAGAGTCAAGCCCATTTTTCCACATCTCCTGAGTGTTTGGCCAACATGTTAACCACTCGTCCACCGTGCGGCCCTTACGCTTGTCTCACAGCAAGCTATTTTACTACTTAGCTACTTCCTGCAATAGTCTGATAAATTGATTAAAACAACCATCCCTCACTTTCTTACTGGATTGTTGCAATTTGTTTGCTGTGTTGAAATCAGACATGAGAGATAAGCAGATGGGCCGTTGGCACCATGATGGACACAAGCCCAGGCTATCATTAGTGAAGAGATGCTTCAAGGGTTGGCTTCTCATCAAACCATGTGTGCTGATAAGCCTGCAAAACTCCTCCGAGGGTAAGACTTTATCAATTAATACGACTTAAGTTCCTATTGTCTGCTATGAGCTGCAAGTAATCAAATTGGCCTAATCTATATTGATTCCCTGTGTGGTGGAGATTTAAATATCCAATCAATTTAAAGTTAATGATAGAGCAGGTAGGCCCGCTCTTTCTGTGCAGATTTAATTTCGATACAATAAAGAATCAGAAATGTAAACGTGATGTGAAAATGTCCCAGAATGAACCCTGTTGTTTGGTTTGGGCTGCTACAGAGGGTGGGAGAGGGTCGGTGTTTGATCAGGAGTTGCATTATTCCAGAGCATGTGTACTAATGACCTTTGCCCTAAATTGAAAGGCTCCTGTTGTGCTCATTGGAGAGCCACCGGCAATCCCTACCTGGCCTGTCGGTATGTGTTAGCGCTTATATAAAAGTGATAGAGCGGTTCATAAATTGAATCTCAATAGGGGTAGAGACTGGAAATAAACACTAACGACCAAAACAGGTTGAAAGTGGGCCAAGGAGCTGCATTGTCGTCCTTGCACTGCAAGGCTGCTCTAAAGGAAGGCTTGGAAACTCCATGCATGGGGATCCCCTAATGGGTGTGGAAATTGTAAGGTGAATGAATGAGGATGTGCAGGAGAGGAACACGCCTTACCTTGGTGACCACATTCTGTACAAGCCCAGTGTGCAGCTCAAAGGTCCACGCGTTGCACAGACACTGCGGGTCACCCGTGTGGTTGTGGCTGCCGGCCGCCCTCTTGCTCGCATTCTGGGCCACCTCCGACGCCCAGGAGCGGGCCCACGTCACGTTGCTGCCCGTGCTGCCGGTGGTTGTGGCGGCTGCTGTAGGAGCGGTCGTGCGGGTGGTGGTGTGGTTGGCAAGGGGCTGGATGCATGTGTTGTTCGGCTGAGCGAGCAGGAAATTGTCCGAGTACTGGCTGAATCCAATGACGAGTGCCGGGATCCATGTCAGCACGATCAGCTGTTTCTGGTACTTCCCAAAGCCGCCGAGGAAAGGCAGAACCGAGCCGTCGATGCGCGTCAGGGGCCCCGGCGGCGACGTGCTGTCGGGGGAGACGAAACCGTTCTCCGGTTGATGGTCGTCGGTGTCGAGCTGCACCACGTCCATCGCGGTTCCGCCGGTGGATGCCTCCTCTGTTGTGTTCGGGAAGGAGGGGTTGCAGTGCGCGCCCCTACCACTACCACCTCCTCCTCCTCCTCCTCTCCCTCTCCCCCCCACCCTGTCGACTCCACAATGCGTCAATGCGCTCAGCTCCAGCGGGGAGCCACGCCAAGTGGACTGGAAAGGAGACGCACCTCTTTTGTTGTCAGGAAGCACGTCCTCTCCTGTGTCTTTCTGCATGCGCATGCAGCAGGAGCTCACACTGCGGCCCACAAACGACCAGTCCATTACGTTGGTGCCGGCGGACAGAGCTACGCCAGGTCCCGGAAGTGAAAGCCAGGTGACACACCTGAACATAAAGCAGCGTGGAGAGGTGTACTCACGCAACGTGGCTGTTTAGAAGGGATGTGCACTGCAAATACTTCCTTCACCGAGACAGCTTTTAAAGACAAATCCCTTGTCTTTAATAAATAGGACATAAACAATGCAGTCATATATTATGTATGTTTGTAGCGGCCATCAGTTGCTTTAATACTTTAACGCTGGGGTGGACTGGGACAAAAATTTGGCCCAGGGGTTTTATGTCCATTCCGGCTCACTTCAATCTACTTGCCAACTTGCCCTATTGATGTACATACTGTGCAAAACACAAACCCTTAATAACGCCACTATAATAAACAACATCATATTCTGGCGTTGTGAATAAATAAATGACTATGATATTATTCATGGGTGGGCTCACTGGGCTGCTGGGGTCTCTAGTGACATCATGTCCACAGGAAACCACAAATCGGGGCAAGAAAAGCAGAGGAATGTGGGCTAGTTCTGAACAAGATTACATTAAAAATGATTCTGTATGCAATCAGAACTTCAATTAGTAGACCAAAGCATGGGGAACAAATCTCTCAGAATGTATGTTATTGTAAGTTGTACCAATGGTGTTTTAGTCATTGTAATTGTATCATGTGAAACTGCTGAACAGACAATACACCATAAACACTGACTAAAAAGATGTACGTACAATATATAGGCATACATAGTGTTAAAAGTGTTCAGTTCAATGTCCCTCATGATACAAATTGAACTGTGGGTGTGAGCACTAAACGAGGTCCATGTTGACACTTGAAACACTTCAACTTTGCAGGTGACAGGTCATCATTATATGTGGAAATTATTACAAACTGTAAAAATAGCCGATGCTCAAAATTCATCACATCGTAACATGTGACTTGTAAGCTTGGACATGTGGCATCGTTTGATAAAAGCACTCATCAATGAATCAGTACAGTAGGCCTATTGTTTTCCAAGACTTTACATACCCAGGTGTAGTTGTAACATACCGCACCATGTTTGCGGTCTGTCAAGTAAAGTTCATATGCAGTTAAGCAAAGGTTCTGAATCATTTGCAGTGGCATCTCTGTTTTCCCCACCAAACATATGTACTCACATAGACTCAAATAACAGCGTAAATAAAACCTCTGATATTAAATTCAGTTTAGTTGACTCAGGCAGAACAAACGGCCAGCACTTTATCAACTTACACCCTATGTGTCAAACTCAGGCTCTAGGGCCAAATCCTGCGCATGCTGGAATTTCATCTGACCCACGGAACTCATTCATTTTCTGTACCGCTTATCCTCATTAGGGTCACGGGGATGCTGGAGCCTATCCCAGCTGGCTTTGGGCGAGAGGCGGGGTACACCCTGGACTGGTCGCCAGTCAATCGCACCCACGGAACTGCAAAAAGTAAAAAATAACTTTGAGTTGGCAAGCCTTATAGACCCTACCAAGCAAAGTGCTTTCAGTGACCTGCATAATTAAGCATATCCTCAAGTATAAACTACTCTTCTGGCATTTTAGTTTTCCAAGTGGAAACAACATGCTATATAAATAAAAATTCACAAACATTCTTAATAAGGGTGCCAGATTCAGACCAAACATCAAAATAATGTAACTGTGCATGACTAAAAACGGCAACACAATTAAACTATTACAAACTGTAATAAAATTATTACACCCTGTCTGTACAAAATAACACCTTGATGAGGCATAAAACAATCAAGTGATCGTTTTAACTACAGCAAAGCATGCTGGTAAATGCATAAACACCAATTACACAGTTGCAATCTCTTTCGGGTTACACACCACATGGATTGTGTTGTTTTAGTGTTGATATAAAACAGGCCCCGTTCAAGGCATGCACATATGGGGGGTGGTCAGAAATGTGAAGGGGGCATGATGCATACACATCATGTGCCAGCACTTTGTTTATAACAGTTTTGTTTTGTTGATGGCATGGGTTGTTATCTATGTGTGCAGCCCTCAACTTGGAGAAGTGGATTACTTCTACCCTGAGACCTGTCCAACTTGGGTGTCCCACCTGAAGTCTCTGCTCCTGTGGGGGCTGGATGTAGTATATGTGTGTATAGTATATATACTATGTATATATATATATATATATATACTGTAGTATATATACTGTACAGTATATATATAGTATATATATGTATATATATATACACACACACAAACACACAGGCACATACAACACACACCCCCTCCACACACGCACATATACAATATATATATATAAACATATTAGGAATGTCAATTCAAATATTTAATCGCAATTAATCACACTCTGACCATAGTTAATTACCAAATTAATTGCATTCATTGCAGATATTTTACTTGTAGTTGCTATATTTGTACACATGCTAATGTTGTTCATCTCATATTGTCTTTATTACTTAGATTATTTTTATTTTATGTTATTATATTATGCTCGTATAATATAATTGACTATAAAAATTCATATATAGATATAGATATCTATGTAGATAATATACAGGTGGTGATTGAAAAGTAACACACTGTTTTTAAGTACTTGTAATTAATTTCTGAACTATACTTCTCAGAAGAAAGCGTATTGCATTGAATTTTGTATTGCATGGAATTTTATTTAAAAATCGATATGAGCGTCAAAGCATTCGGCACCAGTTCAATTTCACAAGGAACTCTTGTGGCATGGAAGACAGAACTTCTCGTAGTTCTTCCAAAGTCATTGGTTTGGTAGAATATACTCGCTCCTATAACCCACCCCAAAGGAAAAAGTCACAGGGTGTCAAGTCAGGACTTCTGGCTGGCCACTCATGCGGACCACGACAACCCATTCATCTCCCAGGGCTGTGGGCATTCAGCCATTCACAAACAACAATGTGGAAGAGTTCCATTTGCATCATAATTAAATTTCAATCTTCTCCCAAGTACTAATAACTGGCCAGATTTCTTCTGTTAACACAGTGAGGTCCCTTTAGGCATTCATGCTATTGCAAAGGATGAAAGAACCCATAATCCTGTCTGAAGTTCCACACCATTTCACTGATTCCGCATTTTTTCAGCGGTAATACAACGATGTTCTCCTGTACAGTAGTGGCAGGTGTGACAGTTCACAAACCCACCGGTGTGGAAAACCACTTCATCACTCCATAGAATATTTTTAAAGAGATCCGACCAATCTTCATACCAATCATATGAATTAAATTTAAATATTTTAAAATAGGGAGTTACTTTTCAATCACCCTGTATATAATGCACTTATCACTGTCAGGTCTGAAACCAATTAACCGTGATAAAGGAAGAATATTATCCACTGAAAATAATTCAACACACAGGCATTAATTTCGAAATAGCTGGCAACAGTAGAAAGTACCAAGATATTTGTGTCTTGCCATGTTGTTTGTAGTGTCGCAGACTGGCCAGTTTATTTCACCAATGGATTTTTTCCCTACCTGATGCCGTGGGCATATTCCAAGATGACAATGTCAGGATTCATTGGGCTCAACTTGTGGTTTGTGAAGTA
Organism: Oostethus manadensis; assembly: GCA_024372805.1. Lineage (NCBI taxonomy): Eukaryota > Metazoa > Chordata > Actinopteri > Syngnathiformes > Syngnathidae > Oostethus > Oostethus manadensis. The sequence continues at coordinate 562,658 of QODF01000010.1, forward strand.
GTTCACGGAGCATGAGACATCTTTTTCACACATGGACTGGCCACCACAGAGTCCAGACTTGATCCCCATTAAAAAATCTTGGGATGAGGACTTTGCACTGTGGTCTGATCAATACAATACAAGTCATCAATATAAAGATAGATAAGTTTAAAATGTAATGCTGCTCTCGACAGATGATGTGACATTGCAGACGCTTGTGGAAACTCCGACACGACGTATGCATGCCATAACTACAGTAGCTAAAGGCAGTCCAACAAAGTATTACCAGTGTGTGACCCGTTGGGTTTTTTAGCCAAGCAGTGTATTTGTGTTGAGTCATTGGATAGTACACTGACTATTCTAACATACAGACACATTTCATTTTTAAAGTATTGTTCCTTGAGAAGATTGAAGACTGTAAAAAATGGCTACTAAAAATATGAGGAAGCACTCACTTTTGTGTGGTACTTTTTGTTTTGTTATTGTGGGAGGTGAAGGATCACAATAACGTTTGTTATGGAATGCCATCAAAACATTTTTTCAGTGGATGATAGCAAGTCCAAAACATTGAGTTAGGTAAGGTCGGCAAGGCACCTTGCCAAAGTTGCAATAGTAAACTACTGACTGAACAAAATTCAATTATTACAAAGCGACTAATGGTGTAGGCTAAACTCCAGTGTAACCCCCCCCAGAATGCACATCTAGGATTCTCTGATTTATGTTTTCATTCATTATACCAGTAATTTATTCCACTTGAGACTTACTGCAGCTGTTGACTTTATATAAGGTTGCCAATAACATATTGCCAATATGGACCCAGTTTATTATTATTTAAATAATTGTTGTTATGAATATAAGAATGAATGTACTATTTTATCATTTCCTTCCTGTTTCTGTTCTGATCATCTTGATGATAATACATTCTTGCTAATGATTTTTTAAAATGCATGTTTTGAGAAACCAGGCCTACTGAACTGTTTAACCGACCATGTGACAGCAGGCCCCTACTGTGTTTGATTGTTTTAAAATGCTGCACCCTTCTGGTCATTATGTGTCACTGCAGGAAAATAGTTTATATTGTTAACTATAAAGCCGCAATCTTCTATACTTGACAGATTATTTTTTACAGTTTGGACGTGCAGAGTCGGATAGTGACTACTGAAAACTATTAACTATGAGTAAGGGCTCATTGAGTCTGTTCGAATCTGAGTTAGGTAAGAACCACCATCGCTTTCTAACACACCATTGCCCCCTGCAGGAAAACAGGCGTACCTGTCCTGTCATTTACTCCTTTACACCATGGATGACAATCACATTGGCACCCTGGGCAGCTGTTGTCACTACTTTGGAATTGTCTTAACGTTTGTAACATGAATGCAACGTGAATGGTTTTGCATTTGTGGGACTAAACAACATGACTGAACTATCTACTTAACTTTATTCACTAATCCACTCAAGGCACTTCAATGTAAATGAGATTGTACTTTTTAGTCTGTTGTAGTCAAGAATTTAAAATACATTAATCGTCCTCCCTTCCAAGTATTCCCTGGGATAAAACTGATTGCTTAGGCCCCAACAGAAACCAGTCAATCATCATGCCGGCGTTTTGTCTCACGGTGGTGTTTGTTATCATTCAAACCTGGATTGTTCTCCTCCCTAGCAACTAACGCAGGTGTGTCAGGAGCCGCCCAGTGTCATGCAGTGAGTCACTTTGCATGAAAGATTGTGTGCTGCACCATCTGCTCCATAAACCGGCTTGTCACATGCGTGGTGTACAATACAAAAGATTCAAAATAATTGGGTGTGTCTGTGGCGAGTGTAGTAGCTGACAGCTACACTGCAGGGGGAAAAACGTTTTAAAGTCCCGTAGTGAACAGCGAGCCATCTCACAGAAAAAAACACTTTGGCTTCAAAGTCCAGGCGCTATCCTCATAAAGCCTTGTGTAACATATTGCTTAGTGTTAATGGGAACTCACCCGTACAGTCTGTATGCGGGGTGCTTTACAAGCATGCAGTAAAATTCACAATATCATTACTGCACTGTTTATCTTCTTGTAGATAGAGAAAGCATGCAGCACTGCATGCAGGTCAACAAAGATGGCCGACACTGATATTCTAACATTCAACTACTGCAAATTTGATTGCAAGTATAGGAATAGGAATACTCTCAAACATCCGCATCAATACAAAGGAGGTTGGTAGACATTTTACAATTTTAAGGGTGACCAAAAAAACATCTAGCTACAAATCTGACCTTTTGGCCTTTGATCAGCATAGTCATCAATTAACTCGTACTGTACAGTGGAACCTTAATGTTTGTCATTAATATGTTACAAAAGTCTGACGAAAAACCAAAACATGCAATAACCCAATCAATATTTCTCATAAGAAATCATGGGAATCCAATGAACAAAATGAACCAAAAACAAATTTTACAGAGAGATATGTATAGTTTTACATGTAGATTTGTCTTTTTTTAATCAGAATTCTGGCACTCACAACTTTTTGCAGCCATCCTAAATTTAAAAAAGCAAGTCCTGCAACATTTAGAAATTTGCAGTGCGTGTGAACATCTCATGAATGTCATTGTAATTGTATGAGACGGGTACAGAGTTGATAGTTTTTCAGTGTGTGTTCTATGAACAAATAAATGAATGTACAAATAAACCACACACACACACACACAATCAATAATAACAATAACATCTCTGGCCAGCATCTATTGCTGCATCTATCTACAGCTCTAAAAGACACGCTAGCCAGTCTTTGCAGAGACTGAGTCACTAAAGCCTCAAGGCTTTGTTTGGGCACTCGCCTAGTTTGTCTGGTGCACCGTTTGGCGGGACCTTGTATGAAAAGTGATACATATTTTTGGCAATAATGATCTTCAAGAACGTAGGAAAAACTAGGTTTCACTTACTGCAAAGCGACCACTGAGATTCTCCCATTGTGTGTGGTTAACTAAAAAAAACTACCATACTTCAGGAGGTAGTATGTTGCTTTTGACCTGATCCACCAAAAGAAACCTTTTCTGGATGGGGTGGGCCTCTCTGGACACAACAACATTCTTGTAGTGGTCCTGCAAAGAAGCAATGATGTCACGATTGAGACATCTATAGGCTTGTCTGGCGAGACGAGGACAAACGTGTTGATAAATGAGATCCCATCAATGTCAGGTTATTATTACTTTGTAGTTTAGTCTACTCAGCTGTGTTTGGAAATGACATCACAGCATCTTACAGGGCGGTGTCAGCCGTACTCGCTGTCATTGCATATTGTGACATGTAGGAGTCAAGCAGCTCGTGTCCCTACATTTGCATCACGGTTCTGGTTAGAGTCAAACCCCTTCTGTGTTGCCTGTGCAAGTCTTTCCTGAGAAATACACAATGGTAGCATTATTATTAAACATCATAAATCAGACTGGCCAAATCACTGCAAAATTTGGTGAATACCTTTAGGGGACTGACAATCTTAGAAAGGAATTGCCCACGCAATCATTTGTCTAACCTTGAGGACATCCGTACTACATGTATGCTAGCATGTCTTCCAAGGCATTTTGGACTCAACCTATAGAGAATGCCACGCATTTAATTGATTTTCTCAAGTCACTTAACACAAAGAGCAGATACATTAAAGAAACCCCACGAGAACAAGCCCTCTGGTGAGAGGGGTAAGGAAAAACCCTTGGGGAGAAAGCCTTTGTTCTCCAAAGAACGGATGTGAGGTGCAGCGTATTTCAAAGCAAACACCATGTTATTATTTACCACCGCCTAGCTTTCAGCTTTTACTTTTTCTCTTGAATGCATCATGCGCATGTCTTAGTTGGATGTGGGTCATCCAAAGACATATCAATTGTTCAAGGAGAATCTATCCCGGGGAGGTTTAACTTTTACTGCTGGAGTTACACAATGTATAGTATTGCCCAGCAACCCTGGTCAGAATCAAAAAAATGCAGCAAGGTTCACTGGCCTGCTGTGCCTTTGCACTTCACATTTGGGAGAGCACCTACATGTTCAGTCGAGTTAAACTTTGAGTGGAAAGCATTAAAAACACACACACACACAAGCTTAGTGAGGAAAAAATGTAGGGTGTGTCTCGTCAGGTGGGTGTGTTCAGCGTGAGACTGGCCTTTCAAGAAATGGTGGTTTAGAAGAAACTGTGATCATTACTACTGCTATTACTTTGGAGTTAAAAATACACTGTGCTGAAGCCCACGCAAGTTGGAAAGGCAGAATTCCACCTTCAGGTGTTGGTCTCTTTTAAAAATGTAGGAGTTCACTTCTTATGCACGGCCATGTCTCCCGCTCCTGCTTCCCTCCTTTGTTTCCCCACCTATAGGAGACGTCACTGTCTGCAGTACATCAGTGCTCCTAAGGTCAGAGGGCACTTTGTGTTAAGTCAATGGCCCTCCTGAAGAAATTCCAGACCACAGACTCAATGCATGCATGTTCATATTAAGACATACTGTATGTGCATGAATTATGAACTTTTGTTGCCATGTCAGTATGAGACTCAGGCCCACCCTTGTCCTTTCTCACTCCCTTTCATTGGGCCGACACGCCTACCTGCATGTGGCTGCATGCAAACAGTGCAATTATGCAGCGTGAGACTGCACAGTGAGAGCTCAAGAGTTGGTCTTAAAACCCCTCGGTTTTCAACACTATTGACTTTCTTATATGGAACTCACTGCGACCTCAAGAATGTTGAACCCAGGATGACACATTCTTTGAGCACACACCACTATCTTCTCCACTGCTGACTGGTCTAATTGGTGTCCACAGAAAGTCACTGCACTTGAAATTTGTGTTTGCATTCACTTTGTTTAATCCAGAAGAAAAACATTCTCCATTAGCATCGACTTCTTGAGTGCTACCGTCCAAGAGCCATGCAACAACTACACTATAACATTGATCTTAATAGCTCTGCATTTGGAGGCTGCACTTCACGGTGACAGAGCCATTAGGAATACTGCATACAATCCATAGCCTCACATATTTAATAGTATCTCACAAAGGTGACTACACACTTCAGATTTTCAGACTTCAGACTCATGCAGCCCCCAGACCGTGAGGCTACCACCCTCAGGCTTGACTGTAGAAAAGGCAATTTGACAACAAGGGCTTGCTACTGAGTAGTTTTCAATAGTTAATCTATACTGTCATACAAGCTGTACAATGTGTGCTAAAACAATAAAAGAAATATTACAAAAGCTTTTTTCCCTAAAGACAGAGCTTGAGCTTTTTGCAATGTAGTCCCATTTGGTGCAATCCATTTGGCTTGAATCCTGCTTGACATAATATTGTGATAAAAACAGGATGCAGACCTGCCATTCTACTTCAGGGGAAGGTGAGCTCACGCTTCCCGTCCGAAAGAGCAGAGAGGGCGCAGGAGTGTTTCGTAAACACGCACGCACACACACAAAAAGGTGTGGTTTTCTGCGCCACGCAAAAGCGCGCAGCTTCCGCCAATTTGCAGCAGAGCGGACTCAGCGCACCAGGCGACGGAACCAGCGGACGGCCTGACACCAAACTAACTGGCTGGTTTCATTGGGCTACACCCGCAGCCGAGATGAGCACGTTCGGCGGTTCTACGTCCAGGCTGGCGTCCATGGGCCAGCGGAGTAATTCCCGGCCGGACTTGTCTTCCAGCTTCAGGAACGATAACGTGTTCGTGGGAGGGAATGGCTTCCAGTCGGCGGAATACCAGACGGGGGAAGGCGGCTACACCTACGCGTCCACCTTCTCCAGGTCGTCCTTGCACGGCGGAGGGGCCGGCGCTCAGAAAATGCAAGGTAGCAAGGGAGGCGGTGGCGTCATAAAGTAAGTTTCTCTTTTTGCTTCCAGAATCACCTGTTGCTTCGAAACGAGGCTCCCGTTGGCATTTTACACGTAATTCTTGTTTTTACCTTGACACTTAAGGTTCGGGAATTTTCTGCAGCGTTGCTGAAAGTTATTTCAACATTTATAAAAAAAGAGTAATTAGGGGTGGACGTGCGAGGTAACTTTGCTGCCAGCTAATTCTGTTGTACAGTTCAAATCCCAACAGAAGAAATGCTTGCTCAACGCCCCTCCCTGCCATTCCACTCTTATCATTGTGTCTGACTACCCTTACTTTCATTCCCCCCAAGGCTGCATTTAAAGCAAATATGCATGAAGCACACCTTCACTTCTGACAGGCACAGAATATCAGCTAGATGCTTATAATATTAGGCCGCCGATTGCATTGGCACAAGCTGGACTAAGTGTCCATAAATTGTTAACCATTTGTTCGAGGATTAGAAAACTTTGCAGATATCTGTATTACACTAGCGTGTCTTCCAAATCATTTGGAGGACAACTCAGCCACCACGAATATCGTTTACTGTATTTTTATTAGTGTAGGTCATTTCTTATCTTCAATAACCGGATATTAACACCATTTTTCCATGGCTTTATGTAGTATGTCAATCTGTCTTTAATATTACCTTATTAAAACCCTCCAAGCTGTTTTAATGAACTGACAAGATGGGAATATGAATTGCTTTCTCATGTAGTGTGCAGACCATTCAGCGGAAAGTCATGCAGCTGACAGCCCAGTGTCATGAATACCTGCACAGAGCCAAGATGATCCTGCAGAGTGTAAGTACATGGTCATCCGCATTGACCCCCCCCCCCAGGGCTAGAAACAAACACACAGTTAGAGAGCAGGTCAGTTTTTAGTCCAGTGGCTTTATCTTTGATAAAAGGACTTGTTGACATACCAATGTGATGACGGTGGTAGCGGGGAAATGAGCAGGATGCATAACAAAGCAAAGAGTTATGACGTATTCGTTGCTGCTGTCGCTTCAGGGTGGTCAACCTCTGGAGGCAGAAAAGCTGATGATCATGGCGTCCGACCACCTGGAGGAGTTGAGGGCGTACGGCATGGACCTGCAGCAGATGCGCATACCAAACGACGTCTTCAGAAGGTAAGCCAAAGATGGTGACAATCATCACTAAAAGTCAAACCTGACGTAGAACACGTGAACGTATCATTTACACCCTATACAGCGTAGACCAACTCCAGCACATCCATGCCAGCCTCCATCAGCAACTGATGACCATCAGACGGAATCAAACCACCCTTGGCGCCATGGAGGGAGGGAAATTCTTTCATGACGCCATGGCCTGGATTGCCCAGCAGAAGGTGAGATGCATCAGGAGCCATTGTCACTGATGGTTCTAAAGCTTTTTACAACAAAGACTACCTGAAAAATATTTTGCAGAACATATTTTATTAAAATGTAATTTTTTAGCAAATACTAGGTTAGTAAATTAGTATTAATACAATTATTTCACGTGTCTCTAATATAATTATATTTGTACTTTGGTCAATTTATGATGATCCTGAGTACCACCAGATGAAGCCCTCGTACCAACAGTGGTACCAGAATGACAATTGGAAACCTAATGATTTACACAGCACTGGGTAAAAGAGGTGTCATTCTGGAGGTTTTGAAACATTTGAAAACGGGTGTCTGTTTGGAAAGGACACACGGACGCCGACTACTGTTGTCGTCTGTGAAAATGGAAGACACGCATGTTAAATGTTGTGGCGAAATGGAGTGCAACAAGCAGAGGCGCGGTCGAGTCAGTCTCAGCAAGATTATGGTCTAAAGAACTTTAACTGTGGAAGGTTATCCGCCTGGTTATCCCTGCTCACTGGGACGCTGGCATTGAACCAGAAGTGCAGAACATTCCATCTTCCATACTATTATATACAAAACCAGTTATTCATTCTATTAGTTGATTGTTCACCTGAAACTGTAATCTTGAACGTCGAAAGCCCTTCTCCAGCAGGCATGCACGAGTTGTACACTGTAACCATAGTTACCATAATTTCATTATGCTGCTACAATGATTTTGGGAAAAAACAGAGAACAAAAGTGTTTCTTTACAAAATGACATTGCCAACTACTGGCCTGGCATGCATATAAAAATTTTTGGGCCATGTATTGTATGCAGCAAATCACCACAGAACAATCTGGGCGTGTGTTATTTCTGCATGGTGCTGTTGCAACACGTCAGACATATTGAACGCTGTCTTTGAAGTGTTTAAGTTGCTCAAGCGGTGTGAATAATTGTGCGTGCAGGCCTGTACGGGTATTGGAGGAGGAGGTGTGCGCTCATCGCTTCTTCTGACCTTCTGTTAACTGAGACCATTTTGACACACTGCCAAAGCCCGATCCACCAGTGAGAAAGAGGCAGAGGAGTGAAACAATGACAAGGAAATGAAAAAGGCAGATCAGTTGTGAGGGAAGTTTATGCAGGGGAGGCAACAGAACAGTAAAAGGAGTGTGAAATGTGACACTGCGCCACTTAGTCAGAAGAAGGCTCTGACATGCTTATGGGAAAACGCCCTCCTGGCCTCTTCCTCCCTACTCTCTGTCAGCCAAACCACAGCCATACGTATACTCATTACACAAAACCTTATGCATTCAAATTAACACATTTTACTATCACTACAAATCAGTGGTACTGGTGAAAGACGTCGTCATGTGTGGCCTTAGCCAAGTAAGCGGGGAAAAAGGGAGGGGCGTGCGAACAAAGACTCGAAAGAGAAGGGAGAGCGAAAAAAATGGGAGTAAAGTGCAGGGACAGGCAGAGGTTGTTCTTATCAAAAGCCAAGCTCTAAACAAAGAGGGGCATAGTTGGAATAGTTTCCGGCTTGTAAATAGATACTAGATTATCCTAGAGTGACATCTACAGGACAGAAGGGAATAGCATGTTTTAGTTTGAACTGCAGAAGCCACACAGTATAATCCCTGGATTACACTTTTTGGTAAAGTGTTGTGGTTGTCATTTGCAGAAAAGTATGCAAACTATGATGCACTGTGCAAAAAAAAACACATTAACCTGAATATAAAAGGACTTGTAAAATGTTTAGCTTCTTCTCTTTATCTCTCCGAGTCCACCGCCGTGTGTGTATGTGACAAGAAGAAAAGCTCTGACTCACTTCTAGGAAGTCAGTTTGCATGTATAAAGCTCACATATGAGCCAACTTTTTTTCTAGGAAATAATAATAATCTTTTATATGTGGGCCTATATAGTATTGTCTAATTAATAGATTTTTCTAATAGAAACATTTTAAGGGCATTTGTTTGATTATTTATCACATGTTGGTTTTGATAGTCTATTTAAAAAACAAATTCATGCAATTCCAAATGTTGAGTAAGGTTTTTTTTTTCTTATCTTTGTCATGACATTCTAACGTAACGCTATTCCTGCACTTCTAGCGCATGATTGAGACGGCCCCATGGGGGGATGACTCAGCCACAATCGAAAAACAAATCCTAAGCCACAGCAAATTCCACAGCACAATTCAAAGGAGCCAGGAAGTAGACCGTGCCCGGGACGATCTGGTACGTAGTCTCTAGTCTTATCTTCATGCAATTTTTGTGCATGTTTTGAAGTTCATTTTAAGCTCAAGTTTATTTTAAGCATATTTATATACAAAAAATATATCCTGTCATCAGAGCATGAAGGGTGAGAAGTCCAACATGTACATCCTGGAACAAGAATGGGACAGCCTGCAGGTTGAACCTTGAAAAAGAATGTGCATCATCATACGTTGTTTTTTAAATAAATATTCATTCATGAACCGTCCACCTGTCTCAGAAAATGTCCCACAACCGTGTGGGTCAGCTGCGTGATCTGCAGAGCATCATCGAGGAGATCTCCCGCGCCATCATGTGGGTGAACGAGAGGGAGGAGGAGGAGCTGGTCTTTGACTGGGGAGACAAAAACATCGAGCAGTACATTCCCAAGAAGCAAGAAAGCTACTCTGTAAGGCGGAATTCTAGTGTTCTTTCTCAGCTTCCTATCTCATTTTGGTCCTTCATCTTCTTTTTCTTCTTCTTCTCCTTCTTCCCTTGCACAGAGGCTGATGAAAGAGCTGGAGGAGAAGGAGAAAGAGCTAAACAAGCTCAAGGTGAAAGCAGATGGTCTCCTGAGTAACAACCATCCTGCCTCAGATAAGATTGAAGTACGTTTTTCTGTCATCTTCAGTGGGGAAATAAGACAGCTTGTTACTTGCTACCCACAGTTGTTTACATGTTTCACAATGCGGTTTGATGGGGACATCATTTGCAATACGGGAGCCCATCGGCCTATATATAGCATATTTTAAAAGTTGTTTTCATTACGGGAAAAAAAAAACGATACAGATATTGACCGATATTACATTTTTATGTTGATATCGGGCCGATAATATAGGTGGGATAATATTATCGAACCTCCTTAGTAATACGGTAATATTTTTGTTATATATGCAGTATATTTAATTTCATTCAAGTTATATGTAATTTCAGAGGGCATTGTAATTTTGCTGTGGTTGGGTGCACTAAACAAAAATCCTGTGGGAATGTGTGCTGCTATACTGATGTGTATTTACATGTCCTCAGGCCTACATGGACACTTTACAGACCCAGTGGAGCTGGCTTCTCCAGATCACCAAGTGTATTCATGTTCATTTAAAGGAGAATGCAGCCTACAGCCAAGTAAGTCTTCCCTCCTGCCTTTGCAATAGCAACAGATATGGTTTATATTTTTGTCCAAATTGTCAATTTTTCTCCTATGTAGTTTTTCAGGGATGCCAATGAAACCAATGAGAAGCTAAAAAAGGACCACGAGAACATCCGTACCAAGTTCACATGCAACAAGAACACCCCTGTGGAAAACCTAACAGAGCTTCTGAAACTCCTGGAGGTATGTTATGCTAACACTGCACTGGGACAATATTTCATGCGTAAATTGGTTTAAAGTTTGCACGTCTGCGTTTCTGGTTTGGCAAGTTTTGTATGGTGTAGTGTTTTGCATGCAGTTGGGTGGGGAAAAAATACAAGCACTTTATTTTACTGGATTTGTGCATTAGAAAGAAAAGGAGCGAATCATGGAGAATAAGAGACAGGTCCAAAGTCTGGTCAACAAGTCCAAGACTATTGTGAGGCTGAAGCCCCGCAATCCAGAGGAACCAACGGCAACCAACAGTCCAGTCATGGTCCAGGCCTTGTGTGACTTCAAGCAGGACCAGGTGGGTTCAGCTGTATGCTTTGCCTCACACAAGCACTTCAGTGGACCGTAGTCAATAATTCAAGTGACTGACCTCTAAAGGCTTCACACTGTGTTGCAGAAAGGGATTTTGAAAGGGAACGAAGGCATACTGAAAGACAACACGCAGCGCAGCAAGTGGCTTGTGACTGGGCCAGGAGGACTGGACATGTTGATTCCCTCAGTGTGTTTGCTGATACCTCCACCAAACCCCCTTAGCATCGGCCTTGCCAACAAGTAAGAAGGATATTTTAGTATGTTTTTGTCTTAGTGTTGTGTATAATTTATCAAATAGAGTAGATCCATGTTCTATGACTCCCCTCGAATGGCAAAAAAATGTGAATAATGGACACACCTACAAAAAGACAGTCAAATGCCTATATTTGTTACTCTAAACCCTATAACATGCCCCACACAGTTATTAAACAAATTTTAAATTCAGTTGTACACATTAGGAAACAACAACAAGCATACAGTATACCTGTAGTATACAGTATTGTACAAAATGTTCAGTTACACTACATCACATCTTGTTAAAGCATGTTCCTGCTGATATATGTTGAGTGAATTGACTTGTGAGCCAGCGACCTCTGCTGGATTCATAGCGGCAGCACTCTCTTTACCCTGTAAATAGATAACTAGTGCCATAAAACTACTTTCTATTAAAGTTACTATTTAAAAAAAAATATATATATATATATATATATTTTTTTTACAATTTAAGTAGAGAAATGAAATCAATGAATATGCAGGCGATCAAATGCTGAACTGTGAATTAGGCAAGGATTGTATTGAGGCATGTGACAATAACACATTTTGCTGGACAGTAATTGTTCTAGAAATTATAGGAGATAAACGATATTACTGTCAACATTATTTTGAGACTTTTTTCATGAATGTATTGATAATATACATCATTGTCTAATTTGCATGCCATTTGCATATGATGTTGTAAACTGCTGTAGGAAAAAAGCATAATCTTGTCGGACAGACAAAGAAAGTGAGTAAAACACCTTCATTACGTTTACAACAAACAAATAAACAAACAACCTTGATTCTTGGTTTGTTAATTTAAAATTGGCCATCATAATAAAATAACTTTATTATTTTATCTTGGCCTTTTATCAATGTTCTTCCATCACACGTTGGCTATTAACTTTTTAAAATTAGCATAAGTGAACAGCGATGGCTCACATTGAAATCACAAATATAGGCAATACAATAGGCTTATTAATTACACTTGTCAATCACACTTACCTACAAATACAGTAGGCTTATCAATGGGTACTTATATTTACCCAAAGTAAGATAATCCACTTCATTTAAAATATAAAGTGTAGCAGTAAAGTGTTCAAAAAATATGAACACAACCCTCTTCTTTTACCCGTTTTACTGAAGAAACGTTTGTGTTTTAGATCTTGCTGTGTTAAACAGGGAGAGCTCCACCCCCTTGGCAGCACAGCGGGATTTATTTGCACTTTCGATACATAGAGTTCCACATCACGCTCTCAGTCTAGGGCGTAATCTGACTGTACACTACTGGCTAGTGAATGATTTTGGGCAGGGCGGACCTATCAATAGCTCTGGTCGCAAACACCAGAAAACTTGGGCTAAACTACGTCCTGAGGTTGCCTACAGTCACAGCTATCACTGCCACTGGTTTTTGACCTAAAGCTAATTACACACACCATGCAGTTTTTTTCTTTTGTATACCGCAAACGTGGCTACTGTGGGAGATGTTTGAAAAGAGCTGTTAATTGGAGCATTTAAGTAAGCATGTGGTTATTAAGTTATATTAAAATTATATCTACAAAATTAAGTTGATGGTACATTGGCTAGTAATAAGTAAGTCATCATGTCTGTCAGGTCCAACTTTTATATTGGTACACCAGTCTAGACGTCACTAGTGTCAGCATCAGTGCATAATTGTAAGAATGAATGTGTTCCTATGCTTCAAGCTTGTTGAGTGCCTAATTTATCGCAACATGTGCTTCTCTGCAGGAATGAGCAGTATTATGAAGCCATTATGGCCATATGGCATCAGCTCTACATCAACATCAAGAGTCTCATATCGTGGCAGTACTGCCTCAAAGACATCAACTACATCAACTCTCTCACATTTTCTATGGTAACGTGACTTGCATATGCACCACTGAGCATTCAGCATTTGCCGTTTCCTCACCCTTTTGTGTCTTTATTCGTCGCTCAGCTGTCTAAGATGCGTCCGGAGGAGTACCGCAGTATCATCAAAAAACTGGAGACCCACTACCAAGAGTTTCTGCTCAACAGTCAAGGTTCTGACGTTTTCGGGGAAGAAGATAAGCTCACCATCCAGCGTTACTTTGACAAAGCCCAGAACCATTATGATACATTGGTTATCCAGATGACCACCAATAGTGAGTGTCCAATGAACTAACCATAATCGACCAAATGCTTATTTTTAAACATTGAGGGACTTTCTTCAATTCCTTCTTTCATTATTACAGATGAGGCCAAAAAGGAGCCAAGCAAACCTGCACCTCCCAAACTGCCTACCCTCAGCATCTCACTGCTTAGCAGCCTACAGGAGGTCCGACGGAGGCTGGAGATAGCCGAGTCTGGACTCACTAGCCATCTTCATATTTGCCCGAGTGAGAACAGCCTGCAAGAGTGCTTAGTGCACATTCAAAATCTGCAAGTATGTTTACTTAGCGTTTTACAACTTAAAATATTGCAGTGTAGGCAAATAGGATCTGGAGAGTGTGATGCTGGATTGCTGTGCAATATTATCAGGCTGTGCACAAAGATCTGGATTCCATTCACGATGAATACCTGCACCTAAGAGAAAGGATTATAAAGCAACTGGAAGGAATCCCTGCTGACTCTGAGCAAGCCAGGTTTCTCCGCTCTGAGTTGGATATCATCAGCCAGAAGCTGGGAGGTCTGCAGGGTCTCTACTCAGCCTACATCCAACGGTACTAATTCTTTTGGATAAATGAATACATTGATTTAGCCGACTAGCACAATACAAACTCAATTCAGGTCCATTTAAATTGATGCCATCATGTGATGCCGAACAGATTGTCAGCGCTGAAGGCCATGCTTCAGAGTCTGCTCCAGGCAGAGGACATTGTCAAAGTCCATGAGGCCCGACTTACAGAGAAAGAGACCACTTCACTGGATCTGCGAGAGCTTGAGAACTATCAAAGCACACTGAAGGTTTTTACACACTTTCCATAGCCCACCTAATTTCTATTTCAACTGCATAATACACATTGAATTAATAAAAATACATTACAAATTCAAACTTCACTAATTCAATATATTCTGTTTTATATTCTCCATTAAAGCAAATGAAGATCGAATTGGACCAAAAAAAAGACCTGCTGACTTCTATGGAGTCCGAGCTGACCAAAGCAGTTCAATGGAACGGTCAAGTCTCGGAGTCCTTCCACAAGTGCGACGTGAACTTGTCCAAATACACCGAGCTAGTGTCTCAGCTGTCCGACCGCTGGCGCCGTATCCAAACCCAAATTGACAACAGGTTGCATAGTCCTTGTACATATTCCTACTTTTTAGTTATTTGTTTTGCATCTCGTAATGAGACTAAATAACCTTCTCATCCTTCCTCCTCCCACTCTTTCCTCGTCAGATTGTGGGATCTGGAGAAGCATGAGAAGCAGCTGAAACATTACCAGCAGAGCAGCACTTCTTTGGAACAGTGGATAAACAGTGCCCGGAAGCGTCAAGACGGCCTGCAGAGTGTTAAGCTCAGTGACATCCAGACCGTCATGGACCACCTTAACACACAGAAGGCATGTTTAATCCATTGTCAACCCATCGTTTTAAGTCAGTGTGAAGATTTACAGTATTTTCACATCAACTGGAAAACTAATCTCATTGAACTGATTACATAGGCGCTTCATGGCGAAATTAAAGGAAAGAAGGACAAAGTGGAGGATGTCCACAAAGATGCGGACACTTGCGCTGGTTCCATAAAGGTGGGTCGGCCTTCGTGTGTATGTGTGTGTTGTTGTTGTTGTTTTCCAATAAATTAACACAATAAATGTCTTGTTCCTCCTGACTATGTGCTTTCAGGACTATGAGCTGCAGCTGGCTTCGTACAGTTCTGGCCTGGAAACCCTCCTGAATATTCCTATCAAGAGAACCATGCTGCAGTCTCCTGCTTCCATTGTCAGACAGGAGGTAGGAAAAATAACAATACAGTCACCGGGTACACCTGCACAATCAAATTAGATCCAATACAAAAGCTGAATTGTAATATCTGTCTTTAAAAAGATAATAAAGGTAAAAATAGTTGAGTTGTTTCACTACCCACTCAGATTGTGCTTTAAATGCAGTGTTGGTGTTTTGTGGCTGATCAACATCACATCTGATGTTCAACATCACGGTTCAAATTTAGCTTTTTTTGTGTTCTTTTGTGCTTTTGTGTTTAAATACGGCCTATCATTAGTCAAAAAATTTGCATATTTAAGCAAATTTTATAAATATTTCTGCGTTACTGCCTGATTTTAACATTTTCAAGCATAAAAATGGGTAAATGAACTCAAATAGAAATGTAATGCATTCAAAAACATGATGTAAAACAAAAACGGATAATGTTTACTATGGCTGGGACAACATGCTTTTTTTGCAGGTTTGAAGTATCTCATAACAGGAACAATAATAATAATCATAATAATAACATGGGCTCCAAGCCAGCTCAACTGTAAACCCCTGACATCACTTCCTGTCCTCCACACATCCAGAACACCTTTACTGCAACACACTCAAACCCTAATGATGTCTTAAATAGCCTATTTATTTAGCATTACTCTCAATATGTCTACTATATCAGGTTAAAATACTTGATTTATAAATAACAAACTGTACTTTGTGGAAATTCACTTATCACATAGTCTGTAACCAATTAACTGTGATAAATGGGAGATTGTTGCATCGTGTGTTTTGGTTAATTGCCGTAGGATTCTATTTAATTTCTCCTGGATTACTCCTAATTCTGTATTTTTTTCCCATCAGGCTTCTGACCTCCAGTCGCAGTACATTGAGCTACTGACTCGCTCAAGTGACTACTACAAGTTTCTCGGGGAGTTGTTAAAGAACATGGAAGAACTAAAGGTAGCTTTCAGTTAATATTTCATAAAAAAGAAACATGTGGAATAGATCTAAAATAGTTATCTCTCTACAGATTAGGAACACCAGAATTGAGATGCTAGAGGAGGAACTGAGACGCCTCAAGGGTGACCTCCAGGATCGCAACCAGAAAAACTCCACTCTGGAAGATGCCTTGGCCCGCCTCAAGCTGGAGCTCAGCCAGTCAAAAGACCAGCTCATTTCTTTGGAGGAAGTGAAGAGAAACACCACCATTCAAGTAACTGCTACCAAGGAGAGCCTGGACAGTACCCATTTTCAAATTCAAGAGTTGACTGAGCAGCTCAACCGCATTAAGTATCAACTGGAAGAAGAAAAGAGAAAAAAAAGGCTGGCTGAGGAGCGCTACACCAGCCAACAAGAGGAGTATGAGGCGGCTGTACGGCGTAGACAGAAAGAACTGGAAGAGCTTAACTGGGCGAAAATTGACTTGGAAAAAACTGTGAAGGACAAGGAACGCGAGCTTGAGAGGCTAAAGATACTGCTGGAGGAAGAGGCGGCACGTCGCCGAAATGCCGAGTCAGATATTTCAAAGGTAAGAACACAGTGCACCAAGGAGATCAATCAACTTAAGCAGACGTACGAAACCCAGATCCACGTCACCAAGACCACTGTCCTGAAAGCCTCGCAACAGAAAGAAGAAGACTCGGCCGTGTTGAGGCGGCAGTATGAAAAGCTTGTCAGTGAGAAGAAAGATCTCGAAGATGAGCTCCGGAGACTGAAACTCTCCATTTCTCATGCTGAAGAGCAGAAAAACAGAGCAGAGGTGGAATCCAACCAACAGAAGGTGTCATTGACTCAAGAAACAAGGATGCGCAGTGAACTTGAAGTCCAAATCAGGATGTTCACACAGCAGAGAGAAGAGGATGAGCTGAAACTAAAGGATGCCAACAAAAATATTCAGGAAAAAGGGAGGGAGATCAGCATGCTCACACGTGATCTAGATGAAGAAGGGAAGAAAAGGAGGGCTCTGGAATTGCAAATCAATAACCTGAAACAATCCGAGGCAGATCTAAAGGCAAGGAACGCCTCCTTTCTGGAGACCATTAACAAGCTTAAAGTGTCTGAGCAGGAGATCCGTATCACCCGAGTGGAGCTGGAGAAGCAGACCAGTGAGAAAAACAAGGTTGAGCAAAGTTCTGTGAGGCTTCAGAGCCAAATTCGTGAACTTCAGTGCTCACTGGATGCGATGGGAGCTGAGTTGGAAAAACAGAAAAAGGCAAGCCAAGAGGAGTTCACGCGCAGAAAGAGACTGGAGTCCGAGCTAGAGAGGACGACACAAACCTGCAGAGAACACACCACCACCATTACTAGCTTGAAATCCATTCAGGTGGAGGCTTCAAACTCTGGAAGGAAGTATGAGAAGGATCTTAGAGGCCTTCAGGATGCTCTAGACAAGAGTCTGAGGGAGCATACATTCACCAAAGATGAGCTGGCAGCTGTGACAGCAGAGCTGAAGTCAGTGAAACAGAAACTCCAGCAGGATCAAAACCAGTTTATGGATCTCAATCAGCGCAATGAAAGTCTGTCCAGAACCATTGAGGACAGAAGTCGCCAGCTTAACGAAAGCATCGTTGAAATAGATCGTCTCAAGACGCTGACGCAGAATCTGACAAAGGAGAGGCTGAGGTTGGAGGAAGAGCTGAGGGCCCTAAGGCAGGAAAGAGATGACCTGCTGCTTAGCAGAGATGCCAATGATGGAGAAAATGCCTCTCAAATCGCAGCCTTGCATGTCCAGCTTCAGAATAGCAACAAGAGGACAGCGGAGCTCCAGGCTCTCATCAACGACCTGACCAGGGAGAGAGAAAAGCTTAATGTGGAAATAAACAAATTCCAAAAGCAGTCCTATGAGGTATTTTTAATTGCACTGAAGGATCTGCCTCTGCTTAATTCCACTAATTTTTTTTATGCTAAATTTGGTCTTCTTTTGCATAAATCGTTTGGGAGTTTTGCAGACTGTACTCCATTTTGAAGCAGCCCTGTTATGTAACAAACTCAAATCACTTTCTTGACAAAGCTACTACTCAGATATGAATCGGCATGTGCTTTGAACTGCAGCTTGTGTTACTAATTTGCCATGCACACATTGCACTGTGATTACAGGACACTTGGAACTTCACTATCGTTATTTCCATTGTCTTGATAGACATTGGAATTGATCAAATGTTTAATCTTTTTTTTTCCTGACAGTATATAATGGGAATTGAATTCAGTAAACCTCTGCCAGTATTTAAATACAGTTATTGTTTTAGGTAACATTTTAAGTGTAAAAAAATATGTTGTAAGTAATCGTTGCTACTAAAACATAGGTCTGACATTTTCTGGCTGAAGTCCGTATTCTTTTATGGTCAAGTTCCAAGGGTCCACTGTAGATATTACCTTGTCGTATGACATGTGCATACAGTATTTACATGATGTAAATACTTTTTGACGTGTGTGCTTTCTCAATTCTCCACAGACATCCATCATGGTGCACGAGTCCCAAAGCAAATACAGTGAGCTACTGCTGGACAGGGACAACCTGCTGTCCAAGCTCAAACTGCTGGACCAGGACAAACACCACCAGAAGCGCCTTGAGGAGGAGCTCTCCCGTATCAAACACTCTCTGGAGATGGAGCTCCGCAACAAACAACGCTTGGTTGATGAGAAAAACAGCGTTCTCAAGGATTTCACCCTTCTGAAGAGCCAATATGAGCTGAAAGAGACCCAGCTCAGGCAGTGGGAGTCAGACAGGGCCAAGACTGATCAAGATAGGTTAGTTTTAAAGACAGAAATTGACAGGTTGATGAGAGAGCTTCGAAGTGTTGAGGAACGCTACAAGAGCAGGCTGTTGACCTCTGAGAGGGAGGCAACAGAGCTAGCTCTCAAGAGAGATGCACTGCAGAGGGAGATAGAGAAGTTGCAGAAAAGGCCGAGCACGTTAAGTAGACAGACACAGACGGATATGAAGGTGCCGACAATCGACCCCTCTACGCTTGTATTTGACGGGGTGCGGCGCAAAGTCACAGCCCACCAACTTTGTGACTGCGGTATTATCAGTAAGGCAACTCTGGAACTGCTGCTGCAGGGGAAGAAGACGGTGGAAGAAGTAGCTGTTGACATCCAGGTTAACCTAAAGGGTACCGGCGTTATTGCTGGCATGATGACAGGCTCTCAAGGGAAAATGCCATTCACAGAAGCCAAAAGCAAAAACCTCCTCAGCCCAGAGAGTGCACTCATGCTCCTGGAGGCTCAGGCAGCAACAGGCTACATAGCAGACCCAGCTTTTAATGACAAGTTGCCCGTGGACACCGCTTGCTCCAGGGGGATTGTGGACACAGAAGACAGAGATGCCTTGGTAAAAGCTGAAGCAGCGAGCGTTGGTTTCAAAGATCCTTACACGGGTAAAGTGTTATCTGTGGGCCAGGCTTGCAAACAAGGTCGCATTGATAAGGAGACAGCGCTCCGTTGGCTGCAGGCTCAGGAGTCTGTTGGTGGTATATTGGATCCTGTTTTGAGTGTGTTCCTGCCAAAAGATCTGGCTTTGGATCGCAATCTTATTGATGAGGACCTCTACAGGGCTTTGAACCGGAAACCCGCCTGCTACCTGGATCCAGCAACAAGACAAAAGATAAGTTATGGTGACCTCAGAAAGAAGTGTACAGTGGAGCCTGTCTCTGGTTTACTTCTGCTGCATGGCCCAGAGAAACCCATGACAGTGAAGGGTCTGCGCGGGGAGGTCTCTTTGACAGAACTCGTCGAATCTGAATTGCTTGATGAAACTGATTTGCAAAAGCTCAAACAGGGACAGATCACTAGCAGAGATATTGAGGAGAAGCTGAGGTCTTACCTCTACGGATCCACCTGTATTGCAGGTATCTACGATGAGGCCAATGACAGAATATGGCCCTTTTATCAGGCAATGACGGAAGGTCTGCTGATGAGGGGAACTACATTAGAGCTTCTTGAAGCCCAAGCTGCATCAGGATTTATTGTGGACCCAGTCAACAATGCCTTTTTGACAGTGGAGGAGGCCACAAGGAGAGGCCTGGTAGGAAAAGAATTTAAAAATAAGTTGCTATCAGCAGAAAAGGCAGTCACTGGATATACAGACCCAGCCACAGGAAAGACAATCTCCCTCTTCCAAGCCATTGAGAAAGATCTCATTGAGAAAGGCCATGGAATCCGCCTGCTTGAGGCCCAAATTGCCAGTGGTGGCATTATTGACCCTAAAGAAAGTCACCGTATTGATGTCTCCGTTGCTTATAAAAGAGGATTTTTTGATAGGGAGATGAATGATATCCTCACCTATGAAGGTGATGATACAAGAGGCTTCTTTGACCCTAACACCAAAGAGAACCTGACGTATCTTGAGCTGAAGAAGAGGTGCATGACTGATTCCAAGACCGGTCTGATACTTTTGCCTCTAAAAGATAAGAACAAGCGCCAGACACAAGAAAGCCGTAGCAATGTTCTCCGTAAGAGGCGTGTTGTAATTGTTGACCCAGACACCGGTCTGGAGATGTCAGTGAGAGAAGCTTATCACAAGGAGCTAATCGACTATGACACTTTTCTAGACCTGTCAGAACAGGAGTGCGAGTGGGAGGAGATCACTATCAAACAGTCAGATGGCTCTACACGCTTGGTAATAGTGGACAGGAAAACCGGGATCCAGTATGACATTCATGATTGCCTGCAAAATGGTATCATTGATCAGAACACCCTGGATCGGTATCGGTCTGGAACACTAACCTTGACGCAATTTGCTGACCACATTTCCAGCAAAAGCAGCAGCAGCGAGATGACACTTACAGCCAGCAATGTTGACGACATGGTGACCTGCAGCAGTCCCACCCAGGCTGCGCCGTCCTCTCCAACAGTTCGTAAACGCTTAAGCAGTATTTCTATTACAGTCTCTCCCCCTGAGACGTTTGATGACCAGAGCCCGGTCGCAGCCGTATTTGACACAGAGACTTTAGAGAAGATAACCATTCCCGAAGCAGTTAGAAGAGGAATAGTGGATAACCTTTCAGCACAAAGGCTCCTGGAGGCTCAGGCATGTACTGGAGGAATCATCAACCCTGCAACTGGGCAGAGATTAACCCTGCAGGACGCTGTCCATCAATGTGTTCTTGATGAAGCCATGGCTAATAAACTGAAACCTGCACAGAAAGCCTTTCTTGGTTTTGAGGATGTGAAGACAAAGAGAAAGATGTCAGCAGCTGAGGCAGTGAAGGAGACGTGGCTACCTTATGAGGCTGGACAGAGGTTTCTGGAGTTCCAGTACTTGACAGGAGGCCTGATAGAGCCTCGCACTGGACAACGCATTAGCATCGAAGAGGCCATCCGCAAAGGTTGGCTAGATGGCCTTGGTGCCCAGAAGCTTCAGAACACACGCGGCTACCAGAAGAATCTGACCTGCCCCAAGACCAAACTGAAAATATCCTACAAGGAAGCCATGGATAGCTGCATGGTGGAAGAGAGCAATGGCATGAAGATGCTTCAGGCCTCCTCGGTATCCTCAAAGGGCATCAGCAGCCCTTACAATGTCTCCAACCCAGGATCTAAATCTGGATCCAGGGCTGGTTCCAGAAGTGGATCCAGAAGAGGCAGTGTGGATTATTCGTCCACCTACAACTACAGTTTTTCATCCAATGTCTATAATACCAGCTCTCAATCATAATGGATACAACTGCTAAGCCTGTCAGTACTAGTTCTAGATTTTAATTAACAACTTTACAGTTTTTTAACATTTTTTAAAAGGTTTATCTGGTATATATGAAATTTGGGATGTTTTAGAACCGAATGCAATTTCGTATTCCGATGAGTGCTTTGATCTGTTTTATTTTTTTTAATGAAACTTTTGCTTAGTATACTTTACCCACTTGCAGAAAGGAATATAGGCTACTCGTAAAAGCTCATTTTAAGTTTAATATGTGGCTTTAGTTTTTCCAAAGAAGAACGCTTGCTCACATCCTTCTTACTATTGTTTCATAACAGTTTGCTGTAGCTTGATTCTTGATGGCTTTTATGCTTCATCAAAAAATATAAATGCTGTGTTTTGACCTAAACATACTGACCATCTTAAGAAATCCTGCCATTAAATGTTACTCAAAAGTGATTGAAAAATAAAGGCTTTGTTACCATTTTGATTCTTGTATTCACTGACAGGACAGCGTTGAGAGGAAAGTGCATCAAGGTACAAGACAACAGTATCAATTGTAACCGCTGGGTGGCGCTAATCTTCAGGTGTAGAATTTAGTGCTAATGAATGCACATGACAGCCCAGTGAGGATAAGCGGAATAGAAAACGGACAGCTGGATGGATGGATGCACATTAGATAGAATAAGAAGTTGCTGTAGAATAATTGATGCTAAAATCCTAATCATTCATTCAATCCAATATCATAAATGATCAAATATTAATATGATAATTTCCTTAATAATTCGAATATAACATTGTTAAACCAACCAGTCAGTTTGATCAGACTCAGTTCAATTTGTTGTCATAGTTGGTTAATTTAAAAAAGTAAACCTATTATAATATATATATATATATAATAAATTATTTAAACTATCACAAAGTATAAATAGTTTATTATCTCGATTTACTCGCTCAAGTATTACAGTATCATTTGCACACAGGAAGGCAATAACTGCATCAATTTCATTCATTCATTCATTATATATATCTATATATCTATACCGCTTAGCCTCATAAGGGTCGCGGGTATGCTGGAGCCTATCCCAGCTGACTTTGGGCGGGCGGCGGGGTCTGCATCAAATTACCACTGTAAAAAAAAAGATAAAAAACCTTAATAATAATTATCCCATTGTCCCACATTATTTTCCCAGAAAAAGTAGACTTGTATTGCTTTGGCAATTTGAATAGTGAAATATCCCAATATTTCTTAAGTAAGGGCATTCATTCATTCATTTTCCTTATCCTCATTAGGGTCGAGGGTATGCTGGAGCCTATCCCAGCTGACTACGGGCAAGAGGCGGCGTACACCCTGGACTGGTCGCCAGTCAATCGGAGGGCTGTATAAGGCAACGATATTTAAAATAAACACATGAATTACGTCATGCTGTATAACTGAATACAAAGCTGCATGTTTGGCATCCACATGAATACATTTGTATCGCGGGCTCCACACTTGAGGGGGGTGTCTGGAGGACGTGTGCGTGTGAACAAATGGCGAGAGAAGGAGGCTGGAGAGGAGGGAGAAGGAGGGGGTGTTAGAATGGGAGGGGGGGAGGGAACCGGTGGGAGACGGCCCTGTGGCGCAGTGGGAGGACTATCCCATGCCTGGACTTGTGGCGGCTGCAACGCGCAGCTTCGGCTTGTGTAGGAAGTGTGTCGAAGTGGCGGTTCCATGCACCACTGCGTTCTGTGTGGTGGAGGAGTTTTTTGAAAAAGAAGAGCAAGAAGTGTTTGAGGTTCATCATCAGCCAGTGATTGTGCAAGGAGGGGCTCTGATGAGTGAGCTCAATGACGGGCTGAGGGCTCTTTAACCTCCGTCCGACTCTCTTTCTCTCTTTCTGCACCTCTGGACTGACAAAGGAGGGCAAAGCCAGACTCCAAAGTAGCTTCCATGCTGTCTGCAAAGGTAAGGCTGAACTTTCCTCCTTTTGCCACACTGTCAATCATTACCAACCACCTCTGCCTGCTCACAAGGTAATGGCAGGATTTCAGTGGTGCACAGTGGAGTCTTTTTTGTCATTTCATTGCAAAACAGGCAACCTCGCAAAGTATTTACCTTGGCAGTGTCCCACCTACTGTAGGTGTGTGCATGCATGTGTGTTCTTTCAGCAGCGGACAGAGAAGGGAGTCATTCAAAGTGATGTGAAAGTCTTTTTATTCTGCTTATTGAACGTTCTATGACTCACTCTCATTTCCTTGCTTCAATGGCGCAGGTCATAATGTGAAACATATGCTGCCATTATTGTGGAAGACCGTAGCTGGGAGCGCCAAAAAGAAACAAGGTTCTCTTTTGTTGGTACTTTTGTCGAATGTTTGATCTACTGGTGGATTTTCATGCAGCTGCTGGGTTTTCAAGTACCCCCCCCCCTCCCCCCAGGGTGGCCATCATTTTGATGACATGTACAAGCCTACTTCCGGTCCTCTGCACCCTGAGTACAGAGTATCACTTGTTGCCTTAAACTGAGACACACACCTCCATCTGCACCATTCTTTTCAGCAGCAGGTCATTCCCAAAGCAAGCTGATCTCTTTCAAGATTTGCCCTAGTCACAGACCAAGCCGGATAGGAGAAATATTTTTGAACTGGCAATTATGGCTTTTGTCGCTGCTTCTATTTTAGAAGTCAGAGGATTTTGAACAATATATGTCTCTGGAGGCCAAGAATTGTGCATTTAACAAGCAGCAAGTTTAACAGCACAAATGCACAGTCCTGATTTAGTGTGCCACTTGGGTGACATGTGTAAGCCATTAAAGTAAAAGAGGAAGGAACCTTAGAGGAACTGAAGCAGTAAGAACTGCTTTGGGATGAACATGGAGTGAGAGTGGGAACGTAACCCATTTTGGAACACATTCCAACATGACCTTGGGATAGTGTAGGATAATCAGGGAGTACTTTTGCCGCCTTAGGGCTGCACAGAAAGAGAGGCCTATGTTGAGTTTTTGTTCTTCCCAAGTTCATAAAAATGTGACAAGTACATGTTAGCTTTCCAACGTTACCATATAAACTTGCTCAAAATACCAAGTCACCCAGTTTGCGTCTTTTTTTATGGATTTGTTTATTTCAGTTCTTCAGCCTGCTGCAAATGGGTGTCAGTACAAGCCTGAGGACACGGCAGGAAAAGGCAGGACGGAATTCTGGCCTTGTCCCTCTCCCATTATGTCACTTAGGATATGTTGTGCAGCAGTGTGAGGCACAGACTACCAAGTTTGGATACTTGGAATGAGTGAAGATAGTACCGCAGTGATATAGGTGGCTATTACTGTAGATTTGAACTCCAATACCAACAAGAGTCTAAAACCAGGAGGTCAAGACGTGCTCATTGTACAATGACATGAAGCTGATAAGAGAAAATGCAGCCTAAATTTAGTGCCGAGATCCAGACTTCCTGTGTGTTTTTGAGAGCTTACGTTTTGGATTTAAGATACCCTTATGCTCATAATAATCAAACAGTGTGCAGTGTGTGTGCGCGCAAGTTGGGGGTGGGTGTTAAATGTAAGTAAAACGCAATTATTTTACTATTTTTTTTGGAAATGCACACCACATGGTGGCACTGTCATAAAATTCCAACATTTGACCCCATAAATCAGATTGACTAGCAAGTTCTCATACAGCTCAATGTGCTCTACAAAATTCTCACAGTAACTTTATGGTGTTTAGAATCACCACTAACTTTTGGATTGGTTGCAATACATGGCTCCCATCAGGCAATACGATTCTGCAGGGGCATAGGCGGGACTTAGCAACTAATTGCTCATAAAGCATTGACTATTTGTCTTATGATTATAAAATTTTGAGGATATGCGTATTACATATTTGCTACAATATCTTCCATAGAATGTTGAGCAAGTCCTTTGTGCACAAATATCTCGTGACCTAATTGTTGGGTTGTCCTAATTTTTTCATATGACCATGACAGGGGTGTCCAAACATTTCCCAGCAAGGGCCGGCGCATATGAAAAAATCAAAGGATATAGGGTCCACTTTGATATTTTACATTTTGTAAGCCAACCTTGTAAATATGCTAACAAGTCATATGCATTTAAAGCAAAAAGAGCTTACTAAATCTCAGCATACACTGTAGGTGGCAAATGTATTACTACTTTTTCTCCAGTTCTCATTTTTCCATTTTTGCTGGTGTTTTTATTAAATTTTACCGATATTTCATCGTCATCTTGCAATTTATTTAATAACTCTGTGATTTTATTCCCAGCATATATTGACTTTATTCTTGTAATATCACAACTTTTTCCCAACCTTACTTTCCAAACATTGCAGCTTGTCTTTGTGTTGTTATTAACATTATTGCAAAACGATTTTTTCTTAATCCAGCATACCCGCAACCCTAATGAGGATAAGCGGTATAGAAACTGGATGGATGGATGGACAGTATGCTAATCAAATTTTTTGTCATAAGTTTCTAGTTTTTATTTTAATATTATGACTTTATTACAATATTTCCGCTTTATTCTTGTAAAATTACTGCTATTTTTCCGTTTTTGTTAGTTTTTCATGTTTAATTGCATTTTAAGAAATGAGCTGATTAAAATCATCAGCCACCGGCTGCAAACAGTGTTGTCTTCATCAATGATGACGATGATGAAATTATTTAATCAACAAAGCCTTTTTTCCTGACAAAAATGAGACATGAACACATGATTTATTTCTGTCAGCACGTTGCAATATGTTCAACAGGTAGAGTTTCTGCTCTCTGTTATCTAAGGTAGAGTCTGCTCGCTTTAGGCCATAAGCCACAAGGGTACGTCAGTGACATCAGGCAGCCATGGTGTGCTTACAATAAAGTTGTGATAAACACTCCGAACAAACTCAATGGTACAAATACATTATAATTATATACTTCAGAAAGGAAAAGACTAAAGAGTAAAAATCAAATGTTTGCCAAAAACAACAGTGGTAGCAAATGACCCCTGTACAGCAGGACACCCCTGCAGCACACCCCTGCTCTACAGCATTTGGTGTATTTTGTCTGCACTTAATGATAGACATGATGTAAAACAAACATTTCTTGCCTCTCTTAAGCTTGTTATTCTTGTCTGCATGAGTCATTTTCACAAATATGTAAAAGCAATCTGCGCGATGACGATGACCACACTGACATCACTGATGGAAAACACAGCACGGGAGCCTGTCGACATGTAGCAACCGGCAGAATCACACTCAAACAAACATCCCAGTGGCTCAACCCAATACTGCAAATAGTCTTTCCCTGACAAGTATGCATAGTTTTTGCCAACTCCTGTCCCTACAATGAACTCCAAATATAAAAACAACCACAAGACCAATGTCCACATGATTAGGCAGTGATTTAAACCTTATCTCTGAAGAGTTGGAATTGGAACTTGTATCTCACATTGTAGCTGCTTCTAAGGAATATTTCATAATAAAGTTGTGGCCAGGTGAAGGGTGTGGCTAATCTAACAGAGGCAAGCCTTCCCTAAAACCTTTATATGCTTCCCCTCCTGGAGATTTTACCCGTAAAGATCACTTTTTGGGGCCATCTTGTGCATGCATGCAGCCCAGTCAAACTCTTACTTGCAGGGGTAAGAGCTGCAGGGCTAAGGGAGCCAGACACACCCTAATCCCCCAAACATCCTGACCTTAATAAATCTGTCACAGCTTGTTCATAGCATACCTGATGCTAGTTTTCTTTGGTGGTGTTGCTAGAAACTCTGCCTAACTCTCACAGTGCCATGGGTGGCCATGGGATTGTGAGCTCCTTGGCACACTGCTTTTCAGCCTTTGTGAGTTAATGCTGTGACTCCTACCGGAACAAAAGCAATCGGAGCAAATTAAAGAGCAATTATCTTTTAGTGCGTGCTAGGGCAAGTTGTTCACCTCATCTCCATTGATGAATGGGAGAAGGGGTCTGGGGTTAGAGGGGCTTAGAGACACACAATGGAATGGTGTGAAAATAATAAATGGGCCACCAGGTGATACACAGTACAGTAACCCACATGTATCACGGTTAATTGGCTCCAGACGTTAGATTCTTTATTTATAAACTGAATATTATTTTGACTGTATAGAAAACCATTTGATGACCTTCTAAATACATTTTCAACATTATTAGAGCCGTTTAGTCATGTTAGCTCTCACCTTTCTACTCTAGCTCAGTCACATAGCGTGCAATATTTACTGCTACTTGAAGCATTTTTTTTACTTTTGATTGGCAAACCAAATAAACCTGAGACTTTCACAACACTGGGTCACACAGAGGTTAAGTGTTGGTTAGATTCCAATCTAATCTCTAGTTAGCAAAGCATTTTGACAAATCCAAAACAGTACAAAGCTCCCATTTCTCATTCTTGCCCTGGAGATACACAGACACTAAGTACTGGCCAACCTGTTCATTAATTTCCCATTAGTCAACTTTTTTTTCTTGGGAGTCTCAAGGGAAAAGACTAACCCCACCATTAGTTCCAACAATCCCTAAGGACCTTTTGGCCAGGCTTCCACACACACACCAAACATCCAGCTCTGTTTCCCCGAGTGATGACCTCTTCAGACACATGGTCTCTTTCATTCCGCTCAGAGGCTTGGTTTAAGCCTCTGCTGAAACGTCCCCGCTTTATGGCTCCCTCTCTTCAAAGTGCCAGGTTGACGCCTGCAGTCATTTCAGAATCAACTGTCAGACACATTCCTGACTGTCAATAGTTGAATCAAAGCTAAGAATCACGTCATTCCAGAAGTATGATGATAGCTTTCGGCATTCATTCAGGAAAACTATTTGTGGGTTTTTTGTTTGGATACAATCCCAATGATGTATCAAAAAATCTTCCTGGCGCCAAGGGAATAATGATATAATGTCAGTTGTAAAGTTTTACCAAGATGTTGACAGCTGCTCTGTGTCTTGGGTCATTTAGAAGTATTAGGTTTGAGTGACACATTTTAGTTGAATTGTTCTACACCAATGTTCTGCATTTCTGCACTGATTATGTGGGATTGTTTTTTCATCACTGCAACCAGCAGAGAGAGGTGCTGTTGTTCAGTCTCAAGTAGTTTGCAGTCTCAAGATAAACCACATGCGACACCGTCACATGCCAACCGGACAGCATTGTTTGTCTTACAATGACACTGTCATTAATACAGGAGTTCAGAACATTCAGAGAAATAGTCTTGTTCATTAGTCTCTGTTGCTAACTTTTCCTGTAATCAATCAAGTACATGTAGTCAGATGGTCATCTATAGTGCAAACCACACAGTTTGGACATTTATATTTCTGTAACTCGGCCTTCTCAGTTATTTTCTGTCATGCAGTAAAGTTCAGGTAAAAACTGAACTTTCTCCAGCAAGTCCCAAAAACATGCATGTTAGACAAATTGGAGGTTCCAACTTGTTCCTATGTGTAAATGTGATGTGGTTCTTTTTTCACAATGTGCCCTGTGATTGACTGACAGCCAGTCCAGGGTGTACATATACCCTGGACTGTAGCTGGGGTAGGCTCAAGCTCAAGACTTAAATGGTCTAGGAAATTAATAAATGAATGATTTCAGGAACTACCTTACCATGGGATTAATAAAAACTGAAGCGCTTTTGTCCTCTGTTGTTGCTAATTAGATAACTGTCTTTCCAGTAGAGATAGGGGTTATAATCTCTCCAAACAAACATGCTGATACATTGCTTATTTGTTTTGCTAAACTGACGACCGTTACTGTGCAAACACCACAGCCTTTACGACTCAATCTGGTATTGAGGTCATTCTTGCGACAATATCGGCGGGAAACTTGGGACACAATGACAAGAGCAGGGGACTTTGACCGTCAAATATTTGCTGGAGCAAAGTCACTTGTCACAAGCGGCGATGGTGTGAAGCATGAAGGCCCTGATTCACTGGTACAGTTCCTCTTTTTCAACAGGAGGGACCCAGATTGACCATGGAGGAGGGATACGAGCTGGACTTGACTTATATCACAGAGCGCATCATTGCCGTGTCCTTCCCTCAGGGATGCCTGGAAGAGATCTATGCTCACAACCTGAAGGATGTCACTCGAATGCTGAAGTCCAAGCATGCAGATAATTACCTGGTTAGTGATATACCTCGTTGTGATGCTGTAGCCAGGTGTCAAAGTGCAGACAGCATTGATGCCATTGTTGCATGGATGTTGACAAAGCACTGATTTTTGGCACGCTGGCATTATCTGTAACTTTAGCTATTACAAGAATCAATGCCAAATTGACTCTTTTGTTTTCCTCAGATTATCAATTTATCAGAGAAAAGCCAGGATCTGTCAAAAATGAATCCAAAGGTAAGTTTTTGTTAATTTGTAAATGTTACAATATTTCATGGAAGTACATCTCCCGACTTTCAGCACCCATTTTTATAACAGTGTATCTTCTCAAGGGATACAATGGCTCCCCTAACACCATTCAGTGTAGCACAGCCATGCAAATTTGCAGATTTTGGTCAAAACATTTTTTTATTTGTTTTTTTTTTCAAAAAAAAAAAGGATATTTTTTCCAGCTGAAATCACATCTAATTCACTCTAAGGTGATAATAATTTATAAATACATTATAGTAAAACATTCAATCTGTTCTATCACTCACTATTATTATTTATTAGTGGTAAGTACCAATACATTTTATAATTTCAAATGCGATCAATAATTGTATGAGGCATAGGCATAGGTTTAAACTTGGATTGTGCAATCAGCATTTAGCTGGTTAGCTTCCATCGCTCATGACCAATGGTAATAGGTAAGGGGTGAGAGGATTCTGGAGCTGAATCTAATATAATAATTCCAACAGTCACTTGTATTGTTGAGCCGAAAACGGAAGGGAACGTCATTGTCTAGTTAGCAGGAGGGGTTGGACGATAGGATTGAGACATATGTCAATACTAGACGTTTTCCAGATATCAATATTTGCCATTTACTGGTAGGGAGGGAAAAGTATGGATGTACTGTACAACAAAAAGTGAAGTTGGATATACTGTATGTATTTATTGTACAGCTTGCATAGTAGTATAGATATACTAGACACTGAAAATGACTCAGCACAGAGTCATTACTGTATTGCCTAAATAGCTGGCAACACAAGTGAGCAGTAAGATAACTGTCTTGCCAATAGTCTAGCACAGGAGTCTCCAACTTTTTTTCTTGTGAGCGCTGCTTTTACAAAATGAAAATGGCCAAGAGCTACTCATTTATTTTCATAACTTATCTCAACCCAAACAAACCGAATATGCTTGTTTTACCAGAACATGAACAAAATGTTGGTGTATGTAACTCATATTGTATTTCAGAATGCATTTCTTTCTAGTGTTCTCACATTATTAGCTGAAAACAATAATGAAAAGCCGGCTTGTGGGCTCCTCGTGTGGTTGTTGTGACCCCCAGTATAGCATGATGGTGTCAATCTGGGTTGCATGAGTGCTGCCAATACTGGGGAGCTGCGGTTAAATGAGGGAAACATGAATTCCAACATGTACTTAAGACATTCTGAAGCAGCGCAGGCTCCCTATTCGTTCCGTCATTTTCGCTTGACCAGATAAATAAATAGGTTATGAATATTCTGTCTTATTTTGACAATTCATACTGCAAATGCAGTAAAGATGGATTCACCCTATGTTGTTGTTTTTAGACTCTGGATACTGGCTGGCCCGATCTGCACGCCCCACCTTTGGATAAGATCTGCACCATTTGTAAAGCCATGGAGAGCTGGCTCAATGCTGACCTGCTTCACGTGGTCGTTATACACTGCAGGGTGAGCAGTTACAAATGGATAAGTTTTAAACAGCAAACATAAAACAGTGCTTGTACACATAAACTTTGACGCTGATAGTGGGACCTCCAATGTGTAACCTTTTTGTGACTGGTGGCTGGTGTACTTACAAGTTGTTCTTATTTTTAAAACAATCTCATTGTAAATAGTGTAAAGTGAAGTGAAAATATAAAAACCCAGGCTTAAATCTTGTTACGCTTTATTAACTTTGCAGATCATGTTTTAAGTAACATTTTAACAAACAAATCTGTACAAAGAATTTAACCTAAATTAAAACAAAGTAAACCTCCTTTGATGATGATGCCCGATAAACACGTAATCCGGAGGGAACATGGCGTTTTAGAGGTACTGCTGCTTTTGGCAACATGAGCTTCTGCTTGGGAAATAACAATTATTAGTATATGTAATAGATGTAATGAATTGTGTTCATTTGTACTGAGCAGCCATACCCTTTTGTATGTCACAGTACTGTTTGACGTTAGCATCACATTGTCCTTCTTATCATCACCATAGGGAATCACAGTAGTGGCAACATTTTTTGACTAGGCAACACCTGATCACACGATTTCTTCTTGCAGTGATTATGTATTAGCTATGTTTAAATATAGCTCTTAGCGCAGGTGACTGGATGGTACTCGTCACCCTGGCAGAAGGCAAATAAAGGACCTCATTTGCTTTTTGTCATCAGCTTGAGGCATCCGGTAAATGCAATGACAAACAGCAACTGGAAAAGACAAAGACCAAACAGGGACATAAACGCCAAAATGGAAAAAACAAAGCTTATATATAAAAAATGATATGGTGATATAGAAAAACTGAAAAAGAAAATGACCACTTTTGTATATTTTTGTATTATTGATTTTCTTTACATTTCCACATGCATTTCCTTTTAATTTTGGCAGTCCTGTGATTTCATTACATCGTCCATTTTCCTGTGGTGACATCAAAGAAAAAATATGCAAAAGCCAGGGAAAAAGAAAAACTCTTGTGGAGTGGCAGGAGCCTATTTGATATTTGATATTTTGTAAACCAACCCATGTAGATATGCTGGTAATGTAATGAATTTAAAGCGAAAGCATGCTCCATCTGAAGCATATTATTATTATGCACTTTTAATATGGCTTTTGTTTATTCGTCATCATAGTATCACTTTTGAAAAAATAACATCCATTTTTATACATTTTACCTTGTTCTTCTAACATATTTTTTCTCATTACGGCTTTATTCTTGTAAAATGCCGACTTTTTAATCGTAAGATTATAATTTTTTTATCTCTCATTGTTCTAATAAAAGTACTGTTTGTTTCTTCCATATTTGCTGTTTTTCTTATTTTTTAGCTTTCCTGTGTAATTGTAATTTTAGAATGTGCCAGGGCCAATAAAAAAACAGCTGCGTGCCACACTTTAACACTCCTGATCCAGATGCTCTTTGAGCTCAAATCTCACAACATCTTGTTTCCCCTAAGGGAAAAACTGCAAGTCAAACAGGATGACAGATAGTGCCTGACCTTGCAGTTTCCACTCGAGTAAGAAAAAGTATTTAAAATGCCTTTTTAGTGTGATTAATCATCTGCTGTCATCCTGTATCCTAGGGCGGCAAGGGTCGAATTGGTGTTGTCATTTCATCCTTTGTCCATTTCACCGACGTATCCGCCAGGTAAGCACTCATGTATCTGTCTAATGTGGGTTCTAGTCAGCATTTGTCATTTGCCCACTCCCTGTCGGCAGCAAACAAACCACAACAATGTGACTCATTGGGAGGACCACAAAATAAGTCTACTCCACCTTGTCTCATATATTTACCCCTTGTAATTCAAGGTCAAGGTGATTCAAAGCATGACAAAGCCTGGTGGGGAGGCAAACCGCACAATTTAAACGATGATTCATCTCATATAGAGTTTCATGAATCAGCTTGATTGTAGTGACTGTAATACTGGAAGCCACAATGTCACTTTTGTGAAATCTATTCGGACCCGGTCTGAAAAGGTGAAAAACAAGAGACCTGAAAAGAGTGAAAAGAGGAAGAGATTGGAAAACAGAGGATTTACAATGGAATAGATTTGCCAGGAGGGGGGTGACGAGGCCCTTGTTCAAAGGGCCCCCACGCTTGTTGGTTTTAGGGGTGCCTAAATGGCCGAGTTGTGAACACACTCCAGCCTCTTCCCCGCCTCCCTGTTTACTTAAAGCTGCCATTCTCTTCCTCTCTACTGGAATCCCTTGTCTCTCTGCTTACTTTCACTCTTCTCTATTATGCATGTGTAACTATGCGTGTGTGTCTGTGCTGACCTTGTACAAGTCAGGGTTAACATACACTGATTACAAGGGCAGCACAAGTTTAATCTCTCTCACTTGAGTTATCATTGCTGGAAATGTTTGCTAATTGTCCCTGTTTTGCTTTACAGTGCTGATCAGGCACTGGATCGCTTCGCTATGCGGAAATACTATGACGACAAGGTGTCTGCTCTGATGACACCTTCACAGAAGCGGTAAAAACCAACATATGCACACTTCAGTATACAGTAATCCCTCACACTTTGTGCTTCAAATTTTGCGGCTTCCTTCTATTAGCGTTTATCAATTAATAAAGCATTACTGTTTTCATTGTTACAGACTATTATTATTAAAAAATAGTAAACATATGCATACTTAGTTCATTCATTCATTTTCTATACCGCTTATCCTCATTAGGGTCACGGGAATGCTGGAGCCTATCCCAGCTGACTTTGGGCGGGAGGCGGGGTACACCCCGGACTGGTCGTCAGTCAATTGCAGGGCACATATAGAAAAAACAAAGACATACACCCATGGACAATTTAGAGTCCCTAATTAACCAAACATGCATGTTTTTGGAATGTGGGAGGAAACCGGAGAAAACCCACGCACGCACGGGGAGAACATGCAAACTCCTCACAGATATTCCCAACAGAGATTTGAACCCTGAACCTCATGACTGTGAGGCCAACATGCTACCCATTCATCCACCATGTGGCCATGCATGCTTAGGTATATATATATTTTGGGGCGAAGCTAAATTAAGTATTTTCAAGCGTAAAAATATCTTGGTAAAGTAACATAGAAATATAAGGCATTCAGAAGATGCATTCGAAGACTTTGTGAAGGTATGTAGTATTCTACATTGGTCACAAGGTGTCAGTAATATTTGGTGAGACACAAAAAAATCCAATATGATGGTAAAATAACAATTGAAAAAAGCCAACAGTTGGTAGTGAGATCTTGCCCCAGGTGGAAGAGTTCAGGTATATCGGGGTCTTATTAAGGTCTTACTGAGACTTTCTTACTGAGACTGTTGCCCCTGCGACGCCGACCTGGAAAAAAATGAAATGGGATGGAAGCTACTACAGTTGACACTAACACTTACTGACACGTGACGCTAATGTCGCTAATAAAGGATGCTAACATCTAAAACTAGCAGTTGAAGCTAACTAACACAACGATCAAGTAAAACAAGTAAATACGCAAACAAAACCATCACATGCGCCTCATAATGAAGCTGTTTACCAAAAATAAACAACTATACAGTGAAGGCGACATAACTATCACAAACACAGCAATTAAAAGATGCTATCAAAGTAGTTACAGAACTTAAAGTAGTTAAATTACTTTAGGCTAAGCTTGCGCTCAAAGAAATTGAATAAACAGGCTTACGCAAATACACAATAATACATAATAAAGTAGGCTACCAGTCACACCAATCCCTCAGAACTATCAAATTTAGCCCGTAACAAACTTTGCCATCAAATTATTGATATAACCGTATAAGCTAGCAGACGCTAAGGACAGTGCTAACACAACACACCTGCACAAATGGTCTATTATTATCGTGACATAACTATCACAAGAAGCTAATAATGGTGCTAACACAAACACTATACCAAACGTATCTATAGATATGGCACCCACAAGTTACATTTCTTTTAAGATGAGCCCATGTTTTGCTACCACTTTTGCGAGTTTAGTACCAAAGTTTGGAAAACTGTAGCAAATATTGGGGAACAAAGAACACATCACCACAATTAATCTTTGCCAAATTAACTATATTACGTGTATTTATCTCTGCCTTTTTAGGTATGTTTGGATCCTCAACAGTCTTCTAAGTGGATCAATGAAGATCAACACCTCACCTTTGTTCCTGCACTGCATCATCCTGCACGGAATACCCAGCTTTGACTCCTCCAGAGGTTTAAATCATCCACACACACAGCTGCAACTACTCTTGCCGCAACCACATCAGAGCACTTAAGTGTTACTGCATCTACCCACACTTGACACACAGAGCTTTTAAGGCCAGCACATTTCATCCTGGTACATGACAGAAAATAGATTGTAACTTTGCTTTAAAGTTTCCCAGCAAATTCACATTTTAATGCATATTTACTGCTAAAAAAAAAACATATCATGAATACGAAGTGTACAAATCATGCTTTCCAGTGTGCCGACCGTACATCAAGGTCTACCAGGCAATGCAAGCAGTGTATTCATCTGGAATCTAGTAAGTAGCAAAATCATTCTATGTAATGCTTATTCAGAGTTCATAATTAGTATGAAAACTCACTTTATAAACTTCTGCATGACAGTCACATTGGTCCAGGCCACCGGGGGAGGATCTGTGTCACCCTGGAGCCGGCCCAGCTTCTCAAAGGGGACATAATGGTAGGGAAAATACACAGTGCCCTGAATGACATCAGTATTTACTTTCAGCTTCTCTATATTTTGTTTTTCTTCTCTTCTTAGATTAAATGTTACCACAAGAATGAGGTTTCCTCTGAGCGTGAGGTTATTTTCCAGCTGCAGTTCCACACAGGAGCAGTGCGGGGCTGCAACTTGATGTTTGATAAAGAAGACATGGAGGTCGCCAACAAAGGTAAAAAAAAACAACCTAGTGCAGGTCTTGACTCGTTTGCAACAAACCATCTGCTCCTCTAGCTGCCTTTGCAAGGAGCACTGCAATTTAATGAAGTCTCTCTGGCATAATAATAATCTTCTAGAACCCTATAACAAGAACGTTTGCTTTTTTGTCAGGTTTTCATGTCGCTTTTCTACTGTATTTCAGATCACAGATTTCCAGATTATGGAAAAGTAGAGCTGATTTTCTCTGAGGGACCAGAGAAGATTCCAGGTAGTTTTTTTGCATTTTTGTCTTTGTTTTTTTATATTGCTGAACTTAATACAGAATGCCTGAGTTTTGTATTTGTACGGGCATTATGTACTGTTCAAGTAATAGTATGCAAAGAGGGGAAAACTAAACAAGTTATGTATGTATCGTAATTCATTTTTTACTTTATTATATTGCTCATTTTGGCCGCACGGTGGCTGAGTGGTTAGCACATTGGCCACACAGTCAAGAGATCTGGAAGACCTGGGTTCAAATCTCCGTTGGGCATCTCTGTGTGGAGTTTGCATGTTCTCCCCGTGCGTGTGGGTTTTCTCCGGGTACTCCGGTTTCCTCCCACATTCCAAAAACATGCATGTTAGGTTAATTGGCGACCCTAAATTGTCCATCGGTGTGAATGGTTGTTTGTCTATATGTGCCCTGCGATTGACTGGCGACCAGTCCAGGGTTTACCCCGCCTCTCGCCCAAAAGTCTGCTGGGATAGGCTCCAGCATCCCCGTGACCCTAATGAGGATAAGCGGTACAGAAAATGAATGAATGATATTGCTCATTTTGTGCAGAGCAGCCAACAATTTCACATTAATAGGCACACATAATTTCACATAACATAGGCTCCAGCATACCCACGACCCTAATGAGGGTAAGCGGTGTAGAAAATGAATGAATGAAAGAGCCGTCCACACCCTTACATAATACTGTACTTTCCATACTTGCTTGTTTAGGTATGCAAAAACACATATTACATTTTTAATTAGATTTTGGAAATAATGTAAAAAATATATATACAGTATATATACACCTTATTTACCGTATATACAGTAAATACTACATACTGTATGTGACCACTGCAGTAGTACATTCTGTCCCTACTGCCTAATCCTCAGATGAGGCTGCATTTGAACTAAAACACAATATTTTCGAACACAATATTGGTCCTGTTATACTGTGTGTTAGATGACAAGATTTATGCTTGTCTATGTCAGCAGGGTAAATATATACAGTATACTGCAGCAGAGGAACCTACTTGTCTGGCTTAAAGCAAATGAGAAATACACATTTTTCATATAAATGTCTAAGATAAATCCCTAAAACGTGAGAGTTGGATGTATGGGTAATAAATATGAATACAGTCGGATATGATGACTTTTGCATTCATCCCCTATTGAGACATTTCAGAAGCTATTATGCTAAAGTATTTTGTGATCTTCCCCCGAGTTCTACTAAAAATCGCTCACCATAAAAGTTGATGTTTCTTTTGGGCTTAGGTGCTGACAGATGGCAGAACGGCGCAGATGTTACAGTGGACTACAATGCCGTCGACCCGCTCACCCGCTGGGACTCCTACCAGAACATATGTGATGCTGAAGGTACTGTTGTGGATATCGGAAAAGATGTAAATGTAATCCATATGCTCCTGTGTCAAATATTTGCCATCATAAAACCTGTAATAACCATATACGCCTTGTTTAACATTTTATCATTCTTCACGGCCATGCAAGTGTAAAACACACACACACTGTTTAGACATACTCTCATGTATGCTACTGTATGTACTACTGTGACATTGACTAGCAACACAAAATGCATATGTGATAAAAGGGCCCTTATGTTTTACCTTAGCTGTCACAAAACTTTGAACAAGTTGAGTACTCTTTCGCATGAAAAATATAAAACTGTAAAACAATCAAACACGC
This sequence comes from Oostethus manadensis, assembly GCA_024372805.1. Classification (NCBI taxonomy): domain Eukaryota; kingdom Metazoa; phylum Chordata; class Actinopteri; order Syngnathiformes; family Syngnathidae; genus Oostethus; species Oostethus manadensis. Next base: position 601,101 of record QODF01000010.1, read on the forward strand.
CTATCAGCTACCTCAAGAAGAACAGATGAGTCACCAGCTAGCTAGCTAGCTAACCACACTGCCTGCTCTTGTTCTATGTTCTATGTTCTATGTTCTATGTTCTATGTCCACTATTTTCAACACCTCCAGAATAATTCATTTTATTTTAGATGCTGTATGCTTGGTTAGAAGCTTCCTGTTAAAAAACATGACATTACTAATGCCGACATGTAACCACCAAGCATTGCGATGGAAGGACGTTTAACAACGGGGTAGTTTAAACCAAGCACCCTTAACAATAACACCTGTCTATTATGGTTTCATGATTACGTCTATAATTATGTGTGTGTGTGTGTGTGTGTGTCTTATATTTGTTATGTCAAAACTGGCCAAGTAGTATCCATAAGTCATCATAGTATCCAATCTAAGTGCTAATTCTACTACAGTTGCTACATTAAAATAGTAACTTGTTCTCCAAAGCTAATTGTGAGCAGTACTACGGTGACAATTAGCAGCATGGTCAGTCTCTGAGGGTGTTGAGTAAAGTACTTCATAGTCAAATCTGGACCTGTAATGACGTGATTTATTAATTAGTACCTTATGAAGGTTTGCGTCAGTATAAAATGTGTATTATGTTGTGATTAATTCATTCTTATTCATTCCCATTCAATATATTTGCATGCAGTAAATCCCATTGTTGTTTTATTAAACTGACTGCAAGGTACTGTAATCATTGCTTGACTTATACTATGGTGGGAAAACAAAAATGAGTGATTCTCTTTGGTTTGCGTTGTTGTACATGAGTTCTTGGTTCCCAGGGAATTTCTATTTTGTTGTTCCGGCAAATGAATGGGCACGCTTGAACCATCATACACCCTCACCAGTGTCTTTCCCTGCACACACTCGCAGTCAGAGACAACATTGGCGGTGGTGTGCTGTCCTCACTGTGGTCGGCGCTCTCCACGCAACCACACAATTCTCAACAGCCTCCCAGAATAGACCCACTCACATGTAGAGCCACCCATTCCCATGATTCCCTGGGATGGTTTTATGAAAGTTCAGTTTGGTCAAAATGAGCTATTATGCTTTTACGTTGTTCAAAATAGATTCAATAGATTCAATGAAAAGAGCAATCACTTAAGCAAGGACGTGAACAAAGCTGTGAAACAAAGATTTTAAAGCATTCATGTGGGACATTTTACAACCCTGTATTCTCATGTAAACACAAAATCTGACCGGGGCTTTGTGGGAATTCTACATCTTCTTCTCATCAGCCCAGTAGACGCAGCAAACCATTCTCCCCCTTAAGCTGGTCGACTTGAGGAAGCCTAAGAAACGTTTGCCACACAAATGCTAAGATGGTGTGTGTTGGGAGGGGAAAAAACTCATTTACTTCAATGGATTTTCCTTTCCCAATCAGTCGCTACGGTGTGTGTTTTTCCCTATGTGTAAATTAAGACTGCCGTTTAAAAGCAGCCCAGAAGTGGGTGTTTACTGATAAACCACCGTCTTTGTAGAAAGCATCTGGAAACGTTTGGAAGTTGGTTATTAAAGGACAAACACTGAACAGGTGCATTTTTTTCCTCTATAATCCCTCACTGCATAACCATGCAGAATGTTATTATTTAAAGACATCCGTGCCAAGTATTCATTTATTTTCTATACTGCTCATTAGGGTCAGACAAGCAGGAGCCTATCCCAGCTGGTCTATATACTGACCTGATCAAAATCTTAGGACTAGTTGAAAAATTGCTAGAATTTACCTTTTGCACATTTAGATGTTAATAAGGTTTTAAGTAGAGCTACAATATGCAAAAGCAAGAAGGGGGAGTGTGACAAAAAGCACTTTGAAAAAGTAATTTATTGAAAACAACAATGAAACTTAAATACGCTGTTTATCAGCTGATCAAAAGTTTAAGACCATCGCTCAAAAAATGACAAAAAACTCCAAACCAGAACAAAAAATTTTCTCAGTAAGACTCAGTAATCAGAAGCTCCACCGTTCTTGTTAATCACTTCAAAAATTCACATGAGCATGCTTGATGCGAGTGTTTCCAGGAGGCTAGTTCTCCAAGTGGTGAAGATGGCTTCACAAAGGGCATAAACTGTCTGGACTCGAACTGATGGCCATTTTTATAAACTTCTCTTGCCATCCATCCCCAAATGTTGTCTATGGGATTTTGATATATGTATATCTATATCTATATAGATATAGATATAGATAGATAGATAGATAGATAGATAGATAGAGATATATATGTTGAGTTTGGATTATGAAATTATTGTTTTCAAGGTTTTAAAAGGTTAATGTCTATATTTGTATGCAAGTGTATTTGTTCTTAAAATCTGGTTACATTTTTGTGTAATTTTATGAAACAATTTTCCCTCAACAAAATAATTTACTATTTTGAACTGTGCAGCAATTATTCAACCAGTGCAATTATGTTCTCAATTTGGTTGGATTTACATTTTACTTAGAGAGTGAGTGAGTGAGGTTCCACTGAAGTTGCTGCTTTGTGAACATATATTGTAAGTGGAATCTCATCCCGCCAACATCATCATTATAATTCAGAGTGATGGTTTTGGCACTTGGAATGTGGGAATTGTAGGAATTTAGGGTCGAAGGAATTAGTTTTTTTGTAATTGCATAGTCTTACTTGACCAAATCGCCTTCAATTTGAGGGCTGGGTTGCTATAAAATATCACTGGTACATCAATCCAAGACCAAAGTAGTGATAAAGAGTTTGGGATTATTTGTTTTAGTTGTTTCACTGAGGCGTCTGGGTACCATCCAGGTTTGCTTAAAACCAGTGCACATCTTTAAAGTAAAACAAGATTACGGGACCCCTTAATTGTTTCGGCCACATCTGTTTCTGGCTGATATTGTACACCAACATGGCAGGAATGTGGTTTAATGACACACAGGAAACAACAAGGCTGCCACTTCTTGTGGCAGGGCAGGAGGCAATTGCTTTAATTAAAAAGTTTTTCTGCAGAGCAAACAGTCTGGAGCTGCAAGGAATGTTGTTTTCATTTTCTCTTCTTCTCTGGGCTGCCTTTTTTCTTTCCTACTTCTTTTTCTTCCTAGAGGGGTAGTCCCCGATTGCATGGCAAGAGGTCGGGTTACTGCCGTTCCCTAGCGCACCTCCCTCCTATAAGCTCCGCCTCACGTGTTTACATTCCTTTGCCCTTATTTGGAACTCACAAGGCCCCCCCATTGGACTCCTTGTGTGGAGTGCAAACACTCTCACCTTCTCAACAGTGAAAGAACTCACTCGATCTCCAGTTATTTGACCCTGAACGTTATCCGCCAGTGGAAAGCCATGTCCGCCTCTGTGCCGCTGCATGGTCTGTGCTCCTCACTGTCTTCCCTGGAGATGTGGAATCTCTCGTGTGCTTACCTGGATGTGGAGGATAAGGTAGGAGTTTACGGGAGAGAAAGGGGGCGATGACTGGAGAGATGGGGCAGTATGGAGGGGAAACATCTGTCTATAAAGCAGCTTGCACCTTGCTCATCAAGAGGAATGTTACAAGGAGAATTTTACTGGAAGGCTGGAAGGCCTGAGCCGAGCTAGGCAAGGCCGGATGCACGCTCAACCACTTTGTGCAAGTGGGGGGTAAGTCATACATACATGCTTTTGAGCAGCAGCAGGAGGAGGAGGAGGAAAGGGAGGGCATTATCATGCGTGTCTGGTATTTAGATCTTCTGGTAACGGTGTGAATTAAAAGGCTTGGACTTAACGCGGCAGATCGAGGGAAAAACACGAGACGCCTCTGGGGAACCACAAAGAAACCTAGAACAGAGTTCATCTAGTTTAATCTAAGTTTATCCTCTCCGCCGTGATGGATATGACTCGGCCTGGCTGCAAATGACTGACCTCTGGTTCTTTTCCTGTGCTTCTCGAGGATTAAAGAGGTTGTTTGGACATATGCCTGGGGTCAAGGGGCATTCGCCGGGAGAAGGGTAGCTTGATCACAGCAGTGTGAGGAATGCAGGGGTCAGAACTCTAAGGACCGGGAACTGTCTGATTCTCAGCTGCACACAAGAAGAAGACACTGGAGGTCTGTTATGTAACCTCTGTCTGAAGATTCTTGTGTGTTCTCCATTGCGAAGTCGGCTGGATGCCTCAGTGGAGGCAAATAGTTGTCATGGCAACAGCATACAATGGGAAATAACTTGTACTGGTAACTGCAAAAAGATTTTACTTCCAAGGTACCAGTATCCAAAGTACTGGTTTGGATTGTCAAAAATATTCTGTCGAAAAGATTGGAATTTGGTTGACAATTAGCAGGAGTATGTTTAACATACAAAAGCAATCACTATGAAACTTTGTATTAGTTTGTGGTGATGATCTGGGTTATCCTGCAAGAGTTTAATTTCCCCATTTCGGTCATTATGAAATCAATTCTAGCGGCCGGTATGTATGTAATCTTCCACAAACCAGGAAATAGCAAGAAGCAGACGGACAGAGATACCGTATATATTTATCATCATTACATCGTTGCTACAGCAACCAATCTAATTATGCCTAAGATTTTTGTTTCCTTTGTTTACAGCGCCTCGCTCACAAAGCCTAAGTCAGGACAAACCGTCCACCAAGAAGAACCCCAACGGAGGAGAGGCCACGCTAGGCCGAGGGGCCTGCACCACTTCTGCCACTTCCAGTCCTGACCACAGTGACCACGCCCTCTCAGTCAGCAGCGACTCTGGCCTGTCTAGCACCTCCCTTTGGGCGGACAAACCAGCACCTTTGTCCCTTTCTGTTACGTCTGCCACCATCCGGTCCAACCAGGGTCCCAGCCTCCAGGAAAAAGTCCAGCTCAAACGGCTGTTAAGCAGATTTGGAGTTGAGGACCCCTCGCTGGAGGAGATGGAGGATCCCGTCCCCAGAGTGGCCGTCCATCAGGTAGTCCCCGCTCAAGTGCACATCAACGGAGATCCACATCCTCAAGAGAGGGAGACTGACATCCTGGATGATGAAGTAATTACAGGGCATGATCTACATAGTATTGACAGCTTTGGGACGTTGTCATCGTCCTGCCACAAGAGCAGCCAGAACTCCCTCCTCTCTGATGGCTTTGGTAGTCCTGGAGGGGAGGAGCAGCAAAGCCAAAGCCATACTCACGTTCATCACCCTGCACATTCTGCCATGGAGGACTATGAGAGACATTATGGTGAGGCTAGAAGGGGCCATCTTGGCTCCAGGAGCAATTCGGTGGCAACTTCCCACCCTAGCAGCACTTCCATGCCAAAGCAACACGTCTACAGACAGGGAAGCTACTCCACACATTCATGGGTCCGCCAACAGCAGATGGTCGCTGCACAACAGCTCATCTACATGCCTGAGGATGGAAATGACACAGAAAGGTACCCAGGCAAACAAGGGTGTACTTCACCTAAAGACAGCTTGTCCATGGAGCAGCAGGATTCAACTTCTTTGAGAAGTACAGCTCCTCATAAGGAACAAGCAACGCTCAACAATAATAACAACAAACGGGATGAGGAGTTCAAATCTCTTACAATGGACATTGACAACTCCATAGACCAGCTCAACCAGCTCATCATGGACCTGGATACCACCTTTGTCCCTCTTTCCAACCAAAATGAGTCCATAAAGAGGAACGGCAGCAATTATGTGAACAGCTTGGCTTCTAAATGCTCAAATGGCACTGATGTCCAATTCAGTGACAAAAACACACGGCAGACAGGTAAGACTTGTAAGGAAATGTGTTGTTGTGGTAGAACAATCATAGGTATCATAGGTCTTAAAGATTTATAGCAACCCAACATTAGTTCTTCGAGTCTGCTGCAAGGTAAAGTCAGCGATGTTCGCCTCCCCCCCCCCCCCCACCCGACATGTTTAAGAGGCAGAAATGGCAGGGTTGTTGCCAGATTTGCAGATGTTTTCAGTATGTTTTGCAGGTCGGCGGGCTGTCGAGGCTTGTCCGTATAGCTATCTGACGGGGGATCAGTACATTACATGAGGAGACGGAGGGCAGACCTTTTTGAAGACTGTGTTTTGAAGCAGATTTCACACAAAGAGTAATAATACAAAAAATATCCAGTCGCATCAACAGGGGTATTTTTTAAACACATTCTATGTGCTTTAGCCTTTTGTCTGCCATTTTCAGAAATTGACTATTCTCACAGGCTTAAATCAAACAAATTACTGTACAACTATTACAACCTAGAAGAACATCAGAGTTATTAGGTTTCAGTTTCTTAACTCCGTAAACAGTCAATGACAGCTGTGATGCACTCAGTCTGTGTTTTTAGCTGGGAACTAATGAGGCAGAGAGAAAGGCACTCATCTATCTCGTCATGTGTGAATCACACTCCACTATGTATTTATGGTTGCCAAGGGGTGGAGGTGATGCTGGGCCTGAGGAATTTTTAATGAAAAAACTGTGAGCCCGCAAGCAAATATTTTTAATTTGATTCCAAAAAAGTCATACCTGTCTGAGCATATCAGCTACATGAAAGCCTTGCTCTGGAGGGAAAAAAGCTTAAGGCCACAGCTTAATTTGAAAATAATCTCTTGAAAGTTTTGTATTGTTGGCTTTTATTTTGTAATTATTATGGCTGATAGTGGAGTCTCAATCAAATCAAACCTACATTGGACACCTAATCATTGTACATTAGGTGTCCTCTACAGATGGCCTAGTAATGCCATGCCAAAGTCTAAGTCACTATAAACACCTCAAGGGTTGGCAAATTCCGAATGTTCTGAACTTTCGTTTAAATGCCATTGTCATATTGAGAAAATTAATACTGGTTAAAATAATACCTAGTTGTAACAGAATAGGCAGTGCCTCTGCTGGTTATGGACATGTAGTGCACATATGTCAAAACAAATGCTTTATACTATATTATTTGGATTATGGGGAAAAAACGAAGACAATAATGAAAAAAATGCTCACAACACCTATGAAATTACCAAGTGACCACCATCGGGTATGCATGACAGCAATGCTCAACTCCCCAGACAGCGTGACTAATGATCCCTAGCATTAGCACTTCGGCATCATTAGCATTCTTTGGAGTAAGAGAAGTGTCCAGAGCTCTCTGGGAGTGCTCAAATTAACACCCTGGTGCTGAGTGGTGGCGATCTTTAGCGTAGTCACATTGACATACACACACACACACACACCCACACACATACAACTCTGCTCTCTCTGGACCACCATGTAGATCCCCAGCATTCCTCAGCAGTCCTCTCAAAACATGACTACGGCCTTTTTAAAAACCATATGTTCTATTTTACCAGTTTACTGCTGAAACATGTCTAGAGAAGTTCTAGGTAACATGTAACAACCCGCCACATTTCTGCCTGTAAATGTCCAGCTGTCCAGTCCAATGAAGGGCGCAGGGATGTCACACAGAGTCTCAGTCATCAAGGAAGTGATGTCACAGATCTCTCAAGCTTCTGCAGCTCAGGGTGGGGGGCACCAGAGTACAGCAGCCAGAGGATGTACTCCCCCTGTGTGCCACAGTCTCAGGTAAATTTAACACAATGCCCTTGTTCTTTGATCTGTTCTTAGTGGTTCCAAACAATGTGTCTCTTTTTTGTCTGCAGCATACCATTTTGTGCAGACAAGACAGTGGTGATTATAGGGGACAAGGTCCAGACACAGACAGTGGGGTTGAAACTGGATGTGACATCACTCCTCCCACACCGGCTTTCCCTATATCCCCACCTACACCCTATGGTGAGCAGCGATTGACTGTTCTTGAGTGCAAAAGATAGTCAGAAAGACTGCTTCTCATAGTCCATGAATGGAGTTGAATTGGAAGGCTAGGATATAGAAAAGCCACACAAGACCAGCAGTCAAGTTAAGGTGCAAAATGATGTCGGTCTGTCTGTCAGTCTGGTTTGTTGAAATTGAAATTGAAATTGAAATTGAAGGCTCAGATAAGAGAGTCACATTAGACTCTCCATCCACCCATGGGTGCAGAGACAGCCAGTGTTCATCCAACATGATATAAGCACCTTACCAGGACGACATCCAGGAGGCTTTCATAATACATGAACAAACTACGTGGTTCTTCTTGATGTCAAAATATCCAAAATGTAAATGATTCATTAATGTGTCAATTGTCTGGTTTCCTGTGCATATTTAACATTCTTGGTGACTAATCTGTTCTTTGTTTTGTTTTTCCAGTGAAAAATATGTCGGAATTCACTCATAGCTTCCGGCAAACACCATCTCCCAGCACGCAGTCTTATGGAGGCTATAGAACTGACCATGGTAAGTTCATATGAACTGGGTCGGCATGGGTCACGTGGTAAGAGTAGCCAGCTTCCCAACCTGAAGAATCATATCAAAGTATCCTTGGGAAAGATACTGAACCCCCCACTGTTCCCAATGCTGCGTCATCAGTAGGTAAATGGGGAAACAGTGTCAAAGCTCTTTGAGTGCCTTATAGGTTCAAATGTGCTATACAGTGAGGAAAACATTTACTATAGCAACTACTGTTTTATTGTTTGATGTTATATATGTTATGTCATGTGTATTCGGCGACAGCTCGTTATCCTGACCGTCTCATAGTCAGGTCAAAATTTTGCAAGATTTCTGCATCGATTTTTGCTTTCTCTGTTTTGGTTTTGATGAACTCTTAAAGAGTAGACCTCTTCAGACTAAACAAGTGTTATTATTTAAATGTATCATTTTGGTTTTGTGGGGTGAGTCTGTGGTGCAAGACAGTCTGCCTTACCATAATGTTCTCAGAGATAGGAAGGATCTCTTTATGATGTGTAGCGGCTGCCTGCCAGTGCCCGGTCACAGCAACATCATAAATCTGCAAGTGGCCACAAACAGACACACGATATTGCCATGAATCCAACTAGCTTTTCATTTTGAATCAACTTCTCTGCATGGTTGACTCGTTGCCGTTGCAGCCTACAGTTTTTCCTCTGGGAACTGATTATACCCCCACTGTGCCTCTATAAAACAGACACCCAGGCAAGAATCCCGGCTACATTCAGTCCTGACTCATCACCATGGTTACTGTGGGCCAGGAAGCATGACACAAAGAACAACTTTTTTGCCCCCCCCAGAAAGGGTCTCTGTGTACACAGTGAGAAACAGGAACAAGAAAAAACCAGCGCCTCAACAAGAAACCCTAATGCTTGAGATGCTTAGAACATTTAAGCACTTATCTATTTATGTCAGACAGCTCTATTAAATCTGATTTGCGGCCGTAGTAATTGCTACATGCTTTTATGAAGATTAATGACCTGTGTTTTTATTTAAACCACAATATTGATTTGACTGAATCAACACCCTTCCTGTAAGGCATTATTTCATAAATGTAATGGGTATTTTGTGTTTTTGGGAATTTTCTTGTCCCTCTTACAGATTCACGGGGATTTTCAGAGATGATGAATCATGCTGGAGTTGATGTGTCATATTCTACTATCAACTGCCACAGGACTCTAAATGCTGCACACTTTACCTCCCCGGTTGGTTCCCATCAGAGGACACATAGGTAGAATTCCATCTAGTCCTGTTTGTAAAAATATACGTGCTGGGTATAAGAAGGATTGACCCTCTTGTCCTTTTGAAGTCCATTAGTGAACCAGTCCTGGCAGGGGGAGCATCCTGTCCTGAATCGTCAAGCCTCGATGAGCAACATTCCCTCCACCAGACAAGCCCCCCAGTGCTCTGCATCATTGGACTATGGCCACCATCATGTCCACCCGGCGCCTAATGCCCACAGCTCGCCTCGTAGCAGCCAGCATAGCCGTATAGCTTGCTACGGCCTGAGCCACAGTCCAGCCCAAAGCTTTAACGAGCATGAGGACACGGGTCTAGGCTACGGTTCGGAATGTCCCACTGCCACCTTGTCTGTACTTGGAAATGGGAGTATGGAAAGAGATATACTCAACTCTTTGGATGGTAATCAGACGCAGCTCCTCCAGTTGCAACCCCCACATCTTCCTGAGAAGAAGAGGGCATCAGACGGGGAGAATTCACTGGGAACAGCCTCTCCGGCACTTAGTGGGTTCTCAAGTCCGCATAGCGGGAGCTCGCTGAGTATCCCCTTCCCTAACGTCTTGCCCGATCTTTCTGCTCAGATGCCAGGAACAGGCTCACTTATGCCAGGTGAGATCTTGAAATAATGGTCTCCAGGAGGTACCGTTGCTTGACAAGCTCTCTCGATTCACACTTTACTTGGTTGTCTTGCAGATGTGCTTAACAGCAAGCAAGTTACTGTCAAATTTGTACAGGACACATCCAAATTTTGGTACAAGCCTGATATCTCAAGAGACCAGGGTAGGCTCATTAATAGTCTATGAGTTTGGTTTCTCCGTCTAAGCAAACTCACAATCATCATTTATCTATCACACAGCAATCTCAGTCTTAAAGGACAAGGAGCCAGGCTGCTTCATTGTGCGGGACAGCCATTCCTTCAGGGGGGCCTACGGGCTGGCGATGAAGGTGGCCACACCTCCACCTTCAGTTATCCAGCAGACCAAGAAAGGTATGCAATGCATCAGGAAAGCCCTATTGTTTAGGTTTAGGTTCACCAAAAAACATAGTGCTGCTGTCAAATTTGACTAATGTAAAACCCATAAAACCACCACCAACCAAGCGGGCCAAAACAAACCAAAGAAAAGTTTTATCAAAAATGTCAGATGTTAACGAAAAAACACGGGCAGATCTTAAGCAAGGTACCACTGTTTTTCTGGTTTCTTATGTCTGGAGGAGGTGGCTGGTTTATCTCTACATAAAGACTGGATACTCTAAACTGGAGAGTTGCCTCAGTGTGCAACTCAAACTGTAATTCACAGTATCTGGTTTCACAATAGAAACAAATCACTAGCAAGTACAGTGGAGACAAGGCGAGTAGCAGTCATACAGTTTCATAAATTTAGCTTATAAAACCGTCATGAGGTGTTTTAAATAGAGCACAGCCCCGCAGTAGAATGGACTAATACTTCTCAATCAGCTTTGGAAAGTCAGTTTTGGAGCTTGTCAGTTGTTAAACGGTTTCCCACAGCTTCTGGTCTTAAATGTGAACTAGGACAAGCTCCCACACTTGACACATTGCCCCTCAGAAATTATAGTCTCCCTTAACTAGCAAACAAGTGGTGCTACTTGTAAGCGTCAAAGTAAGTTATCAGAGATCAGTCTCCTGGTCACAGGGCCATCCTGAGAATCCTTCTCATAGCCTCATCTAGAGTTACAGTCCACTGTACTTGCCTACATGCTGGAACCTGAGAGTCTAGCCTTCTTGCACTGTACATCTCCTCTTGGGCGTCATTGCCATGAAGAAAAACAGACCACTACTGCCTGATAGTCTCAGATGAACAGCTAAAGTTTCAGCCTTTAAACAAAAGATGTGCTCAGTCCAGAAATCCTCTTTCACCCAGGGCCTTCTTTTGGGAATCTCCCTCGCCTACAAACAGAGGTATTATAGACGGCTGATTGTTGTTTGAGAAGGGTTATTTTTGGAAAGAAAACATGTCTTGTGGACACTAAATCAAAGATTCTCAGGCTATGTTTCAGTGTGAAACAAAGAAAGACTGAGAGCTGTATAATACTGCACCTTTGTGGAGTCACCAGGAACGTGCACAACCCATTACCTTGATGTGAGCTTCTTTCCTAACAGGACGTACATGCACAAAATGTACCAGCATATCTTTTTGGCAACCGCTGATTTGAAACCCCCAACCCCACACCTGCCCCTTTGTTCGCCTCATCCTTTGGCAGTCCAAAAGCACCTGTGGTGACATCATCACTCTGCCGCCAGCCCCCTCATTCTCAGCTTAGTCCATTGTGGTTCCTCATTAATGTGAAACCCAACCCATCTTAAGGAGCAGGTCTTTCTCCAAGCTTTTGTATCCAGACATTCCTCAGCTCCCCCCGCCCTGTCCGAGGCGCTTCTGTGAAATCATAATCCCATTTATCTCACGAGCGGGAACGACTTCCAGTGTGTTTTTTGCAACTCTTCAAGGCTAGAAATTTACGCGGCTGTTTTTGCTGCAAATGAGTTTGTTGAATGGAAGCTACTTCTGCTATTGTTGATGATTATTGGTTGATTCATTATCTTTGTTTTGTGTGTGCGTGTGTGTGTGACAGGCGGAGATGTTTCTAATGAATTAGTGCGCCACTTCCTGATCGAGTGCACACAGAAGGGGGTTCGCTTGAAGGGTTGCCCCAATGAGCCTTATTTTGGTGAGTGGCTAGACCTGTGACATCATCTGGCTCTTTGCATTTGAACATCCAAATTAATGTCTCCGTGCACAATACTGCCCTCTATTGGTCACTGGTGAATCTTACATCCTCACAAATTAGTTCAGCTCAAAGCCCAAGTTACAAATGTTTTACTATTGTACTGCAATAACGTTGTCATATACAATAGTGTGCAAAAGTCTTAGCCCGCCTCTTGTTGTGAAGTCATTTCAACTTTGTAAAACAATAAACAGAAACATACGGGTTAGCCGGATTACATAAAAAACAGGAAAAAAAATCCCACCAAAGTTTGTGTAACCCAAATTTAAGCTTGCACTTTAAAGCAAAAAATCAGCTGACAGACGACACTTTTTGAAAAAAACACTGGTTAGTTGCCCGCATTTTGTCAAAGAAGGTGAGAAACACGATTTAATTCTGTCATGGAAGACACATATTATCTCTTCTTTAATGAAGGTTAAATGTAACCTTAAATGTTAATTTATCCCTTTCATTCATAATTTACAGTATATGTATTTAGAATTGTTTTATAAATGTAAAACTATCATTGTAAAAGTATAAATAAAGCATGCTGAAAATCATTTTATTTTTTAAAAGGGGGGTGCTGCAAAAAAAGTTTTGGAACCACTGGCTTACACAATTGGGGACCCAATAAAAATGACCCATCTGTATTTATTGCAGAGGGAGGTTGTTTTCCTTTATCTTGATCTTAGGCTTGAAGCTATCCATCTATCTGTCTGTCAGTCTAATTTGTGTCAAGAGACATGTCAATTTTATCGGTTACTCGATTTACCGATTATTGTGACAGGCCTATAAATGATAATGCTTTTGTAATGGTGAGTCTTGCAGCTTGAGTATGAAACTGTTGTTGCCATTAAGTACTACTTCACTATGTGTTTTGTTTTTTTTCCCACAGGAAGTTTAACTGCACTGGTTTGTCAACATTCAATTACTCCCTTGGCTCTACCATGCAAACTCATCATTCCAGACAGAGGTAACATGTTATTTCTGTTGGAGTTCTAGGTTTTGGGGTTAAATTGCTAATTTTCCCTGTCTGACTTGATTGGTATTGCTGCTTTAAGACCCACTAGAGGATGTTTTGGAGAACACCTCACAGTCAGTCACCAACTCTGCTGCAGAGCTCCTCAAACAAGGAGCAGGTAAGGGACTTTCTAAGAACATTTAGTGATGTCCAAAGAAGTTAACGCAAAGGAAAAAAGTTTGGACACCCTTGACTTAAGAGTCAGGTACTCCATGTAAAGGATATACAAACAATTCTTGTGTCTGTGTGTGCAGCTTGTAACGTGTGGTACCTAGGCTCAGTGGACATGGAGTCCCTAACGGGGGTCCAGGCGGTGCAGAAAGCCACCGGTATTACTCTGAGCTGTAATCCTCCTCCAATTTCTACAGTGGTACATTTCAAGGTGTCCTCACAGGGAATCACCCTCACTGACAACCAGAGGAAGTAAGTGTCATGCACACACGACACAAGAGTTCGAACAGCAGCTAACATCTTTTATTTGCTTTGTAGGCTTTTCTTCAGGAGGCATTACAACGTCAACACTGTCATATTTTGTGCTTTGGACCCTCAAGATAGAAAGTGAGTACAACTCAAGATACATTATGTACTGGTGACATTTATGTTTAGATAACAATTAAGTACAGCAAATTGGTAAATTGAAAAACATGACAGCAATTGATGACGTGATGAGGTTAGTTAGTTAGCATTATAACACACAAAACACAAAACTCCATGAAGCTGTGAGGACCGCTGGTGGATGTATGCAGCAAAAACTAAAAATATTTTGGTGCACATAAAAATGGAATTATGGAATAATTTGTATCTTTTCTACATTTCATCACAATGTCACTCATTTTTGCTAAACATTTTTTGGTCGCTCATTACCACCAAATACAGACTGTCTGAGACAAACTTGCATGTTAGGTTAATTGGCGACTCTAAATTGTCCATAGGTATGAATGTGAGTGTGAATGTTTGTTTGTCTATATGTGCCCTGCGATTGACTGGCGACCAGTCTAGGGTGTACCCCGCCTCTCGTCCAAAGCCAGCTGGCATAGGCTCCAGCATACCCGCCACCCTAATGATGATAAGTGGTATAGAAAATGAATGAACTTTAAAAATGACCAAAATTCCACACTATTATATAGGAAATCCAAATGTACAGCATGGCATTGTCAGTTGAAAAAATCTGTACTTTGTTTGTCTTTCTCACTATTGTAAACTAAAACCAATGGACTTGCATTGGATTCATTACATTGTGCAAGTGTACCTATTGTTGTGGTCTGTGAACAAAAATCTCTGTCCTGTTTTGATTGAAAACAGGTGGAAAAAGGATGGCTGTCCATCAGCAAAGTAAGGAAAACTATTATACAATAGGATTAAATGTCTGTGCCAAATGCTGCTACTTACACTTTTGTTTATATGTAGGGTTTTTGGCTTTGTGGCCAGAAAAAGCGGCACTTCTTTGGACAACGTGTGTCACCTGTTTGCAGAGCACGACCCCGAGCAGCCGGCAAGCGCCATAGTCAATTTTGTGTCCAAGGTGATGATCGGTTCGCAAAAGAGTAAGTAAGGGGCCCCCTCCCTTGGAGAGACTTAGAACTGGAAATATCACAGATAAGGATGGTGATGACCTTAATATTACGATGACATTCTGCTGACAATGAACTTTTATGACTTCATTTGTGCTGCATTTCCTTACTCTCCACAATAAACAGCAAGGGCATTAACATTGTTGATGAATCTCAATGCGTTTTCTCTTGTTAAGTGTGTATAATTTGCTTTCATGGGATACTTGGCCTGCATATTTGATCTATGCAATATAAAATTATATTTTTTTAAGCTACTTAAACATGTACAAGTATATACAGTAGATCTTCATTTTATTGAGTTGTAAGCAAATGTGACCACTTTTAGGGAAAGAGAATGTGTGTGTCAGAGATAAAAAGAGCAAAAAAGAGAACATTATTTTAATTAAACCCTATAGTATATATTATTATAAACGTCTATTCCTCCCCTGACATGAGCTGGTTAACCCCTGAACCTAAAATGAATTTGTCTGGGACCATGAGCAATATACAAGCAGCATGAAACTGTTGGCTTCCTTATTTATTTTTTAAAGGAAACTTTTAAAATAGCCCTATTAAAGAAATTTAATTAACAATTAATTGTGATGCCTTTGTAAATGTTTTAAGATAAATATAAATTTTCCTTATTTTTCTTAAGATGTTGTACCCTGAGTGTCCTCTGGCGCCCTCTAGGGGAGGCGAGTCACACTTGAAATTGCGCAAATGACTAATCATCCCCCCATATTCGTTTGTATATTATGCATCAAACTTGCTCTTGGAGGTATATTATACGTTTGTGTGTGGATGTCGTATAAGATATAACATTTATTTTCCATGTGCTTCCAGCACAACGCTTAAACGTTGGCCACATGTATTTGTACCTCATGTATGCTGGACCTGTGACATCATTTCTTATTTGTATAATCGAATATGTTTGATGTGTTATGTAAATAAACAATAAGCAACAACCATCTTGCTGATCATTTATTTTATGAGTTCAGGGATAAGCAGGGATAAGCCGAAAGGAAAAGAAGAAGTTTTTCTCTTCTAAGTAACGACTGTTTGCTGCAGTTCGTGTTGTTGCCACTAGATGGTGACAGAAACAAACCCAAAGACAAGTCAGTTATTTTGTCTGTGTAATGTTTGGGCTATACATTCATATTTTTGTGAGGCAGGAAAATCTCGGAATTGGATATTTAATCAAACAAGTCTTCATCATGAGGTGTGAATAAAAGGTGTCGCATTTATGAAGTGCACTTACCGGCAGCACAAGTCTGGGCAGGTTCTCTTCATGGTTGCGTTAGGGGAAGTGCAATGGGCTCTTCTTCCTCCTCCTCCTCCTCCTCCTCTTCTCTGGTGTCCTTCTGCAGGTGGTGAAAGTGAAGAATTCCCGGGGTGGGCAGGAAGGAAGGAAGTGAAGACCTGCAGGTGTGGCGACTGCAGAAGAACTGTTATCTATTTATGTACTGTATGTTATCTGTTATTTCAAATAAAGGAGGCTAGAGAACGTTCATTGGGTGGGGGCATTGTTAGACAAATCCGTCTTGACTATCCATCACATGTACTCCAATAATCCTACGGATTGCCCAGCAGATTAATGATTTAGGAGTGGTAAAGGGACATGGGATTCTTTTACAGGTCTTACTGTACACTGTATTGACATTCCTTGCCAGACTAAAAAAGAAGTCCCATAAAATACAGTAGGTCTGCGACTGAATAAACAAATAGCAGCATTCCGCTTTGCAGATAGTATGGAGGTGAACTCATTCCTTCATGTAAGCCCTTCAAGTGCTTTTAATTAGACAGACATCTATTTCCTCCCAAGCTGAACTAAAGAGCAAACTGAAGGGAGGGGACAATGAAATAAAAACAAATGCAATATGGGAGAACCACACTGCTTGCCCTGTTTTTTTTTCATGTGAGAACTTGTGGGTCGCTGCTCAGTTTGGGCCAGGTCAAGATGGCAAAGAGAGAATTGGGTGTTATTCATGAGCAATGTCATTCAAGCTGTAACAGGGTTACAATGACACGTCCGATTTCCATGAAAATGTGCAGAGAAGTGATGGTTGTACCGAGTATTACATTACTTCATACATTTTTGTCTAAGCGGCGGAAAAAATAACATGTTTTTGGTCCTTACTTCGTCTTACAATGGAACCTTGGTTAGTGCTATTTATTTAGGGTCGACTCTATACGAAACGTATGCTACCCAAATATATTTGACTTATAATACAATGAATTTGTTCCAGAAAACCAAAAATGTTGACACAAAACACGCTTTTATAGTATGACAATTATTCGTTGACATGCAGAGAACAATCCAAATGCATATACTAAAAAGAATGAAAGGGATAAATGAACATTTAAGGTTACTTTACCTGCACTGAAGACGTAATTCTTGATGTAACTGCTCCCAGCAAGACATCACCTGGACGCCGCCTTCCTGTTTTGCCATGAGTTATTTCTTGATTCACTAGTGATTCTCACCTCAATATTGTAAGTGTCAGCATTCATGACAAAACAAGAAGACAGTGTCCGTGTGCTGTCTCGCTGCCACATCGTGTCTTCAGTCACCTTAAATGTTCATTTATTCCTTTTTGTTCGCCTTTTGCATGCATTTAGAATACTTTCACTAACATTTTGTGTTAACATTTTTGAGAGTCAACCACTGATGACATCATGGGCGAGCGACATACTGTAGCTGACTTCTGCTTTCAGTTGCCAATTTGTTAGAAAGCTAAGAATAACTAACAAGAGTGTTCATTCATTCATTTTCTGTACCGCTTATCCTCATTAGGGTCACGGGGATGCTGGAGCCTATCCCAGCTGGCTTTGGGCGAGAGGCGGGGTACACCCTGGACTGGTCGCCAGTCAATCGCAGGGCACATATAGACAAACATTCCCACTCACATTCATACCGATGGACAATTTAGAGTCGCCAATTAACCTAACATGCGTGTTTTTGGAATGTGGGAGGAAACCGGAGTACCCGGAGAAAACCCACACACACACGGGGAGAACATGCAAACTCCACACAGAGATGCCCAACGAAGATTTGAACCCAGGTCTTCCAGATCTCCTGACTGTGTGGCCAATGTGCTAACCACTCAGCCACCGTGCGGCCACAAGAGTGTTTAAAATAAAAAAAACATTATAAACATAGTTGGATTCATGCAGTGTACTAATAACACAAGAAGGTGCGCAGCTTTTTGTTATCGGAAAATTTATGCAAACTTAGGCAAAATGTGGCCGTTAATTTTCAACGTAAACCAAAAAACACGCTAAACAAGGTTCCACTGTATATTGGTAAATAAATGAAAAAAGTGGGAAGGTCTTACCAAAAACATTATTTTGAGGTATGACTTGATTTGGTTGGTGCCAAATTTATTTTTGAACTTTTTACAACACGGTCTGTCAGTCACCTCCGAAATCTACACAAGTAAACTACTATCCACCAAACATGTCACAGAGTTTGGGGACAATCAAATCCTTTTTTTGTAGTGTATTTTCAACCCTGCTTTGTCTTTGACCTTTGACCTTTTCCTTAAAATTGGTGTCTGTGAAAAGCTCTGAAATGAAGACCTATATGGCATTTGTTTGTTTCTGTGCAAATGTCTTAGTGTGAGAGAGTAGAAGGCAAGACACAAAAGACAAAAGACAGAGTCACATACAGTATTTTGCATCCGCTCAATGTTACAACGTTGAGAGTACTATTATACAGTTTTATTATTATTATGACTAGTATTATTTAAGTATTTTTGGGTGGTAGCTGCTGATATGTTACATTGCTAGGCATTTTTTGCTTTTGTATATTGATACATACTGTGCAATGGAATTAATGTGCACTTTCAGGACCAAGACCAAAATCATAAAAGAAAACCTTTGCATAATTCACCACATATCCAAATACTTTTGTCCACAATGTGTCTATAGCAGCCACAGAAATCTAGAACACTTTTCTACTGACACTTTGCTATTGACATTCAGCAGTGATAACCCTACCCTCACACAACCACATTATACAACCGCAGACCACCAGCGCCTGTAAAACAAATAGTGTTACAATAGGGTCTGCGTCTCCTTCGCCGACTCATTTAGTCTTTGTATACAATGACTAATGACGTGTCTGCAACAATACAGCCCATCTACTCACTTACCGTATATTTTAAGCGTACCATTACTCATAAATGAAGCAGGACTCTGTATGTGTTTCGCCATAATAATCCACGCGTGACTGACTGACTGATGGGGTGGCTGCCTCAGTGTTTCACACGTGTGAGGAAACGTCCATACATGTGTGAAAACATGTTAAAAAGTGCTCCTGCAGCTGAACCAGACAGATAAATACAGACATAGGGAGTCCAAGGGTGGGTGGTATAATGCGAGAGGCGCCACTTCCGAACACTCTGCAATCCGTCATTGGCGAACACTTATGAGTTTATCTCCCTCAGTCTTCTACTTGCTGAGCTCTAATTACGGCTTTGGATTGCCTACAGGGGAGGCGTAGGGGGCTAGCCTACAGAAATGGAGCCGACCCTCCCAGAAAATGATGAACTGACCTGTGTAATGTGACCTTTGCCCTTTTATAGCTCTTTATATTGTAGAATCATCAGCAGATATTAGAGCTGCTGCTGCTGCTCAGTGTTAGAGCCGGAGAGAACCTGATTAGCCGATCACGGGCGTCATGCAGTTCATAAACCTCTGATGTATCAATTACATAAGAGGCAGGGCGGAGTGCGGGGGTTGGAAGAAAAACAGGGAACTTACCAGGCATGAGGTGATCAGTCTTACTGCCCCACCTGTCTTGTCACACTCCAACACACTTGCAGTATATGCACTTTATAGACTGAAATACTGCATTCAGACATCAATTTGAGGTAATTATCCGAAAATAACAAACCATACAGTAAATATGGACAGAGCTTCAGAACCATTACAGTAGTGTTGGCTTGAGTAGGCACATAGAGCAGATAGAAACTGTTTTCAAAAGGCCTGTACATACAGTATGTATAAATAAAACCATGTTTTTGGAAGACCATAGTATACTGTAAGTTGGACATTCAGACTAGCTTGGGGATAAATCATCTGCCGCCACAAGGAAGGCGAAGGGATTCTAGTTTTAATCTTGCAAAATCTCGTGTGACATATCCCAGAATGTGAAAGCTGCAAAAAAACAACAACCAAAAAACCCACAATGGAACCCAGCTCCTGATCAACATCACTAAGAAAGGCAGAGCTTGGACACGCTCGCCTTCCTGCAAAACATCCATGGGTGTCCAAAATGTGCCACAGGGGCAGTTTGTGGAAGGTGGCTCAATGCAGAAATAAAACAAACAAAAACCCAGCATAAGGGAAACAATAAAGCTAACTACAAAATATAACTGTCCATTCCATTCCATTTTCCTCCTCTTATCCGTGTCAGAAGTCTCAGCAAGGAAGTCCAGAATTCACAGTCCCCGGCCACCAATCCTGTACCTCCGGAGGACTCCCCATAGGACACCACGAGGGACACGGTCGAATGCCTTTTCCAAGTCCACAAAGCACAAGTAGACCGTTTGGGGAAGCTTCCACCTACCCTCTATTACCCTTGCAATGGTGTAGAGCTGGTCCAGTGTTCCGTGACCGGGATGAAAACCACACTGCACCTCCTGTAGCCATGGTTTGACTAACGGTCGTACTCTTCTCTCCTGGACCCTGGAAAAAACTTTCCAAAGGGAGGCTGCGGAGTGTGATCCCCTTATAGTTGGAACACAAATTCTGGTCACCTTTCTTAAAAATGGGGACCACCACCCCGGTCTGCCAGCCCAGAGGCCAGAGGCCAGGCCCTTGTTCCAGTCTTCCATGCAATGCTGAAGAGACGTGTCAGCCAAGACAGTCCCCCAACATCCAGAGCCTTGAGGAAGTCAGGACCCCCGGAGTTTTGCCACTGGGGAATGTTTTGACTACCCCAGATACCTCAGCTAAGATTATGGAGTTTTCCACGTTTGTGTCCTCAGACTCTGCTTCCTCTCCAGAAGGTATGTCAGTGGGATTGAGAAGAACCTTGAAGTATTCCTTCCACCGACCGACTTTATCCTCAGTTGTGGTCAGCATGTCTCCATCCCCTCTGTAAACAGCTTGTGGACCAGGTACAGGTTACCCTTTCTGAGATGTCAAATGGTTTATCCAGAACCTCTTCGAGTCTATTAGGTGCAACAGTGTATTCCAAACATTGTTTTTATGCAGACAGAGGAGGTAGTAAGTACTCCAGAACTTGGAACACCTTTAGGAATCACTTGCACCAACTGCCAAAGCTCGATGCACCTCCATTTCTGCAGAACATCCTTAAATTGTTCATGGATGCATGGGCCACTTTGATATTTTGTAAAGCAGCACATGTAGATATGCTAAGAAGTTATTAATAAGTATCAAATGTATTGAAAAAAAAGTTGCATGGGGGTCGAGTGGTTAGCATGTTGGCCACACAGTCAGGAGATTTGGAAGACCTGGTTTCGAATCTCCATTGGGCATCTCTCTGTGGAGAAACATTCCAGAAACATGCATGTTAGGTCAATTGGCGACTCTAAATCGTCCATAAGTGTGAGTGTGAATGGTTGTTTGTTAGCCTTGTGATTGACTGGCGACCAGTTCAGGGTGTACCCCACCTGTTGACCAAAGTCAGCTGGGATAGGTTCCAGCATACCCCCGTGACCCTAATGAGGATAAGCGGCATAGAAAATGGATGGCTGCATGGAAATATGTGATGTTACACATATTGGTATCGGAAATTGAGAGTTGGACAGTATCGAAATACTGTACGTTTTATCACACATGTACTGCACATACTGACGTTTAACAGGCAAAGCCATTAAAAGTGCACAGTGGAGTCTGGTATGTACCGTGCCACACCAGCATGTGGCAGTGTTGAGTTGAGCGTCATGGAGCTACAGACGTCCCGTGACTGATCTCTGTGCATTTGCTTACACAGCCATGCCGGAAGGATAGCAGTAATGCGTATAAGAAAACGCTCATAAAAAAAGAAATTCCTCGTGGAAAAGTACTCTGTTACAGAAACAACCTGCATAGTATTTCCATTTCAATAACAATAGAATGGAGGATTACATCTTTAAACTAAAGGATAGGCGCAAGGACTTCATTTACAAGTAAAGGTAGAAACGAACTAGCTCTGCTCTAACCAAGATGCAAGAATAGTCCAACAGTAACAAGTTTGGTAAGGGACTGCTCAAACACGCTGGCATCGATTGGCATAGCCTGTGTCAGGCTGTCAAACCAAAGCCATTCAGGTTTTACAGACTAGTTTGGATTCTGGTGGGAATAAGAGACCAAGTGTGTGCCTTGTCGGTTCTAAATTAGTATTTTGTTGGCAGCCGTACATGACACACCAGAAATCTATAATTTGCTGTTGCACGCCGTCAGTTTTGGTGCACATGTTTTTTTAATGGAAATCATTCAGAGCATCCCTAATTAATGTGCACACCAAGTTATCATTATTCATTTTTTTCACTCTTCCCCTGACTGCACGTCATTGTGGACTCCTCTCTTGTTTAGATGAAGCTTGGAGTTGTTGATCAGTAAAGTCATAATACTAAAATCCAGCTGGATGAATTAGCGTGCAATTGGGGTGAAATAACACTTTAATGCATGGTGTAAAAGAATAATATAAAGGCGTTATTGAGTTGGGTACATTATGGGTGCCCTGTGTGGTTTATTGAGGCTGGCCCACACCCAATAGCAAGTTTATATTTAGTGCCACCTGCCTGGCCAAATAGTGCTAAAACACTGTAAAATTGCTCCAGATTAGAATGCGTCAACTGCTTAGACACCAGGTTTATGTTAAGCACATGTACAGTAATATCCTGTGTGCA
The DNA here is from genome assembly GCA_024372805.1 of Oostethus manadensis. Classification (NCBI taxonomy): domain Eukaryota; kingdom Metazoa; phylum Chordata; class Actinopteri; order Syngnathiformes; family Syngnathidae; genus Oostethus; species Oostethus manadensis. Next base: position 623,732 of record QODF01000010.1, read on the forward strand.
AAACTCTTCACACTCCCTCTTTATTGAGTGGCTGCTCGGCGGGATGACATTCCTGCAAGAAGTGGCCCGACGCTCGCTCACTGCTGCTGCTGCTACTATGCTGAAAATGTGCAGGTGGCTCTGGACCCCCTTCTGAGGAAAATGAGCTTTTTTTTCTTCCCCCCTCTCTCTTCCTGAATACGAAACAAATGTTTGGCATTCCAAGGAGAAGCACTGTGCTGTGGAACCTCCTTGTTAAGAGACATGCCAGGCTTCGTTCTTTAGGAAACATGTGACTTTTACTAGTATTTTCTTGAGCTGTAACCACTCATAGATGTCATTAAGTTGGAATCTCTCTCGCACGGGTCCTTACAGTAAGGCAGTGGTTCTCACTTATTTTCTGTCATGCAGACAGAAATGTTTTTGCCCCCCCGTTTGAAATACTATCGACAGTGGATAATATCTCTTTTCTTTTTATCTGTACTTGTACAAACTGAACTTGAAACTGAAACCAGGAAAATGCAATTAAACGGAGAGCTGTGACGAGTCAAATTTCATGTTGAGTATGATAAATTTTGACATGTTGGACATGTTTACACTAACATTGACTCTCGCTGCTTCTCACGCCCCCGCTGACAGTTCCACGCGCCTCCCCACGGGGGCCCGCCCCACTATTTGAGAAGCACTGCAGTAAGGTATGCTTGCAAATAAGCAGAACAGGACTCAATAGATTCTTTATACATGCTCAATGAAAATAACAATAAACAATACATATAATAATCACATTTTTCATGAGCTAAACTAAAAGATGTAAATCTTTTTTTTATGTACACAAAAGGCCTATCTCTCACATATGATTTACAAATCTGTCAAAATCTGTGTGAGTCAGCATTCACAATTCATAATTCATCCACTTTACAGCATGGTTATTGCACAAGAGTGCTTTAGCTTGGCCACTCCAAAAATGTGCACGTTAACTGGGTGTCCGAAAACCAGTCAGTGTCTGATGTGATAAACATTTTCCTCAAATATCGTTGAGTGACATGTTTAGTGAGTATACCGGATGTGGTGGGGTTATGGTATGGGCACAATGAAGAATTGCAATGTACACAGAGATTCATTTTATTGATGGCATTTTCAATTAGATACCTTGATGAAATTCTGAGACCCATTAACGTTTATCCAAGGATCTGTAAGCAATTCCTCAAAACATCCCAGTTCCCATAGGCCAGCACACTCATTTAGCATGTTTGGGAAACTCTGTATCCATTTATTGCATGTATTTACTAATTTGTGATGTACAGTATATTGATTCTATATTGCTATAATGTACAGTTATTATTATTACAAACTTTATTGACGCAGATTAAAGCCTTAACATTTTTCCGATATGCATTAATAACAAATAAAAAAAAGACATGTAAACTTTTGTAAAACAAAGAAAATAATTAGTCACCTCAGATTTGAGAGTTGCAAGTTAACAAAGAGTCATTGAACTCATTACCCATTCAGTAGCACACACTTGGCGCCCCCTGTGGGTTCAGCTTTACAATTGCTTGTCTTTTGGTGTTGCTTTTGTCAGGGAAACTATCTAATGCAATGATGTAATTTATAGCAATTATTATAAGTAGGTACGCTACAAAAATAGCAAATCCCACTGGTAGATGGAGTATAAGTAGATTTAAATGATTGTAAATAATAAAACAAAAGGTTGATGCCGTGATTTGTAGCAATAAAGTGTATATAATGCTGTGATTACAGATACCAGAGGGGAAGCAGTTCATCAGTGGATCAGCCCAGGGGTGGACTGGAACAAAAATCAGGCCCTGGACCTTTTATTTCAGACTGGCACACCACAATCCGAGCGCAGATACTGTGTCAACTTGCCCCATTTGTATACTGTGCAAACAAACACGCAAGCCCGTAATAACACCACTGTACTGAACAATATTCCTCTGTATTCTACAGCCTTGAATCAATAATTGATAGTGAAATCATTCATGGGTGAGCTCCTGGGCTGATGGGGTTTCTGGTGAGATCTTGTCCACATGTAGGTTGTAGCTGGTTCCTGAAGTGTTGTATACCAATTGTGATACGGGGTACGGGAATGAAAATTAAAACCAGTTCTTGAATAACACTCACAATTACGAGTGCACCTGAACGCCTCACGGCGGGAGGAGAACCAGAAGCAGAAAAGAGTCAGAGCGTGAATTTGTTCATTGTTTTGTGTACATCATATGAACAAATCAGTACGTTTGATTATTTTGAGCATTAAGAATGTTTAATCTGGAAGATTTAATTCCATTTAATTTCACGGCGCACCAACAAAGCACTGAGAGAATTCCCTTGAAAATGAGGCTTTATTTTGGTTGCATGTATTTGGGTAGTTCAGATACTGCTTTATCATGATTGTTAAACCTTTCCCTTCAATTTCGTATTAAACGAATATGCAGACTCAAACCATAGCCTCGTGATGGACAAAAAAAGTGAGGCTACTGTAAAAAGTTTGGGAACCACTGATGTAAAGCATAAATATTAAGTAAATTGTTACCTGAATATCCTTCATGAAGCAAACTGCTCTGTGGGCACTAAAATTATAGTATTAGTATTTCTCCATTACGACAGTTGAAGCACTTTGAACTGTGAAAGTAGTTGTAGCACATGTACATGAGCTACACACATCACATTGCAAGCGTGTAGATGTGCAAAGTGGCGTCCTTTGGTTACGTTTTAATGAAAGCGACTCATCGGTGAATCAGTTTAGTATGGTTATTGTTTTCCAATACCTTAGATAACAACAAGTTTGCTATGTATTATGTTAGAGGAAAGGTTCATAAACAGTTAAGCGAGCCAATCACACAAACGACAGCAGAGCCAATCGGTGAGCTTGTGGGCGGGCCAAAGGGAAACAGCCTTGTAAAACAGGAGCGGCCGTTTTCAGCCCGGTCCTAGCGCTAGTCGCTTTCAATTTCGATGTAATATTACGTAACATTTGCGAGGCGCTGCAATAAATAAATAAATAAATAAATAAAGGGCCGTCCGTCAGCCTAATCTCCGGCCCACTGGGAAAACTCCCGGTACTCCCGATGGCCAATCCACCCCTGGTGGACCACAAGTTCCGCGGGGGGAGTGACTTCAGTCACCAGGGTCTATATATTGAGATGTTTTGTCCGGTGGCTTTACGTGAATGGGAGAAGAAGAAGAAGAAGAAGAAGTTACTATAGCGAGGACTATTTCCCCCCCACGCCACTATCATGGATTCGTGCTTCCGTGCACTGTGCATGACTTTTGTCCTGGCGTCTTTTAGCCGGAGGTCAGGTGCGCTTGGTCCGGTGATCAGGTGCGAGCCTTGCGATGATGGAGCGCGCCTGTCGTGTAAACCTCTGCCCAAGGACTGCGCGGAGAAGGTCCGCGAGCCCGGCTGCGGCTGCTGCCTGACTTGCGCGCTCAGCTTCGGCCAGCCATGTGGCGTGTACACCGGCAGATGTGGCTCCGGGCTCTCATGCCAGCATCAGCCGGGGGAGACGAGACCTCTGCAGGCTCTGCTGGAGGGACGAGGGATTTGCGCAAATGCCACAGCAACAACGACGACAAGTAAAAGATTTACGGAGAGACCATCAGCTCCTGTCAATGAACTTCCAGGTATGTGTGCACCTTGATTTTGCATGTTTGATCCACATACTAAAGTGTGTTGAGGGCTTTGGAACTGCAAACAAATGAGCACAGAGTTGTCTTTATACTTTATAGTGGACCTTTATAAGTTTTTAATTGAGTGTGGGAGGAGGGAGGGACTTCAACATAGTACTAAACATAGTACATTAGAATTGCACGGACCATTAAATACGCTCGAAATGTAGTACATTAAAGGTGCACAGACCATGCATTATTGTCTCAAAGCGCGCAGGCCATTAAATACGACGTAAATACAATACATTAGAGATGCATGAAAACATTCAACGTGGTCTAAATGTAGTACATTACAAGTGCACAGATCAATAAATATGATCTAAATCCAGTACAGCAGGGTTACACAAACCATTGCATATGATCTGGAGATGCACAGACCATCCATTATGGTCTAAAAGTGCATAAACATTAAATGCAATCTAAATACAATACATTAGATATGCAATTAAATTTGATATTAAAATGTAAAACCATTCATTGTGGTCTAAATGTAATACATTAAAGTTGTGCATAACATCACATATGACGTGGAGATGCACAAATCCTTCAATATGGTCCAAAAGTGGACATACCATTAAACACAGCATGTCAAAATAAAATACATTAAATATGCACATACTTATGAATATAATTTTCAATTCAATGTGGTCTAAATGCAGTACATTAGTGGTACACAGACCATTATAATTTTAAATAGAGTATGTTACAAGTGCACAGACTGTTATGGACATCCATCCATTTTCTATATCTTTTATCTCCATTAGGGCTAGAATTAAGGTTAGGATCTTCAGACTGTGAGGCAAATGTGCAAACCACTAGGCCACCATGCAGCCCAGACCAATAGATATTATCTAAATAAAGTACTTGAAATACCCTCTAAATATAGTACATTAGAGTTCCATATATTCTCCACCATTTGTATGAATGTATGTACATGTACAGTATAGCAGTCATAGTTTTGCCTCAAAATGCTGCATAATGACTAAACCACATGTTCTGGACAGAGATGATTGAGACTCATGATGAGGAGCGGAATTCCACTGGCCTCCAGAAGACCCACAGCAGCATCCACAGACCGGTGGGACCCCTGAGACCTCCGCTTGACCCCTTCATCCCTTCCGCAAAGGCGGAAATCCTCCGGCGGGAACAGCAGAAGAGAACAAGAAGTTTTAAAATGGAGGTTCCAGGACCACTCATAACAGACCAACAGAACTTCTCCCTGGAGATCAAACCGGAGCCTGAGTATGTAAGTACCACGACCAATATTTTCCTTCCTCCGGAGCACGCAGTTGGAATGTTTTTCCTCCCTCTGTGCTTTGGTGTTTTTCTCTTCCTGCGGGTGATGAAATGTTTTGGGGGGAACCGTTGCTGAAGGTTGGCAGGGCTCACGACCAATAGAATGGCACGGCAGCAGTAAGCGAGGACCGTGGCTCTGCGGTTGACCTGGGTCAGGCGGTTGTTTGGCCACAAGGCGTCCGCGTGCCGGCTGCACCAAGAGCCAACAGATGATGGATTGGCCGGTGTGAGTGGCGGTTGGGAAGCCCTGCTACTATTTTCATCCCTTCTTTGGCCACTACTAGTGCTGGGCTTTGGCTGCATGAGCGCTTTGATTAGCGAGTGTTTGGACTTTAGAACAAGGCTTTTTGGCTCAGCCTTTAAGCCTCCCCCAGTCCCACAACCGACCATTCATCTATCAATGTCCTGTTCCGCTTATCCTGTTCAGGGTTGCGGGCAGCCAGAGCCTATCCCAGCATCATTAAATTGGATTGGAAATGGATAT
>QODF01000010.1:629246-658588 GCA_024372805.1 Oostethus manadensis
TATATATATATATATATATATATATATATATATACATAATAAACTTTGGGAAATGGGAATTTCTCTTTGGAGACAAATAAAGTATCTATCTACCATTATAGGTGCACATAATACTAAATGTGGTTCGTAGGTGCAAAGACTATTAAAAAGATGATCTAAATATTAGCGCGTTAACAGCAGTAACGATGTACGCTAATGTAGTTAATTAACCACGTTAAATTTGTTAACGTAATTGATGCATACGCATCATGGCAATCCATATACATATAAAATATAACACAAATGAGCATAAAATGTCGTTTTTAAATGGAACTTTTCATTAGCCTCATAACTGGTTGAGCCACCCTTTAGCAGCAACAACTGCAATAATGTATTTGCGATAACTTGCAATGAGTCTCTTATGACGCTGTGGAGGAATTTTGGCCCACTCATCTTTGCAGAATTGTTGTAATTCAGTCACACTGGACGGTTTTGCAGCATGAACCACCTTTCTAAGGTCATGCTACAGCATCTCAATAGAATATGGTTTAGGACTTTAAATAGGCCACTCCAAAGTCTTCATTTTGCCATTCAGAGGTGGACAGGCTGGTGTGTTTTAGATCATTGTCCTGCTGCGGAACCCAAGTGTTTTCAGCTTGAGGTCACAAACAGACGGCCGGACATTCTCCTCCAGGATTTTTTGGTAGAAAGCACAATTTATAAGTTATTTCATCACAGCAAGTCTTCCAGGATTTGAAGCAGCAAAACAGTACCAGACCATCACACCACCGTATTTTACTGTTGGTATGATGTTCTTTTTCTGACATGCGGCATACTTTTATGCCAGATGTAATGGGATACACACTTTTGTCTTGTCAGTCTCGTCGGACAGTATTTTTTCCAAAAGACTTGGGCATCATCACAATGTTTTCTGACAAAATTATTTTTGTTCAGCACTGGTTTTCATTCTGGAACTCTGCCATGCAGGCTGTTTTTGCCCAGTATCTTCTTTATGGTGGAGTCATGAACACTGACCTTATTTGTGGCAAGTGAGGTCTGTAGTTCTTTCAGTGTTGTTGGGGTCTTTTGTGACTTCTTGGATGAGTCGTCGCTGCGCTGGGGAAATTTCAGTTGGTCGACCACTCCTGGGAAGGTTCACCACTGTTCCACCTTTTCGTCATTTGTGAATAATGCCTCTCACTGTGGTTCGCTAGAGTGCCGAAGCTTTAGAAGTGGCTTTATAACGTTTTCCAGATGGATCAATTTCAATTAACCTCAGTTAAGTTATGTTTTAACAGGGGTGGTAATCACTTTTTTCCACACAGGGCCAAGTAGGTTTGGATTTTTTACTGATAAAGTATTGTATTTAAAATATGCACTTTGTGTTCAGTTGTGTTGTCATTGACTAATATTTACATTTCTTTGATAATGTGAAATATTTAAGTGTGACAAACATGCAAAAAAAAAGGAAATCGGGAAGGGGGCATGCACTTTTTCACACCGCTGCATCTTCAACTCAAAAGCACGTTTCTAGTGCCTTCGTCATTAGAACGACACGCTCTCATGGACAGGTCTAAATAAACATAAAGACGAAGAAAAACAATAAGCGGATATTGTTACCACTCACTTAATGCGTGAATACAATTTACTGCCCCCGCACGGAAATCCCAGGAAATACATTCAAACTGTGTGACGACAACTAAATGACATGGTGTCTTTGACACAATGTCCCATTTATCCTACTAACACGGTTAAAGCGTGATTCAAATGTTCTGCTACTATTAAATAAACGACAGTTCGGTGAATAGATTTGCTGTTTGCTATCTTCTAGCTTGATTTTCAGTTAATACATAAAATACAGGATACATAATCCTGTTCTGTCATTTATCCATCAATAAAATACAGTAAGCATGTAGTTCCAGATGGTGATTAATCAAGGTTAATTAATTTAAAACTGAATCATTTGACAGCCCTACTAACATGGTCTAGAGCTGCACAGATGGTAAAATATGGCTTAAGTGTACAGTACTTTTGGTGCAAAACCCATTTAACAGGTCTAGACATACACAGACCATTAAATAAGTTCTAAATATAGTGCCTTACAGGTGAACAGATCATTACATGCGATCTAAATATACTAGCAGGGGTACAATAGAGGTGTACAGATTTATGTTTGTTTTGTTCTTGCCCAATGTTTACATTAGAGTGATAATGCATTTTGGACATTTGCAGATTGCTTTGGCTGTTCAGTGAAGTGAAATAGGTGTGGGTCACTTGGAAATATATGTATGGGATTTAAAAAAACGTTTATAGGCACTGAGTCGGAACACAACCTTTGCCTTGTGCAAATGTAGCGAGCTGCACATTGAGAGCAGGGACTTTAAGCGCTTGTCTGTTTCTCCATCATGTACAGGGTCCCTGTCGACGGGAGATCGAAAGCATTCTCAGCACCCTCAAGATTACAGACACTCTCAATCCCAGGGGTTTCCGCATACCAAACTGCGACAAGAAGGGTTTCTATAAGAAAAAACAGGTAGGATGCATAAGAAGAGAATAAAGTTGAATGGTCACATGGAGTTGCAAAAAAAGATGAAAAACACTGTCACGTGCTTGCAATGCTAGTAGTCAAACGCCACCTCTCAGGTCTTATCTAAAAACAGCCCCAAAGATGTAGTCTTTTCAAAAGAAAGCATCAGTGTCTTGCCTCGTGCACACTACATGAATAAAGATTCGGAGTGCAGTGACTCAAGCTGCGGGCCTCCTGCAGCACCAATTATAGATGTGAATCTGTCCTCCTGTGTTCATCGGTAGTTATTAGAGCCTCATCATTGCACCACCATACCAAGTGAGGTAGACCCCTAGCCACACTGGCACTGCAGACACGGAACCACAGGGCCCAAACCCTCAGTGGCCCTGCCTGGGTCGGGACGACGCCGGGGAACCTTTTCCAGTGAGACAGACGTCAAGGTGGCCGGCGGCACCCGACGTACTCACCCCATAATTGCTGGACTTTTGAGAAGCGAGGGCCCAGAAATAGAGCGGCAGCCATCTCACCCCCTCTTTCCTCCCCTCCTGAGTCCCTCTGTAATAAATGAGCGGTTCTGACGCGTTCATATGGATGCATTTAAGGCGCCACTGCACTGCACTGCATCGCTTTTCTTATTACATAGCGCTGCCTCCTGCTTAATGGACATGTTCTCCTTTGACCCGCAATCATCTCATAAGCAGCCACACAAACGCCAGGCTCATTGTCTTTGTTTATGTAGAGTGGACGCAGAGTACTGTTCCGCAGCCCTCAGGGCACTTCTAGGAGTGGCTGACTTTTCATGTGGGCCAGTCTAATTTGGACATGTGGAGCCAAGCCATCTCTTAATAGCATTCAATTCCTCCTCGGTGAGTTGCATTTTTCTTGCTCCGAGCTCTTGCAAAACGCTTCTTGTTGCGCTGCGTGTGTTACAAAAGAGGATTATACGGGATGCTGATCAGCAGCAGCAGCAGCAGCAGCAGCAGTGCCCTTCTCCCTTGAAACGAATGGCTGCATGTTTTACTAGCGGAGGTTGACCTTTAGTAAAATTGGCAGTAAAATAACAGCCCTCGGGTAGCTCCACACAGACTCTGTAAGTCATTTGTAGTACCCATAATTTGGAGCTGTGGGGTATAATCAGCAACAGATGATTCGTGCTGCCACCAGCTCCTGAAAATAGATCTTGGTTCTCAGTTGTTCACGAACGTCCCTAAGCAAATATTTGAGCAGGTTTCTGTTTACCTTTAAGGCCTCTATATGTGTGCGTAACAGGAGGTAGACCATAAAAGTAGCTGAAAATACCACCGCACGGCCAAGGCTGCGTCCACTCTGCACAATCTGCCTATTAATGCCTCTTAACTATCGCTGTTCTCCTTCATTGACTAAAGTGGCCTGGTTGCCATAATGCTGCGCATTCAACTTTCTGCACATTTGGTCCACCTTTTTTGTCCCTGCTCTTCACTTCCAGTGCCGTCCGTCCAAGGGCAGAAAGCGAGGCTTCTGTTGGTGTGTGGACAAATACGGGCAGCCTTTGCCAGGTTTCGATGGGAAGGAACGAGGAGTCGCCCGGTACTACCACTCAAACAGCCAATAGGAGCCAGACAGGCGGGGGTTGTTTGCCAGCAAGAAAGATCTGTAAACAACCACAGACACTGAGGATATTGGAAGAGAGGTCAAGATGGTGCAGCCGATAATTGGATGTTTTCTATCTGCGGAACCTTTTTTTGTGGAAGAAGATGGATTCTTCACAAACTCTTCTGACAAGGACTCACCTGGAGTCCTTTATCTCCAAAGCTGAGCTGATGAGATGCACATTATTATTATTAATATAAACATTCATTCTTTCACTATAGGCATCATTTTCTTTTTCCTTTCCAGGGTTGCTTCCTACTGTGCATGCTCCTCAGGAGAGTGGGCCTGTGCAACTCAAACATGAAATCATCAGTCAGCAGGGACAATACTTAAATCTTTAAGTCCCCAAACTTGTGGGTCACCATTGAAGAAAAAGACTCTTTTCTTCATCTTTCTTCATCAGCTTTGGGATTCGTGTTTGTAGTAATTGAATGTCTCATGTGTGCTTTTTGATTATATTATGTACAGTATATGTTGACGTTTGCCGAATTCTTAATGTTTTAAGTTGAAAAAGTCTGGGAAGCCCTGCTTTGTCAATAAGTAGTTTGCATGTACAGCACAATGCAAGCCTCAAAAGTCTATTTTTACTTAATAAAGGCACTATAAAATGATGAAACAATACTGTGGTTCTTAAGTGTGTCAGTCAGGGTTTCCCCAAAACTGTATCTTAAAATGGCACATTTTGGCACATTCACAAGGCACTTTTTTGGGGGTCACCATAAAAAAAAATAATTTGGGGGGGTAAAATTTCAGGTGAAAAAAAGGTTTGGGATATACTGTATAATTATAGTAATGTAATGTCTCAGCATTAGTTTATGTACAGTATATAATTTATAATATGACTCATACAGAAGGGAAAAAACTATTTGAACCCCAGCTGATTTTGTAAGTTTGGCCACTGACAAAGAAATGATCAGTCTATAATTTCCATGGTAGGTTTATTTGAACACTGAGAGACAACAAGGACAAAAAAAATCCAGAAAATTGCGTTTCAAAAAGAGTTATAAATTAATTGGCATTTCCATGAAAGATAATAAGTATTTGATCCACTATCTGTCAGCAAGATCGCTAGCTCCCAGGTGGATCTTATACAGGTAACGAGCTGACATTGGCAGCCCTCTCAGCTCGTTACCTGTATAAAAGAGACCTCTCCACAGAAGCAATCAATCAATCCAGATGCCAAACTCTGCACCATGGCCAAGACCAAAGAGCTTTCCAAGGATGTCAGGGACAAGATTGTGGACCTACACAAAGCTGGAATGGGCTGCAAGACCATCACCAAGCAGCTGGGTGAGAAGGTGACAACAGTTGGTGCAATTATTCGCAAACGGAAGAAACATGAATTAACTGCCAATCTCCTTTGGTCTGGAGCTCCATGCAAGATCTCACCTTGTGGAGTTTCAATGATAATGAGAACGGTGAGGAATCAGCCCAGAACCACTCGGGAGGAACTTGGAGGTGGAAACATTATGCTTTGGGGGTGTTTTTCTGCCAAGGGGAAAGGACAATTGCACCGCATCAAAGGGAGGATGGATGGGACCATGTACCATCAAGTGTTGGGTGAGAACCTCCTTCCCTCAGTCGGGGCATTGAAAATGGGTCCCGGTTGGGTATTCCAGCATGACAAGGATCCAAAACACACAACCAAGGCAACAAAAGATTGCTTCAAGAAGAAGCATATTAAGGTCATGGAGTGGCCTAGTCAGTCTCCAGACCTTAATCCCATAGAAAATTTGTGGAGGAAGCTGAAGGTTCGAGTTGCCAAACATCAGCTACGAAACATTAATGACTTAGAGAGGATCTGCAAAGGGGAGTGGGCCAAAATCCCCCCTGAGATGTGTGCAAACCTTGTGGCCAACTACAAGAAACGGCTGACCTCTGTGATTGCCAACAAAGGTTTTGCCACCAAGTACTAAAGCACGTTTTTCAAAGGGATCAAATACTTTTTTCCTTCATGGAAATGCAAATTAATTTGTAACTCTTTTTAAAACACATTTTTCTTTTTTTTGTCATTGTTGTCTCTCAGTGTTCAAATAAACCTACCATTGAAATGATAGACTGATCATTTCTTTGTTAGTGGCCAAACTTACAAAATCAGCTGGGGTTCAAATAGTTTTTTCCCTCACTGTATATATTTTTATTGTGACTTATGAAAGTCTTAAAGGTGCTATCCCTATTGACTCTAACATACATTTTTTTTCATCCCAAAAATATAAGATCTGATCTGTGCAAGGATGTCTATATTCTTTACAATTGGCTGATAGAAAATGAGCTGGTGCCAACAAAAGGCCCGCGGGTTGGACTTTGGAAACCCTGTTTTAGCTTTTCATAATTTAAATAGTCAGAACTTTATATTGTAATACAGCACCTTTTTTTTTTTTTAAATGCCAGAAAGGCAATTTTACAATTGATTTAGCATTTTTTTTCTTAATGATCTACTGTGCTTTTGACAATGCTCCTGACATACATGGCATTTTGGCTTTTGGGTGAAATTTCAGCATAAACCTAAAATCTTCAAAAATCAGTCTTTACAAGTGACTCTATGTGTGAATGGTTGTTTGTCTATGTGTGCCCTGCGATTGGCTGGTGACCAGTCCAGGGTGTACACAGCCTCTTATCCTACGTTAGCTAAGATAGGCTCCAGCATACTACTGTGACCCTAGTGAACGGTTATTCCATGTTTCAGTACTTTTTACACTATTTGCTGTTCTCTAACAAGGAGCTGAACAGCAAAATTCACAACAGGGAAAATTTGGCTACATTTTTCAATGAAAGATACATTGCATTCCAGTCTCTGTATCGTGGATCTAGGTCACCACATAGGGGTGTGACCTGAATTTTGCAGTTCAGCTCTTGCTAGATGGTTTCAGGTGAGCATCCCCAACTTGCATCCGTAACTTGCAAGTAGTGTACATTTCACTGCATGCCACAATATACAATAACTGGATGGGATAGTTGAGTCCCTTCCAGTTGAACCTTACCTTCTGTCTGTTGTGTTTTCTGATTGGATCCTAATAAAGATTATGTTAATAAACAACAACAATGAAGGCCCAAAGTGTTTGCTTATGCAGTATTTACATTTAAACAATGGAATCAGCTATCAACAACAAAATCATGTACATAAGAGTGAATGATAATAAATATTACAATGTTGAAAAAGGTAAAAAAAAAAAAAAAGCAGAGGTGATCTGAGGTAGACAAATGTAAAAAGAGGCCGTGTCAGAAGAAACTGGCAGGCAGCTTGGATGAGCCCTGATTTGTTTGCATTTGGCCGAAGTGCACATACTTGCGGCCTTCAAAGTATCCCCCATTGAGGAAATGAAGATGCATTCAGACAATGTCAACATGTTGCATGAATGAGCGGCTGTGTTGTTTGGTTGTGGCGTGCACCGCCGAGCTCCAGATTTGAGAGAAAGAAAAAAAAAACCTGCAATGAGCTTGGCAGGGCTGTGGAGCTGTGGTTTTTGAGGAATGGAGTTATTTAGTCAGGAAAACAAATGTATACAGTGCTGCCCTATTTACAATTGAGGAAAAAACACAGGAAATGCTGTTAAGAATATACAAGTAATGAATAAATAAAATTTGGTAAATAAAATAATTTACAACTGCTCGTTAGTAAGTGTTAGTAAGTGACTTCCTGGTGGCACTCGGTGTCAACAGGGAGCTCGCTCGCTCTTGGGATGACCTTTCCGTTCCAGGAGGAGACGCACCAGCAGCGAGCGGGCGGTCCAACCAGAGATGACTCACACTGAGGATGGAGAAAAAGAGGAGGTTAATGATGGGCAGATGGGCCTCCCTGGAATGTTCTTCATGAGAACCTTACCTGCTTGGCCTTGTAGAAGCCGTGCTTGTCACAGTTTGGGAGGTAGAATGTGGTGAACGTCTCCCCGAGGTTCTGCTGGGAGTTGGCTATCACCTCCAGAGCTGCGTGCAACTCAATGTGGCATGGACCCTGTGCAGAGGGGGCAAGTGAGTGTAATCCAAACCAGATTATGTGCTCCCTCTCGTGGAAAGAAGGTAAAACTACATTTCTACAGTTTTTTTTCTCACCTGCTGCACCAGTTTGTTCCGAATGGCGTTCACTTTGGCCTTGAAGCTCTCTTGGGGTTCTGCAGTGTCACCTAGGAGGTACTGCAGGGAGCTGTGGTCCGGGACCCCTTCAGTGTCCTCTGAACAGACAAGAATCATTCAATTATTTATCATATTAGTTGAGATCAAGATGCTGAGACTACCTTGGGTCAGCTCCTCAGTGCAGACCCCCTGGCCCCGTGTCAAAGCATGTAGAGGTCTAGCTTCCCCGGGCCGAGGCATGCAGCGTAGACCACGAGCACAGTGAGCTGTGTGCACGCCGCAGGAGCTCCCCCTCTCCAGGGCGCACGCCATGCAGCAGCCACAGCCAGGCTCCCTCAGCACCTGCCCACAGTCGGCCCGAATAGCGGGACATTCATTCAGTTTCTCCTGGGTGCACGGGGCGCAGCGGATGGGCTCCGGTCCAACCACTGGGGACGACCTGACCACTGCTGCCATGACGGTCAGCAGCAGCATCTTCTTGTTTAATCCACACATTGTTGGTACTTCTATTGCCGGTCTCTCCAGAGTGCAGCCTTATTTATACATCAGCCTGGCCTCCATGGAAGGGGTTAATGATTCACAGGCCGCCTACAGATATAAAATATTTGTGACACAGCTGTGGTAAACAGTGGATTGACCCCGCTTGACGTGCGTGGTTGCAGGTTCACAAAGTCTTCTGTCAATATTGACTTTGGAACAAAGCGATCGGCGATCAAAACAAGCTTGTTTGGGGCAGCTACTGACTCACTGATGATGCGGGGGTCTAATAAAAATGTTCATCCGCTAATGTCACACTTCTGTGTTTTTGTCATGTTTTGATACCAGAACCTTATTTGTTCCTTCACTCTCTGTATGGTGACAGTCTTATCATCAGAGAGATAAAAAAGGCCACGCCCGCCCTTTCTTGTGTTTTCTTTCTTTAGAATTGCATAACACCCACCCCCTGCAAGTAGAACCATAACATGTTTGTCCTTCAGAACGTCGCCTTTGGTTGCTTTGTTTAGTGTAGTATTTGTGGCAAGTAGCACACACCTAAACACAATCAGACACAAACACCTCTCGTGCTTTGAACCCGGGCTTCTCATAAACACCTGACGTAGACCTACATCAATGTACATTTTTAAAGCACGTTCCACAGCAATGAAATGTTTCCTTTATAAATAAACAAGCTCAAATAGTATTACAAGTGCGATAGACCGGTTAGTTTGGCCTGTCAAACTAAAGGTGATGTGGCTTCAAGCCAATGCTGTGAGTGAGCTACACGGGTCCCACTGACCCAATGAATCGTTGCTGACCTTGTGTACAAAACTCTACCAGATAAGCTCCTTAATGGCTTGTGCACATTTTAGTATAGAGAACTATATTTGAGATGCAGGACACTATACAGTCTTCTTCTTTTCCTTTCGGCTTATCCCTACAGTAAAACCTTTAATATTGCACAAAACTTTGGAGTTCTATACAACATTTCTGGATGACCCTTTTGGTTTTCCAAAAGAAAACAAAACTGCATGCGCCATCTCTTATTAAAGTTAAGTTTACTGTTAAATTCACACTTGAGTGGTCTTCATCGTTTTAGGGCTCTAATTTTGGGGTAATTTCATCCGGCGTAACACTAATTTAGGAATTTGGTAGACCGAGCCACGCCGCGATGAGTGGGGTGGCGCAGCAAGGGGAGTTGCCAACTGATTTAGCCTGGCGTAGTGACAGGTTAGTGACAAAAGGCTTCGCCAAAGGTGCGCTGAGAGCTCGCCGGCTCCAACCTGGTCTACTCTTGGCGCAAGACGAAGCACAGCCAGTCTACTGGTAATTTGGCAGACTAGCGCAAACTGCCCACACGTCACGGAAGGCCCACAGGCCGGTTTACACAATGTCAGGCACATTTGGCAAATATGTCAGCAAAGCACCACGTGAACACAATTTTCCTGGTTTGTCGGTGCCGGCACTTGCAAGTTGTTTTGGTTCCACTTTGGGTTATCGTCTTTAGGTGAGAAACACCAATAAGGTCAAGAAATAACTCATGACAAAACAGGAAGGTGGGGCCTGTGTCACTGTCACATTTTGTTTTTGGGAATCAGTTTTCAATTAAGGTAAAACTAACCTTAAATGTTCATTGATGCCTTTTATTCATCATTTATATGTATTTATTGGCAGTTCAAACATATTTTGCATACTATAATTATAAAACTATTGTTGACCCCCAATCTATCGCGGTTTTTCTAAAATGAATTAATGGCCTCTGAATCTTGGTTGACTATGGACTATTAGAAAAATAATATTTAGTAGTTCATTTAGCAAACAGTTGTATATATTCTGGCCACTAGGTGTCAGTAATGTTGCATGCCATGTATTGATACTTTCACCCTGCATGTAGTCAGCCATGGTATGTCCAAAATTACATAGTAAGGTTTTGGCTTCTTATTTTGTCCTTCTACCCCACTTTGTTTGAAACCCTTTCTTACGTTTAGAATAAGTAAATTGGAGAGGTTAACTGTTTAGCTCGGTGATCCTGTAGCCTGAACATTTCATTTCATTCAGCAATGTGTTGTTGAGCAAAGAATAATAGGAGTGTAAATGTAGATGGGTGTTATTTCTACAGGGTTCTAATTAAAAAAACGATAACAATTGTATTTAGAATTTCACAAACAGGTTTTCAATGCGCTAACTACAAAAATATTACATTTATTAATATTGAATCTTACTTCACGGAAATTCACCCAATGCAGTCAAATTAACAGCGATAAAAGAGGGATGACTGTAGGTGTAAAAAACTAAAAAACTATAATTGTAAAACGTGTTTTGTGTTAAGATTTTTGGCTTTCTGGAATGGAATAATTTGATTTACTCGGAATCAAATTATGGGAAACTTGATTAGCGTACATTTCGGGTAGAATCATAGCTCCCGGCATGAATTAATGAGGCTAACCAAGGTTTCACTGTAATTACATTTTGGCCTGTCAAATACAACGTTAACAGCAGTAACTAAACTATTTAATTAATTGCATTAACAGACGGAGGCGCGGTTTAGCATCCCCCCAGTCATAAAGAAAACACTCTTTTATACGTCATTCTCACCTGAAGACATCAGTGGCTGTGCAATTCCAACACCATATCTAATCATTCTCCTCCACACTCGCGTGAGGTCTGTTCCACTCCGAATAGCACGACTTTATTAAGCAGGTGTGGTCCAAATCATCCATCCATCCTTTTTCTACACCGCTTATCCTCATTAGGGAATGTTGTTTATGTGTAGTCATTAGGCCGTCCTATCTGACGCCGTCATGAGCCTTCCAACATTCTGCATTGGAGTTAAGTGTGTGCCGTGCAATTCTTCACCTAAGTGCCAGGGTAGAGTTTTCTGCGGAGAGGCGTACTAGAACTGGACTTAATGGATGTGTAACAACGCTTTTATTGCAAATGTTCAGAATCACCTTTTTTGGACAAGTATGCTCGCACAAACAAGGGGAGGTGCCGACTGATTCAGCCCGGTGTAGGGAAAGTTTTGTGCCAAAAGGAAGTGCTTTGAAAGCTCGCCGGCTCGGACCTGGTCTACTCTCGGGGTAAGGCGAAGCGCAGCCGCTCTAGTGGTAATTTGGCTGACTGGCGCAAAGGGGGCACATGTCACCTTAACCCCGCAGGCCGGTTTACACAATGTCAGTGTGTCGCCCTGAAAGTATTTGTTAATAACATTTGCATAGTTTCTTATTGCAATTTTTTGTCATTTATACATTCATGTGCAAAGGCAAAATATTGGGCTCTGTAATTGATTCAGTTGTATTTTATTTCACACTATCTCGAAAAAGCGTGTTGAAGACGTCACATCCACTTTGGTCACTTCCGGTCAGAACTTCGTCATTCCGTCTGCAAAGTATTGTAACATGGCTGTTAATCTGTTGTCATCCTAGGTGCAGCATTATAGAGGGAATGCCGTAAGTTAATTATAAGACGTTTATTTTATGTTGGAGATGTTTTAAAGCATAAATATTGGTGCCATGTCAGAAACTGTGTCGATTTATAAACCCTATATACAAGCTAATAGGCGAGGCGACTGTTGGCCCCTGCTGGATATTCATGGAACTGCAGTAGCAATAGAAGTAATGGAAACGACTGTTGAAACTGTTTGATTGACAATGCTTAAAAGAAATGTGAACTACTTTACCAAATATGTACACAAATGCTGAGAATTCCTGTATCACTTTTTTTAAATCAGTTTTTCACTGGCATGCCTGTGAAGAAGTGTTGAAGTAAATGGTCAATCTTGCAACGGCATTGTCTTCATAGCCTCTGGTTTAACTTGGTGTTGAGTCGGCGTTCCAACACAATGCACGAGA
This sequence comes from Oostethus manadensis, assembly GCA_024372805.1. Lineage (NCBI taxonomy): Eukaryota > Metazoa > Chordata > Actinopteri > Syngnathiformes > Syngnathidae > Oostethus > Oostethus manadensis. The sequence continues at coordinate 641,781 of QODF01000010.1, forward strand.
ACACTGAAGTGAAAAAGGCAAGTTTGCATGCTGCAAGTCAACATGGCAACAAGTCATGGTGGAAGCTGCAGGACTTAATCATCAGCGTTGTCTGCATTGTCAAGTGCAGCCCTTGTTATCACGGGCTAAAGCAGAAGCGGCCAAAGTAAGAGCAACATATGCCAGCCAAGAAGCTAAGCTAAAAATGGAAGAAGGGAAGCTAAAAATGGAAGAGCAACTAGAAGCAACGAGAATAAGCACAGAGTTAGAAGTACTGAGACAGGAAATCTGAATCTGATGGGGCCACAATTGAACGCACCAGCAAATATGTTCAATCACAGATCGACCTTCAAAATTAGTTTGTATGTCCATCTATTTTGGGTTTATCCATAAAAAACCTCCAACACAGAAGCCTATAAACACCTGGCATCTTGAGCAAGACACCCCAAACATGCCACCCAATCCTAGTAAAATGAACTGTAAAAGTGATAATGAATCCCACACACCCGCACCAAAAATAAACAATCCAGCTAAAGTTAAAACGATTTTAGGAAGAAGTTCTGGCACGAACCTAAATGCTCAGCCATATTTTTCTTGACATACTCCACAAGCTAGTACGCTTTCTTCAGCTGAACCGTTTTTGGTGAGACGAAACCTCATCACTTCAGGACTGTATCACTTTAATGATGAGCCGGAAAACTATCTTTGTTCACTACAGCAGCTGCTGAAGTGCAACTCACAGCAACCCAAGAACTAGACCTTATGACCAAGTGGCTTGGAAAAAAGTCCTATTCACATATTTTGCCTCATATTTTCTGTTCTGCGAGGCAAATAAAGGAAATGACCCCAGCTCCACGCATCAGTGTAATAGCACCATAAACCCTGACAGACCCATTACAAACAAGTTTAACCCAAACTGACCCATCACAGTGCAAAAGACAGATGTTTCCATAACCAATAATGACCCAAACAAATGCTGTCCTGTAAACCACTAGAAGAAAGAAGAGCTTTTTTCAAAGAAAAGGGAATATGCTTTAAATGTTGTTCCTCAGGTTCACATCTTGCTAAGCACTTGCCAGTTGTCTGTAACGGGTTATGAATGTGGGAGGACCAATCATGAGGCAGGCATGCATCCCAGCCCAGCACCTCAAGTGATCAAGGCTCCCCCACCACCTCAGGAGAATGGCGGGGAGGGAGAAATTCAGTCTAACACGCTTGATGTTAGAACAAGCTGTATGAAGGTTTGCAGTGAAGGTCAGTGGGGACGCTCATGCTCCAAAATATGCCTTACAAAGATCTATCATAAAGATTCCAAGGACAAAGTCATAAATGCTTATGTTATTCTCGACGACCAAAGGAATCGTTCATTAGCTAGACCAGAACTTTTGGAGTTGTTCAACGTTGACAGCACACCTTTCCCTTATCAGCTCTGAACTTGTGCAGGCGTTGTAGAAACGTACGGCTAGGAAGCGCAGGGATTCCAGATCGAATCCCTTGATGGTAAAGTTCTCATCTCTCTTCCACCACTTCTTGAGTGTCACAAGATCCCAAATAATCGAGATGAGATCCCAACACCGAATACATTTTTGCGTCACCCTCATCTCCAGCACATTGCTCAGCACGTCCCAGAAATAGACCCAGATGCCCAAATACTTCGGCTGCTTGGAAAAGATTTAATAAGAGCACACAAAGTCAGGGAGCAAATAAATTGACCACAAAACGCGCCATTTGCCCAACGTCTGGGTCGTGATAGGAGAAGTGTGCTTAGGTAATGTACACAAGCCAACAGTTAGCTCACTCAAGGCTAATGTTTTCAAAAACGGGCGTCATTCAATCTTCCAACCCTGCACAAACAACATGTATGTGAAGGAAGTGCAACAAGGCTTCAACCAGTGTAGCAAATCACCAAAAGGATGCTAGGATTGACGGTCTTCAATCAAACTGAACACGACAACAAACCTGCCCCATCGATGGACGACATCCTTTTTCTGAAAATCATGGACAATAATGTCCACAGAGATGAATCTAATCATTGGGTCGCCCCACTCCCATTTAAAGAACCACGCCAGAGATTTCCAAACAATAAGGTCCAGGCAGTCAAGCGGTTTGTGTCACTTCAAGGAACCCTCGGAAGAAAACCTGAAATGCAGGAACAGTATGTCACATTTATTGGAAAGCTCATCACCAACAAACACGCAAAGGTGGCACCGCCGTTGATGAAAGATGAGGAGTGCTGGTATTTGCCATCCTATGGTGTATATAACCCACAAAAGGCGAATAAGATAAGAGTTGTATTTGATTCCAGCGCCCAGCACGCAGGCGTCTCCCTAAATGATGTGCTACTTTCAGGACCTGATCTGAACAATTCGCTTGGCGTTCTTCTGCGCTTCCGGAACGAAAGGGTTGCAGACATGGCAGACATCCAGCAAATGTTTCACTGTTTCTTGGTGCATGAAGACCATCGAAACTTCTTGCGGTTCCTGTGGCACCAGGACACTGATCTCAGTAAGCCAGTTATTGAGTACCGTATGAGGGTTCACGTTTTTGGCAACACACCACCTCCTTCTGTGGCAATCTATGGACTTGGAAAGGCCATCAAAGAAGGTGTCCACCAGCATGGAGTGGATACTGTCAAGTTTGTGGAAAGACACATTTACATGGATGAAGGCTTAATATCTCTACCATCCAAAGAAGAGGTAATAGGCCTCCTCCAAAGGACAAAGTATTCGCTTGCTGAATCAAACCTTCGATGGCACAACTCCAGAGAAGTCACTAAAACCTTCTCCCCTCAAGATTGTGTTCCTGTGGTCAAAGACTTGCACCTGAGTGGAGATTTGGCTCCCACAGAACAAAGCTTAGGGTTGCTCTGGGGGATTGCATCTGACACAATTACATATTTTGCATCAGCGACAAACAAGCATTTCACATGGCGTGGAGTTCTCTCCACTATTAACAGTGTGTTTGATCCCCTGGGAATGCTGGCACCCGTCACCATCCAGGGAAGAGCCGTTCTCAGAGAACTTACCTCCGAACTGTCGGATTGGGACACACCCCTGCCTGAAGCCAAGCAGAAAACATGGGAGATTTAGAGAGATTCTCTTGAAGGCCTAAGAGAGCTGTATATTCCACGCATGTATACCACAGTGTCATCCAGCAAAGTCGCGTTCACAGAATTATGCATGTTTTTAGACGCATCCAGTAAGGCAATTGGTGCTGTGGCTTACCTGAAAGTAGTTCTTGAAGATGGAAAAGCAGAAGTTGCGATGGGTAAAGCCAAACTGGCACCTCAGTCTGAGCCCACTATCCCGAGACCTGAGCTTTGTGCTGCTGTTCTAGCAGTAGAGATGGCAGATCTCATCAAAGATGAACTGGACCTGAAGTTCAACGCAGTTCACTTTTTTTAAACAGACAGTAAAGTGGTACTCGGCAACATCTGCAATGTCAAGATCCAACGTATCCGTCAATCTTCAAAAACTAAGCAGTGGAAGTATATGTGCTCAGAAGAAAACCCTGCAGATTATGCATCACTAGTTCACTGAACAGCATTTCTGCGAAAGACATCTGAGAAGACAACACAAACCAGTGAACGGTTTGAGCTAATTGAACCTGAAAATGACTCAGATATTTGACCACAAGTGCAGACCTGTGCTACGTACCTAGAAGGTCCAATGCTTAACCCAAAATGCTTCCAACGCTTCTCGACTTTCACGTCCTTAGTGAGGGGAGTGGCGTTTCTCATTCACATTGCAAGAGCCCACAAACAGACAAACTGGAAAAATGGATGCAAAGGTTGGCACAGACGTCAGCGACCACGCACAGCAGATGACATGGCCCAAGCAAAGGATGTCATTCTGAAGGCATCACAAAAAGCAGCATTTGCAAGAGAGCTTTCAGCTTTTCCAGCCAACAAACCAGTTCCAAGGAACAGCCCTTTGCTGAAACTCAGCCCGCCATTGGATGATGGACTCATTTGTGTGGGGGGAAGACTAAAGCATTCTTAACTCACACCACCGGAAAAGAATCAAGTAATCCTTCCCAAAAATAGCCACATCTATGTGCATCATGTGCAGGTAAAACATCAAGGTTGTCATTTCACCGAAGGAGCAATCCGAGTAGCGGCATTGTGGAATCTAGGGGGCAAGTCCCTAATTAATGGGTTCTTCACAAATGCATAACTTGTTAGAAACTTCGACGGAAGTTTGAAGAACAGCACATGGCTAATTTACCACCTGAACATCTCAAAACTTGCCCTCCCTTTACATACTGTATGTGGGCCTCAATGTGTTTTGACCATCGCTTGTTGTCTCCAGACGCACCAGAGGTGGACAAGCAGTAGGCCATAATGTTCATTTGTCTCAGTTCAGGAACTGTCCATTTTGACTTAATTGAGTCTATGAATACTTTCAGTTGCATCAATGCACGTAGGCGCTTCTTTGCAGTCCTAGGTCCCGCAAAACAGCTCCACTCGGATTGTGGCACTAATTTTACAGGGGCAAGAAAAGAGCTCGGAATGGAGAAGGCAGTGCAAAAGTATCTTAGTGATCAACAATGCAGTTGGACCTCATGCTTCCCATATGGAAGGATCTTAGGAGTGCATGATCGGGATTGCCAGAAGAATCCTGGATTCAATGTTGCTGCAGCAAAAGACTCGCATAACCCACGAGGTCCTCTGCACAATAATGGCAGAGGTCACCGCAATAATAAATGCACGACCACTCCTACCTGTTTCTGTGGATCCACAACAACCCTTTATTCTTTCGCTGTCAATGCTCCTCACACAGAAGTCAGGAGTTCCTCCTCCACCAGGAGAATTCACAGAGAAAGACCTTTACACCAAACAATGGAGGCAAGTACAGGCATTTGCAAACCAGTTTTGGAGCCGGTGGAGACGTGAATACCTACCGTCTTTGAAACACAAATGGACTGCGCTTGGCCAAAATCTTCAAGTGGGAGATCTAGTTCTCCTCAGGGAGAAGCAGGCCACTCGTAACAGCTGGCCAATGGCCAGGATCACTGCTACATTCCCTGGGATTGATGGGTTGGTGAGGAAGGTTGAGCTGAAGACTACCAACTAAGGAACTGCAAAATCTTTTTTCAGACCAGTTGCAGAAGTTGTTTTACTGGGCAATCCGAGGACTATCGTCTGTGGTGACGTTCTTAGTGGCCTCACATAGGCCAGGCGATTTGATTTCCATCCATCCATCCATTTTCTATACCTCTTTCTATACCGCAAAAACGCCAAGCCTGCTCGTGGCACAAAATTGCACAATGCGCCCAAAGCAAGCGTAGGTGCGCTTCGCTTGTGCCTGGTCTACAAAATTAGAGCCTTTGATGTACAGTATGTACAGCGTGTTCCCCCCCAAAAAAAATACACTTTTAAATAATTGTAAACTAGGTGTTTATTATAATTCGTTTAATTTTCAACATGTAAAATAATTTGCAAACATAATTCTACTGTTTTGTAACTGCCTGTTCTCAAACTGATGTTCGTTCTGGTCCAGACAACGCCGACAATGCGAAGCAATGGTAGTGTGGGGGTGCCTTGTTTTCACCTCACCGAAACAACAGCAACATTCTAAATGGATACCCCGATTTGCTCACCACCGGGCACTGGCAGTTGCAGTACGTTTTTGACATCTTGAGGCTGCAGTCTTGTTAAACAAGTGTAAGGGGTTGTAAACAATGACAAAAAAATGCATTTGAACATAATTTAAACAGAATTTTAATTATATTCGCTGACATTTTTCCTAGAAAAGGCAGACAAAGCTTTGGTATTTTGACCAGAACCCTAACCACCTAACACTAACCCTAACCCACTCTAGTTATTGACTTTTCATTCAGGCAGATCACAAATGATAAGGCTTCCCTTATGGAACTTTTTAAATTATGCCATTTTTAAATCAAATATTTTCTATCATTTTAGCTTGGTAGTTTTTAACTTTTTTTTTTAAATTTCAAAACAAACCTTTCTTACCAGACTTTGCCAACCTAATCATAATTCATCCCAAATAAACTAAAAAGACACATAACATTTGGTACAAGTACACAAAAACCACGGTGTTGGTGCTATGGTAGTTTGCATCGATGTTGTCCAAACATACATCAACAGGACTGAAAAATTACAGCACAAGGCAGAACCTAAAAAGAAGCCGTAATACATGTGGATGGAGTTGTGAATAAAACCGATTTTTACATAATGCAGCACTGACATTTGGTCTAATGCACACAGTGATAATGGCAAATATTCAAAAGAAAATGGACATTTGCACATGGTCTTTGTAGGGGTAAGGTTCTTCACGTCACTCAATCACCAGCTGATGAGCCTTGGCCTCTTCTATGTTGACCATCACATCCTGCAGCCACTGGGGAAAATCATCCTGCTAAAAGATTTGACAGCAGTTGTTAAAACAAAAACAAATGAAAGTAAGTCTGACAAACAATTGATCAATTCCATGCCCCCAGCATTTGCAAAAGGTCATGTGAGACTTCAGCTCAGTGAGGATGTTTTCTATTTGTGACATGACTTGATTCTCAGAACAAAAATAACATTTTTCTTTATAGTAACATATAAGTATATGTTACTAAAATAACATTTTGTCTCTTAGGCGTATTTTTCAATACTCCCATAAAAATCGAGCTTTTTAAAAAAACAAATTCAACTTTAGTTTTAACAACATTTTCACAACCAAATTAAAAAAAAAATAGAATTAGATGTTGTTTTTAAACTTTAAAGTTTTTTTTAATATTTCAACTTGCTACTAAATCAAACAAGTGTCTGAAGTACAAAAATAACATTTTACCTCATATTATGTTATTCTCATGAAATTACAACTTTTTCCTGGTAGTATTTGGACTTTATTCTTGTAAAATTATTGATTTTCTCCCATTTTTGCTGCTGTTTTTTAGTTTTCTTGTTAAAATTATATTTTTAGAACATGCAGTGGGCCAATTAAAAGGTTTAGAATAGCCCACTTGGCACATTCTAAAGGAATAGCTCCACAGTGTATTTTTCTTTTGTTGTGATGCCAGTCATGATGAAAAAGAGATTATTTGTCAACCACAGAATCAGAATTGTAATGCACACGTGAAAGTAATGAAATGAAAGTAATGCACACGTCCCAGTTCTGGCTGCTCAGCACAATATTCAATAGCCAGTAGCAAAAAGTGATTATGTGATAGGACTCATCTCACATCCCAGGCAGAGGTGCTACACAATGTGTCATTAGACTTACGTGCATAATTAGTGTTTTCTTTAAGGGTTAGTTACAAATATAGAAACATGCCAAACCCTGACGTCTCCAAGTGAGGTGACTTGCCTCCCAAGTAGTAACTCTGAAAGAGTTTTATATGTTAACAATGATTAACTTACTATTTTGACACGTATGACAGGAAAAAAGTTAAAACGTTATTTCAAACATTGCCCGGACAGTTAAAGGCTTAAAGATGGCTATAGTTTGACACAGATAAATATTTCTATTATATTCAGTGGAAGCTAAGATAGGCTCCAGCATACCCGCGACCCTAATGAGGATAAGCGGTATAGAAAATGGATGGATGGATATTCAGTGGAGAAAATGTTTGACATTAACTTAACACAATATTCTGCTTTTAATAGAAAATACATTTCAATCTTATGGGCTATCCACACAGAAACCCAATCAGGTCAAACTGGTAAATTATTTCATGGTTTCAGCCTTTCTTCCACACGTAAACGGCGGCCTGGGTGCCCTGAAACGCTATTTTTTGAAAATGGATTCCAGAGTGGCAAAATCTGAAAACTCCAGCTTGTTGTTTCTGTGTGGGCGAGCAAATCTGCTGCTTTTTGAAAACGATGACATCACCGACATGTTAGTGTCACGTGACCAGAAGTGGGCTTTGACGACAAGCCGAAAGATCTGAACATTTCCACTGGCATGGCTCACCCGGTGAACATTCGCCTAGTTTTTTGGTGTCTCAAAACTCCAAAATGACTCAAAGTAATTTCACTTAGTTGTAGGTCTAGACAAGCCTTAGAAAGTGGAAAACCACAGACTTCCGTCTTTGTGTTTGATTGCAGCACCACATGCAGGTGTACTTTATGCAGTACAATTTTTCACCCAATGATCCGTTCTCGTCTGGATGCAACTGCAGTATTTACTAATCCGGCACAGTGTGTGGTTTTTTTTTTTTAATTAAAAAAAAAACATTTCTGTGTGGACAGAGGCTTAAAAATGACTCACGATAACGAGATAAAAACTCACAAAATGAGACACCCTCTTTTTCTTCTTTTTCTGGAGTTCTGGAGTTTTGCTGTTCTTCTTGAAATGTTTCCATGTGTCAAGTTCTTTTACTCTGCTCACACTCGCCTGGCTGGTGTCATCAAGCCCAGAAGCGTAAAAAGATTCGGTTTCCAGGTGATTCCTGCTAGATTGCAAATGTGAGCGGTACCAAGACTGTCGCTTGGGCCTAAGGACCTTCAGAGGACAATCATCATCATCATCCTCACGATCCTCATCCACCCTCTCACCCCCTGACGTCGCTCTTTCTTCACCCTCTACTTGAATTCGACTGCTTTCAGCTACATTGTCCCATTCCGATTCCTCCTGGATGGTCTCCAGCTGTGGAACCTGTTGAAATGTTGCAGAAAATAAAGCCACAGTAATAAAAATAAATAAATAGCATTTTTGTCCTTGGGTTTACAGTGAATCCATGAATGAGCATATTTGTTAATAGGCCAGCAATGGACCCACAAGAGTTAACAAATACGGAGCAGAAATGGGGAAAGAAAAGTGTATATCGAATGGTAAGTTTAGCTTCAAAACCAATGACGTCTGCCAGAGATGGCGGTTGCTAAGTTGTTAGTGTGGCTGCGACACAAGAAGTTACTGGCGCACTGTCATTTACGTAGTGGTACCTTAGCATGAGGTGTCCCAACCTGGCACTGCTAGCTAAAATGTATGCTAGGGGGTGGTAGTGACAGGTGCCTGTCATTCCGCTGTGTGTCCCAGAAGCTTCTGCACTACACAGCTCAGTGAATAAAAGATATATAAACTTTCGCACGCTAGCTAAGTATTTCAATAAGAGTCACTAATAAAAATAACCCTGTGACGGAGCAAAAGGAATCCCTCCGTCCCTTTAAGACACAGAGATGCTCTCTCTCTCTCTCTCTCTCTCTCTCTCTCTCACTCTCTCTCTCCCGCCAAGTGAGTGTGCACGAGCTGGAAGCACACAGTAGGGGCTATTTTTAGCACACCGACAAACTGTTCCCCACATCCGAACGTCCTGTTCCTGTGCGTGGACAGTCGAGGGAGCTCTCTCAATGTCCACACGCCACACATCACGACACACCCATCAAAGTCTCAGTAGACGCCAAAACAGGCCGCTGTGGCCCCAAGAGGCGCGCTTGCGATGGTCAGGTGACTATGGACTGAACCAAGTTGCCGGGTTGGAATTAATGTGTGTGTGTGTTTGTCAATCCATTTTTTGTGCCACAGTAAGGACATCATGGAAATTGTGTTCATCATAATAATAATAACAACAATAATAATATTATACTTGTGCATTGATTAATCCCATCTTTGAATGTGAACAGCTAGAACTTTGCAATGCTTGGGAATTGCTGGGAATAAACATCACCAACACATGCGCATGCGTAGAACTGATCCCGCTTCCGGTAAACTTTGTGTATTTACAATGCCAGAGCAGGAATCTCTGATAGTCACGTGCATGACTGACTCCTCTCAATGCGGAGGAGCAGCGGTTCTACTCCAAGTCTCTCCCGGATGCTTCTCACCCTATCTCTAAGGGAGAGCTCAGCCACCCTGCGGAGAAAACTCATTTCGGCCGCTTATACCCGCGATCTCGACCTTTTGGTCACTACCCAAAGCTCATGACCATAGGTGAGGGTAGGAACGTAGATCGACCGGTAAATCGAGAGCTTTGCCTTTTGGCTCACCTCTCTTTTCACCACGACAGATCGGTGCAGAGTCCGCATCACTGCAGACGCCGCACCAATCCGCCTGTCCATCTCACGTTCCATCCTTCCATCCAGTATTTCTTCTTTGAAATCACCCTCTCTTGGTCATCTTGAGCAACAGTATTTATTGACAAATTGTCAACACAGACAATTGACCAGAACATTTTATGAGGGGTGTACACATATTTTAACTTGCCTGACTGTGTCTGCTACACCACCCCCACAGCCACCCACTCTCAGGCGATGTACTAACGTCATGTGGATTAGAGTGCAGCCATTGGTGACCACAGAACTTGTGAATAGCAGTAGAATAGTAGTTTCATTAATCATAGATAAAGTTAGGAATATAGATTATTTCCATAGGCTCCAGCATACCCCTAAAACCATAGTGAGGATTAAGCAGCATAGAAAATTAGTGAATGAATATATACATAAAATATAAATACCAATTGTACTTTTCTTTCAAGGATTCTAAAGATACCTAAATTAAAGGGAAATAACTAGTGTACATACATTGATATATAATAAATCAAAGTCTTAAAATAATTGAAATAATGCAAACATGGCTTATGTTAGACTAGGGTCAGATATTTGAGGGAACGTGGTTAGTTTTGTGTAAGCACAGCTCTGAACATTTTGTAGCATTAGTGCTACATGTATCTTGTTTATCATCAAAAGCACAAAAGTAGGTGTGGCATCGTGGCAATAAGTAGAAAAACGATTGTCTTTCCAACAAACAAGCCATTGCGTGTTTTTTAAAGCTGCTATTTGAAGCTAAAATATTGTTACATGCTTCACCTTTAATGTTCCAAGTTGATTCTGCATGCTCACAAAAATCACATAAGGCATGCAAAACCATAAAACTCACATGCGACAGCTGAACGTCCATGGTGGAGGCCTCCAGAGTCCAACTAAATGGGGCCGCTTTTGTTTCCTATCAAGCTTGATTAGTGATTGATTTGTGGGGCTTTGTGACAAGCAGGTGCCAATTAAATCAAAGTTTAACTGAAAAAAAGGGTGTTCATTTGTGTATTTGCAGCTGTATGGTCATGATTCAATTTTCTTCGTGCACCATTTAGAACAAAACATGTAGAAATGTCCTCTTGACGCCAGTAACTTAACAACTTGACCCCGTGCAGCCCTGACGAGTGGGAGGGTTGTTTGTGAACTGTCTTTCGCCTCAGATTCCCCTCATTGCTTAACATCATGTCCACACAGCGTGGACTTGAGCACCATCGTTAAAACAACACTCTTTTGATTTTGGCCTGGCTTTACAGTGTGTAAGTTTTGGGTGCATCAGCATGATGAAATGTTGATCCAGTTGATGTAAAGGTTACAGGTCTTTTGCCTGGACTGACACGGACTTGAAACAACCTGCGGTAACTTGAACACAATAGTGTGTGCTGACTCATAGGAGCACATCCACATGCCTCTATGGGCTGAAGGTCAAAGGTCAGAGCACAAGGGTTGCTATCCACTGTAAATGTTAAGCCAGAGGTTTATTATTTGTATTTGTTCCGCCAAATGTAATGGATTATTATTCAATATTTATTGATGAACAATCATTCTGTAATAACAGTATTAGCCTCATTAATTTGAAGATTTTTTCTAAATATTTTGAAACATTTTCCCCTGTATGCAGTATTTGTATTTATGTAAGCTTTTTTGCTTCATATAATTTTATGATAATCAAATTCTGTATCGAATTCATTAATATTTTTGTTTATTTTTTGATGTGAAATAAACTGAATTAAATCAATTAAACTGAATTAAAATACAAATTAAAATAAAATGTGTTATTTTAATGTATTTAATTGTTTTTTGCACAACTGCTTTTAGTATTTATTTGAATATCTTTTAAGATATTAAGATGTATTGCACTTCTTTAACTGACTTTTTCCACTGAGGGCCACATACTAAGAAATGAAAAAGGATGCAAGGGTCACTTTGATATTACAATATATAAAGTTACGCTCCTGCGATTGACTGGCGACCAGTCCAGGGTCCAGGCCTCCTTTTATTTATTTATTTTTATTCTCATAAAATTGGGAGTTTTTGTAAATATGACTTTTTCTCTTAATATTGTGACTTATGTAAAACGGTGCTATATAAAATAAATCCATGTGTATTATTATATTATTACCATAATATTTTAATTTTATTCCCATAAAAATAAAAGTTCTTCCACAACCTAGTTATTTTTAAATGTTAATTTTCAAAGTTGTTTTGAAAAAAACTTTTCAAAACATGTCTCTCATCTTCACTTTAATATTTTAAATGTATATCACTAACATTTTTCACATATTACATTGTTATTCTTGTTTTTTGTTGTTTTCTTGTCTTAATATTTTTGACTTAATTCTTGTAAAATTACTGCAGATTTTGCCATTTTTGCATTTATTTTTTTATTTTCTTGTTAGATTATATTTTCAGAATGTGGTAATGGGCCAATGTTACAACAGTCCAGGGCCGCATGTGGCCCCTGGGCTGCACTTTGACATCCCTGCTGTAAAGCATCAATGAATACCATGTGAAGCACTCTATAAATATAATTGTATTATTGCCTATTATTCTATAATATTGCTGCACATTGCAAAATGTCGTAAAAATTGCCAAAGCACAACGAATGACCTAATTATTTATCCATAGTATTGATTCAATTTCAAGATATTAAGATGGCTGAGGTAGCTAATGACAGAGGTCAGTGCTTGCTGCATACAACTAAATAACAATAAGGACTACAGATAGAGACCTAAAATCACTTAATCTTCACTATTGTTAGCCACAAAGCCATATGAGCTTTTCACTATTTTCTACACCAATATTGTCTTTATTACAAAATATTCAATAAACCATCTTTACACTGTACAAGATTCCACATAGTTTGCAAGTTTGTTTTTTGGCTATTTACAAAAAAACATATGACCTGCATATCAAAGTGAACATATCTACTGTAAAAAGGCAGGTTGCAAACACTGTAAGCTTATAGAGTAAGGCAGAAACAGGACGTGTGCAGCTCAAGTGAAAAACATAATGCAGATAATAATATAATAAAGATACAGCTGTGTGGTGTAGCTTGTAGAAATGTGTGCCAAACATTGCACCAAAGTTTGTGTGTTGTAAAGTAACCTTGCGTTGTGCAAACAGTGTGTGTGCTTTAATACTGTCCTTATGCAATACTCTATGCAGGTACGTATGGAGTGTCACACACAACCTCATCACTGCAAAAAACATTTCCATAGCAGCAAAGACCAGATTAAGCTATTTTGTATCCATGCACACCATCCTCACACAAGAAATCAGATGTTTGGCTTGGGTCCCGAGAGGAGTGGTGACAACATACTATGGAACCTCTAAAGTCCAAAGTCCCTGAGGTGGTGTGTTTTGGAATTCCATCATAGATTTTGTGAAACATGTGCTCAAAAATTAGGCAAAATTTCAGTTTGATTGTTTGTACATCATAGACATTATACATTTTTCTCTGTTCCTTTGGCTTTTAGTGGATTTTTTTTTTTACCACAAAAGCTTCGACAAGAGAAGAAGTTGATTCAAAGCAGTAAAAACACAGCATGTCCCAAAACTTTTCCAGAAACGTCTTTTCACACTTTTATGACGAGATCTAGCAAGATTAAAGCATGACACAACATCTTTCCAAGTGCATGCGTGTCTGTTTTCCTTGTCTCTCGCCTCCAAACAGGCAGGAAAAGAGTTCACTCTGTGCATTAGTTTCAGCACCTTGGCGCTTTTATCCCATAGAATAACGACGTGAACAGAGTGAGCCCTTTTTTCAGTCATACTGTCTCTTTGTCTCTTGGGTGGTGGTGGTGCCGCTAGCATACATACATTAGAAATAGCGTAGTAGAAATAGAATAGAATTAGTTGATTGGAGTATATTGACATATATTTTTTAAATAATTTTTCATTGTACATTGAACATTTGGATGACACCTCAGCTGAGAGCCACCTAAGTCATTCTTAGTGTGTTGTGCTTTTATTTTCTTTCTTTCTTTTTTCTACCAAAGCTGCCTTAATAAGAAAAGAACTTGAAGTAAGCGGACTCACATTCAAACAGCAGGACTCCACTGTGTCCCAAACTTTTTCCCCCACTTGTATGACAATGAATAATGTATAAAAAACAGCTTCACCTGCAACACGAATCACCTTTGCGTTAAAAGTTCAAATCGAGAGTTTTACTGTTTTTACATTTTAACAATGGCTAACTTACTTTTACACTTGTAAGACCATAAGGAATGCTACCATTTTATATTTTTAAAGTTAAATACTCAGTTGAGAGTCATTTTGGACCTTCTGTACACGTTGTGCTTTTTCTTTGGCTTTACCACATTAGGCCTAACAAGGGACGTTAACCGAAGTAACGCTCCAGCTTGTCTCAGTACTTTTGTCCGGCAAGACAATTTACTGTATTTTAAACTTCACTTTCGATTTTTTAAAAATGTCTACTTAAATGTCACCCATACAAGTTATAAAGCTTTTATGATGGCAACATTTAGGGAAATTGTTACAATTCAAAATAAATTGCATGGATTCAACTTTAGAAGTTCCACTGTATTTTCTCTTGGAAAAAAAAACCCCAAATCACGTTTTAGCTAATCTGTGTGTGGACAGCGATGCAAACATTGCAAATATTTCTTGCAGAGCTTATCACTTAGGTTTCTTTCATACGGAGTGTCTTTTTTACAATTAGATGCACCAAATTGTAAATAATTACAAGTTGTGCTGCTGTGTCATACAACACTATCACACCACGCTTGCATACACGCTCACAAGTACACACATGCATGCTGAGGCGCACCAGAAAAGAAACACCATATGTGTAAATAATGCAATGCATCCTTGGCATAATCAGAAAGACAAAAGCAGTAACATGATCAGTCCCATGATCAATATATACTGTAGAATATGTCCTCTGCAGTAATGCATGTTGCACACGGAGGTGAAGACTGGCAAGCAGATCCCTAAAAAAAGCACGTATGATTGTCCGAATCACACGGCCATGTGATGGCTCATTTCCTGAATAAGCACGGTCGCTGGCTAAGAAAGTCTCCTCCATCAAGGCTTTTCTTACCTTCACTCTCATGTTTGTGTCTACACTGCAACATCAGCCTCGATCTCAATCACCTCCATATCCTCTTCATCATCCTCCTCGCCCAGTGCAGGCACACGGGAAGAGGGCAGGCATGTCAGCTGGCTGTTGGCGACGTTCACCTGGGCGGCAGCCGGGGAGACACTGCCCATGTTGATGGGCACACTGGTCTTCCCACACGAGTGGATGCGCCGCGCCAGGCTGGCCGAGCGCACAACGGAAGATGTGGTTGCGGTACCCACGCCCTGCACTTTGCCTTCCAGGAAGTAGGTCAGCATCTCTCCTTTGCCCTTCACGCTCACTTTGCCACGGCACACCAGATCGTAGTCGGAATTCAGCAGGCGATAGACGTCTTCTGTTACCTGCATTGGTGGAAAATGCAAATTTACCAATTACTTTACTCTCTGCACGACCAACTTGTATCATATAATATCATAGGTAGCTGTATGTCACATCATCGTCACATTCCCATGAAATATTTTGTGGGTCCCCCCTCCCATGAGCTAACCACTCGTGGGAGGGGCCAAAGGGGTCAGGTGCAAAGAGAGCTGGGTGGCGGCCAGAGGCAGAGGCCTTGGCAGTCCAATCCTCGGCTACAGAAGCTAGTTGTCGGTACGTGGAATGTCACCTCTCTGGCGGGGAAGGAACCTGAGCTGGTGCGTGAGGTGGAGAAATTCCGGCTAGATATAGTCGGACTCACCTCAACGCACGGCAAGGGCTCTGGAACCAGTCCTCTCGAGAGGGGCTGGAATTCATTCCACTCCAGCAATGAGAGGCGACGAGCAGGGGTGGCAATTCTTGTTGCTCCCCCGCTCCAAGCCTGCACGTTGGAGTTTAACCCGGTAAATGAGAGGGTAGTTTCTCCACGCCTTTGGGTGGGGGGACTGGTCCTGACTGTTGTTTGCGCTTATGCGCCAAGCGGCAGTTCAGAATACCCGCCCTTTTTGGAGTCCTTAGAGGAAATACTAGAGAGTGCTCCCTTGGGGGATTCCCTTGTTCTGCCGGGTGACTTCAACGCTCATGTTGGCAGCGACAGTGAGACCTGGAGAGGTGTGATTGGGAGGAACGGCCCCCCCTGATCTTAACCCGAGCGGTGTCTTGTTATTGGACTTCTGTGCTCGTCACGGATTGTCTATAACGAACACCATGTTCAAGCATAAGGGTGTCCACATGTGCACCTGGCACCAGGACACCCTGGGCCGCAGTTTGATGATTGACTTTGTGGTTGTGTCGTCGGACTTGCGACCACAGGTTTGGACAGTCGGGTGGGGAGAGGGGCGGAGCTGTCAACTGATCACCACCTGGTGGTGAGTTGGTTTCGATGGTGGGGGAGGATGCCGGTCAGACCTGGCAGACCCAAATGCATTGTGATGGTCTGCTGGGAACGCCTGTCAGAATCCCCTGTCAGAAGGAGTTTCAACTCCCACCTGCAGGAGAGCTTTGACCATGTTCCGAGGGAGGCAGCGGACATTGAATCCGAGTGGGCGATGTTTCATGCCTCCATTGTCGATGCGGCCGATTGGAGCTGTGGCCGTAAGGTGGTCGGTGCCTGTCGTGGTGGTAATCCCAGAACCCGGTGGTGGACACCAGTGGTGAGGGATGCCGTCAACCTGAAGAAAGAGTCCTATCAGGCCGTCTTGGCCCATGGCACTCTGGAGGCAGCTGACAGGTACCGGAAGGCCAAGCGGTCTGCAGCTCTGGCGGTCGCTGAGGCAAAAACCCGAACATGGGAGGAGTTTGGAGAGGACATGGAAAACGACTTCCGGATGG
>QODF01000010.1:660128-681707 GCA_024372805.1 Oostethus manadensis
CACATTGGAGAGACTATGTCTCTCAGCTGGCCTGGGAACGCCTCGGCATCCGCTGGGAAGAGCTGGACGAAGTGGCCGGGGAGAGGGACCTCTGGGCTTCCCTGCTTAGGTTGCTGCCCCCGCGACCCGACCTCGGATAAGCGGAAGAAAATGTATGGATGGATAAATATGTAAAATGTTGTTTTTCAATGAAAATCATGGGGGCATTGTGTCTTGGGACTCTTTGGATTACTCTCGGGCAACTGTCATAATTTGTTTGCCGGGTGAGCCCAATTAAAAGAAAACTACTTGAAAATGATGTTCGAAATTATTAAGCATGCCACAGATTTCAAGCAGTATGGAAAAGAAAAAGAAGAAAAAGGACTGCTGACAAAAAAAGCGTCAAATATTAAGGCATGAAAGAATTCAATAATTCAGAAAATAATAATTATAACAATTATTACAATTATAATTATAACATAATGAGAAAGGTTTCTGACCGACAAATGTATCAAATCAAGAGAACACCTGCTAAAAAGCCATTACAAAACAGCAAACAAGTCTCTGAACCTCAAGGTGTTATGCATAAAGCTACTACTGTAACCATTTGGCCATCCCTAACCAATACTCACAAGCAGAAATGGATGCAGTGGGCCAAAAAGTACATGAAGATTAATTTTCATGCATTCCTGTTGCTTGAGGGCTGTGCAACCTTGGGTGGTCCGGATGGGTGAAGTAGAGTACGGTCAGCAACAAGGCTGTCAGCAAGGAGGTGGCTGAGTCATGTTTTGGATGGGAATCACTGGGACAGAGCTGGCCCTTTATGGTCATTGAAGGTGTGAAGATGACCTCAGCAAAGTACGTAGAGTTTCTGACTGACCACTATCTTCCATGGTACAATAAGAAGAATCGTACCTTCGTTAGCAAAATGACCTTTATGCATGACAATTACACCATCTCAAGATGAATGAAAACATTGGCTGCTATGGCCATAAAAGGTGAGAAACTCATGGTCTGGCTCACTTTTCCCCCTCACCTCAAACCAGTTGAGAACGTAAGGAGCATTGTCAAGCAAAAAGTCTGTGAGGGTGGGAGGCAGATTACAACAAAACAGCAGTTGTGGGAGGCTATTCATACATACATACATACATATAAACTGTACATACATACATACATATATATACATACATACTGTACATATATACTGTATATACATACACACATATATACTGTATATACATACATACATATAAACTGTACATACATACATACATATATATACACATACATACTGTACATATATACTGTATATACATACACACATATATACTGTATATACATACATACATATACACACACACACATATATATGATAAATAATAATTTATTATTATTATTATTACAGTATATACTAATTGTTTGGAAAAAATGACTGTGTGAAAACAATATATAACAAAATGTTAACTCTGACAGGGATTCTGATAAAACTGCAATAATTGCAATAACCGTTTTTAGGTGCCTGCTGTTGTTCAAAAAAGGCAGCATTCAAGGCCATTTCACTTGACAATTTGTTGATAGAAAAAACGTATGTTTTTGGCACCTGTATCTTCCCGGGTACTCCAGTGCTGTCCATGCGACTGGCCACATTGACCGTATTCCCCCAGATGTCATACTGGGGTCGCCGTGCCCCAATGACGCCTGCCACCACAGGACCCACATTGATCCCTATATAACATCAGCACACAGCATGGGTTACATCCACCAATAATGACGAAAGACACTTTTTATCTTTCACTAAGTGAGCAGACATACCCACTCTCAGGACAAACTCGTTGTAGGACTGATAGTTGATTTCATCCAGAACGTCAAACATCTCGATAGCGTAGTCGGCTATGGTAGTCAATTGGTCGAAGATGGACTTTTTGGCCTGAGGAAGTACAATATGACGATAGCGTTAAGGCCATTTTTTTTTTTTACACTTGTGTGACAATAGAGAGTGTTAAAAAGTGAGAGGTGGGAGATTTGAGACATCCAGGAAACTATTTATGTTTGTATTGGAATTGAGGAGAGACGAGAGGAAATGTTCACTTTATAAACAAAGGTTTGGGGACATCCAAAGGAAGGACAATATGAAATCAAAAGGATTGTGCACCGATGCTTTTTCATATTCAGTAACCTCTCATTAATCGTGATCGGAAAAAGTTAATTTCCGCAAAGTAGGATTCCTTCTTTAAAATAAAATATTTTCAGAGTTAGAGCACAGAAAAAACGTTTACGACATTCTAAATACAAGTTTTAATATTATTACAGCCCTCTGGACAAGAAGTAACACCCACATAGTCACCTTTCCACTCATATTATCATATTACTTAGATTAGTAGATATGACCCGAGAAAATAAGCTATTGAAATGTGTTCTGGACATGTCGACATGAAGTGACGTTGGAAGTTCAGAGTTGAGTTTTAGTGGGACTGCAGCCGCAAAAGTAGCCCGTATCGTATAATAGTGTAGTGCAGTGGCTCCCAAACGTTCAAAAAACCCACCTCTTGGAGATAAAAATATTTTCAGCAAAACCTAACTTGCAATCAAAGTCAGTTGCTCTGCTGATCAAGTCTGGCGGTTGTATGTTTCACATACTGACACCTGGTGACCAGTGTAGAATACCACATATCACACTTTCAATGTGTCTTCTTTATGCCTTATATTTGTGACGTTTTAATACTTGAAAAAGTTTTTAATATGCTTCAATATGCATACCTTGTTTTTTTAATAGGCCATATTAAATATCTATCTATCTAGCAACCATGAAACAGCATGACTTATTGATTAACATATTAATGAAAAACCATGATAGGTTAAACCGTAAAATTTGAACCCTGATGTAATGAGGAATGACTGTTTAGTGCAGTGCTTTTATAGTGAGATGGCCCCCTCTAGGGGTGCACCGTGAACTGTCAGGGGGAGTGTGAGAGGCAGGGAGTACTGTTACTGCAGACCTACCAACATGTTATCATACTCAGCATGCATCTTGAATATGCATACTCGTTTAATTGAATTTTCCTGGTTTCAGTTTCGAGTTCGGTTTGTACAGTACAGATAAATAAAAACGTTTCTAAATAGTAATAATTGCGCAATAATTGCAAACCACTGGTTTGGTGTGATATAGTTTGTACTACATCTTTTCTTCAACCTGCATCCAGATTGCCTAAGAGGAGGGGTCTTCAATTAAAATTGTGTAAGAGACGTTCATGCAATGTTTTCACAGTAAAGGTCAGAACCTTATTTTGCTCTAAACTGCAGCAAAAAAATAGGTCATATGAATATCAAATGTAATGCAACTCTCACATCACTCTGTTGTTTTGATACAACACAATTATTTTGGCACCTAAAGTGCATTTAAAAAAACCGAGACCAAATTTCCCATAAATAATAAAATATTTGACTGTACAAACAATGAATGAATACAAGAGGCTTATTTCAAAAATCTGGTTTCTGCATGGGAAGTAAATATGTAGTGTAAATCTGTTATTTGTTTTGTTAAATTACTGCGCATGCAAAGATAGACACACAGCCTTGCATCACCTTGGTTCCTATGGTAGGGACAAGGCCCACAGCCGCCATGTAGGTGCTGCCTATGGTCTTGATCTTCTCAATGTCTCTGTAGCACTCCTTATCCATCAGCTGTAAAAGAAGCATGTTAAAAGTGTGAGTCTTCTTGGTGCTGCAAATCAATAACGCACCTCATCAAAGTCAGCGATGATCTCATTCAGCAGTCTCAAGCACTCCACTCCCATGTTGTTTCCATCCAATTCAATGTAGAAGTCATTGAAGTTTGGGATGGAGGCAAAGAGCACGCCCACTTGTGCGTAGGACTGGTAGTACAGATCCTAGCAGGATGAAGAGAAAAAAATGTAGAAAATATTGGTACCGTAATGTGTTCGACGGCTGTTCCACGCTTCTTTTTTTGTATCTACCTGATGGTCTTTGTGTGTGTCTGCCTGTCTATGAGCGAGGCTCACCATGTTCCTGGGGTTGGACAGCAGGAAGTGTTGGGCCACGTGTGCTGGCAACAGATTGAACAGGATCCTGCGGTTATCCAGTTTGACTTTTTCCATCCCATCCCTTTCCTCCTCGGCCTGTCAAGATAGGCAACACTTAGTTCACACTTTCACCACCTGGAGTCACTAAAACACCTAATGTGTGTGAGACAATGTCATTTTGAGCACCATCTAATGTTGCTATTTAAGTGGTTACATCATTATTGCCAACTCATGATGCAAAATATTCAGATGCCAAGATGAGATTGAGCCAGAACAAGATGGCAGCTTATAAATATGAAACCTCCACACATAAGGCAGCGCTTTAAATGCAGCAAATGGCAAAGCAAATTACTATTGGGATCAACAGTTGATTGGCTGACCTGCACAGCCCACAGGAAGTCCAAGCGCAGTTTGAGGTCAAGCTGTCGGGAGTGGAGGGCCAGGGCACTGACGAAGAGCAACTGAGACAGGATGGGCTCGTAGCCCCGGATGTGGAAGGACCCCCCACTGTGCAAGAGACCAAACGCAGAAGTCAGCACCGCGCCGGACGGACCACCCAGGAAGCAACATTGGAGGCTTGGGGAGATCCCCCATGGAGTTGCGTAAAGTTATATACATAAAACAAAAAGAAAATGCTTTTAAGAGGCACTTTGTGTGGTTTAAATGAGGGCAACCAGAATTATTTTTTCATTCAATGTTTGAACTTCTCCATGAATTATTTAAATGATATGAACTTTTTTTTAATCAACGTTTTAGGACAGATCTATTTTCAACCGGTACATAAATATCAAACCATTCAACTTGAATATACAGTATACGCTAAAAAGTTTCTTTCTACAGAAGCACACCTTCACAAAAGATGTTTATGCTTGAACATGGTGTTTGTTATCGACAATCTGTGACAAGCACAGAAGTCCAATAACAAAGCGCCGCTAAGGGTCAGCTCAGGGTGGTCATTCCTCCCAATCATGCCTCTCCAGGTATGACTGAGCACTCCAGTTACTCTCTTTAGGGACTGCAAAAAGGCCGGAGTTTCCTAATCATTCTTTAGCACATAAACGCAAACAACAAAAGAGGCCCGTCCCCAACCCCACGACCCTCTCGTTCACCAAGTTAAGCTCCAGCATACAGGACTTGAGGCAGTAGGTTACAAAAACTGCCATCCTTTCCTGTCGCCTCTCACTGGTGGCAACGCCAGAGTGGAATCAAGTCCAGCCCCTCTTGAGAGGACTGGCACCAGCTCTGGTTCCCTCCCCACTAGAGGTGACATTCCACACACCAAAAGGTATCCTCTGCAGCCGAGGATTGGACCGCCTCTTTCAGCGGCCATCCTTCACTCTGCACCGGACGCCTTTGGCCCCTTTCATGGGTGGTGGGCTCATCGGAGCGGGAACCCATGTTGCCTCTTCAGGCACCACCAGACGCTTGTCATCGTGCCCCATATCCAGGAATGGCTCCACATGGGGCCCCGGTGGCCCGCGTCCGGCCGGGGGATCTTTGGTCCACGTGTGTTGCTCGTCACAGAGGTGTATTTTAGCTATTCTTTGTCTGATAACTCACCTAGGATCTGTTTGTCATGAGAGGTCCTACTGACAAATTAGCTACTACTTTTAAGGAAGCCATATGATATACATTGGAAATATGTAATGTTTTTATTATAACACAAATTATTATTACTTTTTTTATGACAAGAATATAAAAACAAAAATTCTATTTTTAGTCAAAGTGAGCTTCAAAAACTACCAGGTTTGAGGATGGAGTGCATCTTCCTTCAAAAGGAGGCGGAGAGTGTATGTGTGTGTGTGTGTGTGTGTGTGTTAGAGAAGGCTGCTTAAAAAGATACTCATGTACATCCAAGCCCATGTACTGTAAAGGCTCCCCGAACTCCTGCTAATCGTTTTTCCCTCACTGTATCAGAGAAACGTGACATTCTTGCTTAACACCGGCTTGCCAAAACAAGATCTGTAAGCTGACGAGATGTACTGTAATGTGTTGCTGTCGCCTCTTTTTGGAGGAAACAACAGAAAACCCGAAGGTGCAAACAAGCATCCCATTTGCATGATTGCAGAGCTGCTGCAGTTAGATGTCGACGTGCCCCACTGCGTTGCGAGCCTCTCACCCACCCGGCGGTCTTGCGAAATCCGCTGAGCTCTAGCACGGTGACGTACAGCACTCCCAGGAGAAGCACGAGCACCATCTTTGGCATCCAGGAGACGCGTAGGAAGAGCGCCAGGGTGAGCGTGCCCACCACACATGACAGGAAGGCGTAACGAGCGCCGTCACAGGGCAGCTCGGCCATGGTGTGGTTGGCACCGCTGTCCGCGTCAATAATGACAACAAAGCTGTTGATGTTGGCGCCGCCCCACAACCAGGGCATGCAGCCCACCTGTATAGGAAACAAACACAAAGAGATGTTTAGCTGAAAAGAGATGTTTTGGTTGAAAAGGATGGATGAATGTTGCTACGCTGCCTTACCACACAGGCCTGGCCCACAGCGTAGATTAAGAGCACTATGAAGATGCAGAGAGCAGTGCGAATCTGAATGGACAGGCACCCTGGAAAACACTGAGAGACACATTGTAAAAATAACAAAACCTATAAAAAACCATTCACCTTAGTAACCTGAAGCATCTCATTTTAAAATCAGAATCTTGTTAAATACCCCCGCTGTCATAACGACAACCCCAGTTTGAAAACCACTGACAAACCAACATTTTTTTGAATAAATGTGTACAAAAGTCAAAAACCTAACATGTGCTTTGCTTTTTTTGTGGCTTTTTTGACAAAGAAACATTCAACAAGGCCTAGTAATCGCAGCACTGGAAGGTGAAAGCATTGCTCCGCAAACACCCTTTTGTGCTCTCAATTGCCTTTCTGTAAAGCGTCTTCCAAAGCAGAGTAGTTTTACTTTTTACACATTTCATTTATTTGTACACTTTGTGACAGAAAAGGATGTTAAAGTGTTATCTGCCTATAGAGTTATTTGTAATTCACTTTATATAGCTTCCTACATGAAATTTTAAAAAACATTTTATTACGTCTATAACGTTTATCCTCATTAGGGTCACGGGGATGCTGGAGCCTATCCCAGCTGACTTTGGGCGAGAGGCGGCGTACACCCTGGACTGGTTGCCAGTCAATCGCAGGGCAGAAATACAAACATTCACACTCACATTCATACCTTTGAACAATTTAGAGTCGCCAATTAACCTAACATGCATGTTTTTAGAATGTGGGAGAAAACCGGAGTACCCGGAGAAAACCCGCGCACGCACGGGGAGAAAATGCAAACTCCACACAAAGATGCCCAAAATGTATGTGCTGATTCAGATAGTTACTTTAAACAGTGGCTGTTGTGATTATTAAATGCATTCAAATGTGCCTGACATGGTGTAGACCGGCCTGTGGGGTTTTGGTGACATGTGTGCACTTTGCGCTAGTCAGCCAAATTACCACTAGACCGGCTGCGCTTTGCTTTGCGCCGATATTAGACCAGGTTGGAGCCGGTGAGCTTTCAGCGTACCTGCGGCGAGGTCTTTTGGCAAAAAATTGTCACTATGCCGGGCTGAATCAGTCGGCACCTCCCCCTACTGCGGCGCCACACCTATGCCTGGGTCTACCAAATTGGTTGCACACTGTGTTACGCCGAAATTACCACTGTGCAGCCTACGCCAAACTGTGCAACCCACGAAATTAGAGACCAATGTGTTAAACATCACAAGAGCCATATTTATACATTAGGGCTGCCAATCAATTAAAATATTTAATTGTGATTAATTGTAGCTTGAAATACGTTTTTATCAAGGGATGTAAATATATATATACGTTTATATACTGTATATGTATTCATTTGATGTTTTGATTCGATACGACCCAATGGTTACCGTACATTTGATGACGTAGACATTATTCTTACATTATAAAATAAAGAAGTTGATTCTATAAAAGTGGCATTTTTACAGTATTTTCACATTTCTAAAAGATCACACCCAAGCATGCTATAAGGTAGGGGTCCCTAGCCCCTGGGCCGTGGAAAACGATCAAGTGCAACAAAAAAACACTTAAAAAAATAAAATAAAAATAATTTGTAATAATTTGCAATATCAAACTGGTGTTTTTTGTGATATTGCACTAAAGTAAAAGGATCCTTTGTAAATCACATTTTTTTAAAAAGATTTAAAACTGTGACCAGTGGTTGAATACGGATAGTACCTAATAATTTATACTTCATGCTTCAGAAATAATTACACTTTTTCACTCGTAAAAAAGCTAAAATGTATAAAAGTGTTAATATGATATGGGAAGCTTAGCAAGCAATCTCGAAAGGCTTTGTTAAAATTACAATATATATTTCCATTTGGTCAGCAAAGCCAGAGATTAATCAAAATGAGTACATTGTCTGTCATACCTGGACTCTGGTAATATGCAGGTACATGATACACGCTACCAGGAAACAGATGCAGAAAACAAGAAGCACCAGCACCACTGTGCCCCTGAATAAGACACAAAAAACAAAAGTTAAGTGATACAAAAATACAAGTAATCAAACTAAAGATACAAATAGGGGACAAATGAGGTGTACATACTGTGGTATGATAAGAAGATAGACAAGGCCACACAAGGTAGCAAGGATCAGAGACAAAACCACCGCGCTAGTGAAGTACTCATCCGGAACCTGGTGGTACTTTGAAAGAACACAGAGCAGAAATGAGTGAAGAGTCAGAATCATCCAATGCATTTGTAATGTTCAGTATTTCTTCCAACAAGCAGTACATTTCCAATTCCAACTGGGGATTGGTTTAGAACTGATTTGTAATTAATTGTTGCTATATAATAAAAAGGCGCTGTTGTACAAAGACATGTCGCCAGCTATGACACAGTGGAACCTTGGTTAGCGGCCGCCCCAGTTAGCGTGTTTTGTTTTGTTTACATTTTTACCTTATTATATATCTGGGGTAAAGAACCTATGGCTCAGGAGCCAGATGTGGCTCTCGGAAGTTTTTATACACCATAACATTTATTTATTTTAATTTAGGTTTTTCTTAAAATACATGTAACATATCTTGCTTTACAACAGGGGTGTTCGAAGTGCGGTCTAAGTGATTTATTTGCCTGTGGCACATTCTAAAAATATAACTTAACAAAAAACTTTAAAGAAACAGCAGAAATTTAACAATGAGCAGTCATTTTACAAAAAAAGTTTTAATAAAGTTGTAATCTAACCAAAAGAAGTTGTCATTTTTGGATAACAATAATATTGCAGTAATATTAGAAGAATAAAGTCAAAATATTACAGGAATATAAATGTAATTATGAGAAAAGTTTAAAAAACAGCAGAAATTGACAAAGTGTCTGCAATTTTATGAGTAGAAAGTCAAAATATTAAGAACAAAAAGCCAAATTTTACAAGAATAAACTTTTATATTTATGAGTAAAAAAACATGTCTTTTTAGTAACAGAGTTCATTTTTATTTTTTAAATGTCGCAATATTAAGAAACAACCAAAACAATAAAAAGTTGTAATTTTTTGAATATTAGGTTGGGTGGAAAATAATTTGGGAATATATGTAAAATATTGTGGTAAGAAAGTCATAATATCTTGTCATGCTATTACACTGTGTGAGTCTTAATTTATTTTTCAAATCACAAAACATCCTTCTTTATCAGCTAGCTAAACAAACTTCACCCGCCTACGATGTCATCATCGGTTGACTGTGAAAAATGTTAACCCGAAACAATTCTAAATGTGACTTTTCCCGAAGACACCATGTGGCAGCGAGATCAACCATCACCACCTTCCTGTTTTCAGTCACGTCGCGAATCACACCTTCAAAGAAGGGAAAGCTCACCTGAAATGGTCTTTTATTCCTTTCATTCGTTATTTATATTCATTCATTTTCTATACCACTTATCCTCTTTAGGGGATGCTGGAGCCTATCCCAGCTGACTTTGGGCGGGAGGCGGGGTGCACCCTGGACTGGTCGCCAGTCAATCGCAGGGCACATATAGACAAACAAACATTCACACTCACATTCATACCGATGGACAATTTTAGAATCGCCAATTAACCTAACATGCATGTTTTTGGAATGTGGGAGGAAACCGGAGTACCCGGAGAAAACCCACACACACACGGGGAAAACATGCAAACTCCACACAAAGATGCCCAACGGAAATTCGAACCCTGAACCTCCTGACTGTGAGGCCATTGTGCTACCCACTCATCCACCGTGCGTATCATTGCGTAATGTGCGTAATGTGTATTAATACACATTTCGGATTATTTTCTGAATGTAAAACTATAACTGAAAAACTATAAAAACGTGTTTAGTGTTAACATTTTTGGCTGTCCGGAACGGATGAGTTGGATTTACACTATTTCTTCAAGGGAAACATGGATGTGGCCAATGCCCAGGCCTTCTGGAACAAATCTATGACGCTAACCGCATCCAGGTTCCGCATCCACATTGTGGTTATTCTGCTCCTTCTCTTTTCAATTTGTACTCAATAAACACCAGACTTTCTACACAGACAAACTTTGAGCACCAAGAGTCAACAAACATGGCCGCCGTTCACCAAAAACACTTCATGACTGTCCAATCCTCATAACATGTTCGCAACAATTAGTCTAGCTCAACATCTTTTTTTGGCGGATTTTATCTCCTGTTTCCGAACTGAAATATTGCTGTCATGTGACAATTTGTGATTGTTTTTTTAAAATATCATTCCAAGACTTGGCACACAGCTCTAGTGGAATACCTAACATATAGTTTGGAAAACAGGGTGGCCGTCAGTCAAAACATCTTTGTGGCGAATAACAGCTAAATAGCCCGTACGTTCACTCATTGACTATTCACACAAGCATCATGCAACCCAGGAAAGTCGTGGACTATTTGTTTGATGATTATAAAACTTTGAGGACACGTGGTATGTATTGTTGCATGCATGTACACCAACGCTAGTATAGCACAACTTTACAGTCACAAAGTGAGAACAGCCCTCACCCTTTGCTCACGCTCCGAGCACTTGTACATGAGGGTGAGGAAGTTCAGGTCAGCCGTGTCGGACTCTGTCTGACGGGCCTCGATCAGGCGTCCGATGTAGCGGTTGACCCGCGTTCTGGGGCTGCTCTGGATCACGTTAGCCTGGTTGGCGTTGGAGCGGTTCCTCAGTTTCTGGGGAGCCGTCCTCATGGCCCTTCGCTGCAGGGCAAAATAAAGGAGAAAGGAAGAAGAAAGAGCTTGTGTACCGGCTGCACTCGCTGGGAGTTTTATCATATTAGAAAGACGGCTCGAGGAACATCAACAGCGCGAAGAGGTGGCTGATTATACTTTCAAATGATGACACTGCCGTCACATTTAACTTCATTAGGCAATGCACCCTGCTGAGACTAAGTGTCTTTGGCAGCCACAGTGAAGAGCGTTGCTAAATACTGGGCAATGGAGCACAACCGCATTGCCCCCCTTCTTCATTTTGACTTCTTTACTTTCCTCCTTTGCTGCTGTCCATCCATCCCATTGTGTGCACGCAGAATGTACGATACAATACACTTGTGTTTACAAATGATTCTATTTTACCACGCCCCCTGTGGCACAATGAACCCACCACCTGCAAAGAACAGAATACAGTTGAGATCTTCTTTACACCCCTGAAAAAAAAAAAGATTTCTGGAGCATATTTTGTGAACACGCCACCCCGCCGAGAGAATTTTCTGATATTTTGTCTTGTTTTGGGAATTACATTCAAACACGTCACCTGCTCCTCCTTCTCCTTCATCCCATAATTGACAACATTTGTGAAAAACGGTAAATGTTTCAACGCGCACACACGAAATATGCCTCTTATTGTTCTTTTTTTGTAGTTTTTTGTATTGTTTTGGTGGCATGAGGACTTGAAGGGTTAGTAAACGTTGGGGAAAATGCTTTTCTTTATTTTTCTCAAGCTGCTGCACCTACCTTGAAGTATTCCGTTGCCTACAAGTATGTTTTTTATATGACTACTACTACCAATAATAATAATAATAGTACACATAAATAAATCCATCCATTTTCTATACCGCTTATCCTCATTAGGGTCGCGGGTATGCTGAAGCCTAGCCCAGCTGACTTCGGTCAGGAGGCGGGCTACACCCTGGACTGTACGCCAGTCAATCGCTGGGCAGACAAACAAACATTCACACTCACATTCATACCTATGAACAATTTAGAGTTGCCAATTAACCTAACATGCATGTTTTTGGAATGTTGGAGGAAACCAGAGTACCTGGAGAAAACTGAACAGAACAAGCAAACTCCACACAGAGATGCCCAACGGAGATTCGAACCCTGATCTCCTGACTATGAGGCCAACATGCTACCCACTTATCCACCGTGTGGCCCATATAAATAAAATAAAAGAAAATATTTTCTAGGATTTAAAAAAAAGTTCTTAAATTTCCCATTGGTTTATTCTGCCACAAATACAAAGTGACTGTTAGTGGTTATACATCCACCTGGTGCTAGACTAGAAATGACAAAAGACTCAAACTGAAAATACTGTAATGGCGAGATAACAAAAACAACAAAGGTTGTATTGTAAAAAATAACTGCATTGTTTTTTGGTTTATTAACACAAAATCCCAGCACAAACTTTCATAATTTTCTTTTACCTTATCGCCATCCTCGCAGTCCATGACATTAGAGAAGGGAATCTCCGCCTTGAACATCTTCCTGCAGTGCATGAGCTGCACCAGTAAGTAGCACACCGTTTTGAACTTCATCTTTTTGGCGGGCTTTATATCTGAAAGAATCAATCCCGGGAATATCTGTGGTCAGATGAAAAAGATGAAAACAGGGATTAAGTCATGATAGGCCACGCTGTAATAGATATTATGTAAAGGGACAGTGCATAGAGAGGGAGTGTGTGTGTGTGTGTGCGTGTGTGTGTGTGTGTGTGTGCACATAATCATGATGGTTTTAATCATCATGCAATTATCATTACTAGGATTAGACTTTAACCACAGAGTAGATAGAACAAATTGGGTCAATCCCATAGGTCATATTAATAGTTTCAGGACTTTGAGGACCTTCAGGAAGCCTTGTGAGCTAAGTACTGAAGAATATTACAAGGTTACACTACATAAGGTATCTATCTTTTTTTAAGAAAGTACATTCAGAAATATATTTACAGTATATGGTACTTTACGTACATAAAGAAGCATTTTAGGATGCATTGCATCGCTACACATTTCACTGTGTAAGCCTGCATGAGGTCCAATATAAAGTTACATCACAAATTCAAAAATATAGGAATGGCACTGTCTCAGAAGTAATAATTTATCATTTTGTTTATTTACACTACCAGTCAAAAGTTTTAGAACACTAAATTTTTCCAGTTAATTATTGAAATTCAAGTTGTTCAAGTTCAGTGAATATCTTGAAATGGTACAAAGGTAAGTGGTGAAGTGCCAGAGGTTAAAAAATGGTAAGGTGACCTAAAACTGAGAAAAAATGTGGACTTCAGAATTATACAAAAAGGCTTGTTTCAGGGACCACAAAATGGGTCAACAACATAAAGCTGTTCTGCAGAAATGGAGGTGGATCGAGCCTCGGCAGTTAGTGCAACTAATTCCTAAAGGTGTTCCACGTTCTGGAGTACTTACTACCTCCTCTGTCTGCATAAAAACAATGTTTGGAACACGCTGTGGTACTATACCCACCTGAGCGTCAGTTGAACAGTATTGTACTGGAGAAAGTAAATTGTAGCAACAAAAATTGAAAGATATAGGGAATTAACAAAGGAAGACAGGGAGACCATCTTAATTAATAATGTGGGTTTTTAATCCAGGGAAACGTTTGTAGTTTATTGTTGAACCTTCAATTTATTCTATTAATATTGCTGCCGTAGTTTGCAGTCGCTTGGAATAGCTATTTTTAATATTTTGGTTACCTTAACTTAATTCAAGCAAATAAATTACACTAACAATTAAAAATGAGTTATCGTATTTAGCTACATGGGGGGGGGGTTATTACAAACACCTCTTCACATAGAAGTTAATTGTGGCTGATTAGTGAGGACACCCTAATTGTGGAGGTATACATACTGAAGTGTCCAATGAGTGTGTGGTGAGTGGATAAATAACTGTATTCTGACTTCAAAGTGTGTGTGTGTGTGTTTTTGTGTGGGTGTGTCCTTTTTGGTAATATAAACACCACAGGAGGCCCAAAACTATTGGAAACAGCAATGTTAACCTTGCCTGACGATGTAGTACGATGAAGTATTATCAATTTTCAGAGTGTCATTTTTACAAATGTAACGATTGCACATGTAACATAATTCCTAGGTTGAAAGGATCTTCACATTTCTGCCACTAGCGGAGAACATAAGAGAGAAGCCTGCTGAAAGTAAGCAGCTTGTTGATGCATTTGCCACACACGTTCATGTGTATGCATACTGAACTCTGCAAATCAGTGATGAAAGATGCCACAGCCTTTTTCCACCCCTCTTGCTTTCCCCCTTTGCAGCCTCAGATGAATCCATTTCAGCCTGGAAGTGACATCATCTTTACATCAAATGCGTGGGATTGCTATTATATCATGCTTGATGCTTTAGTCTACACTATCTTTCCACCTTAAGGGTGTTTTTTTTTTTGCTGTAACTTGCTAACGCTGGAGAAGCAACCAGGAGAAGATAAGCTTCCCTCCCAATTGAGCCTAGTCTGACTTTCCACGTCCAGATGAATTACTCTGCACAGAACACCCTCAAGGTATTACGGGTTCACGTGGGGCCATGGCCTAATAAAGAATACAAGTGAAAGTGTCAGAGTAGTCATCCCCCTCGTTGGTAGAAGACATAAAGAGCGGGTAATGAATAGGAATTAAAATGCACTACCTTCCGTCGGTGTGATGGCACTATGAAGAAAGTTTCAATCTCGTGTTTTTGGAGGAAGGCGTTGCGCTCGTGACCATATCCAGGTTCCACCTCGTAGTCTCCATTCAGGCACTCCAGTGTAGATCTGGTGATGTGGACTTTTCTGTGGAACAGAACCATGTGCATGTGGCACTATGAATTGAAACTGTGAGTATCATACCATTGTGATTCTGCTCACGTGAGAGTGATGCTATTAAAAGGACATATTATCTTCCTTATGGTGCACTCAAAAGCAGGAGCTCAAAAGGCATCAAGTAATGCCAGCATCCCTGACAACTATACCATTACATTTCCTAACAAATTGTGTGTGGGGATGTTGACATATGGAGTTTTTTGTGCAAAAATTGTATGTAGTCAAATGTATGACCAATAAAATAATTACATAATAGATAGATAGATTTATTATTCAAACAGTAATTAATAAAAATGTTTAATTATTTGTATTATTAAATGGTCTGCATATACAATTTTATATTTAAAGCAAAGCTGAGCATTAGGACTTGTCAATTCATCACAACATATCATAGCAAACCTCAATACTCTTCCTCTGTGCTGTGCTTTTCCCGCAGCAAATATTTTTCACACAGTAGCATTTTGTGCCAACACTTTGCCCCTCAGCGTTGACACAACTCATACTGACCCAGGTAGACCGCCAGCCTCCATCACATTGGCGAGGGTCACGTCATTTGACCACACATCATACTGCCATTTCCTGAGGCCCAGCACTCCACACAGCACCCGGCCCGTATGGAGGCCCACACGCATGTTCAGGTTGACTTCCGTGGCCTCTGCCACTGACCTGAGGGCGACGCAACACAATTGATGGTTTGAGATGGAGATCGAGACTCAGAAGTTAGTAAACACGGCTATATGACTACATAACATGGACGATAAAAATTAGGAGTGTAACAATTCATTCACTACATTGATGTATCGATTTACATTCTCATGATCCAACTACATTGATCTGTGTTCACCTAAATGCCGTTCCAGACAACTCTTACACCGGTTGGATTTAATTTATACACATTTTATATGAATTTATGTAAATGTGTGTTTTTTAGCTATTTTAATAATAAAGAACGTTACCCGGTTGGATTTGTCATAAGTCGATTACTCATGTCTGTTGACTGGGGCACACGGATGACATCATGTGACGCTGAGCGTGCAAGCTCTGGTAGAAAAGTCTGTGTGGATGTCCTTAAAAATGCAATTTTTATTTTATCTATTGTATTTATTTATTTTTTTGTATTTTCATTGGTATACTGTACATGCTTATTAGTTAGATGACTTCTTCCTCTTCAATTTGGTTTGGGATTTATACTGCGTGTTGGACCACATTCAAAGTTAAGTCCACCTTGAAGCCTTTCAAACTCATGGATCGGAGCTTCAGGACAAAATAAAAGATATGTTGCGACCCTAAAGTTATGCTGATGTGCATGTTTGTGTTCTGGTTGTTTGACTGTTTCGGGTTGCCGTGCACAGACAAAGAATGGGTGTGTGTCGTTTAGGTGTCAGTTGAGGGAGCCACTGTTGTGCTGGCGTGTGTGCTTGTTTGCCATTAGTTCTTGCAGTACAAAGTTTGTTTATAGAGTCTCTGCAGACGTTACAGTATGTAGTATATTCTATATTTATTTGCACATGACGTTTCATTCAAATCTGGTGGTGGTCTGAAATAACTTATTTAATACTTGGGGTAGAGAAATGAATGAGGTATCAAATTAAAGTTAGTCATGTTTTATTAGCCAGTCCAGGGTGTACCCCGCCTCTCGCCCAAAGTCTGCTGGGATAGGCTCCAGCATCCCCGTGACCCTAATGAGGAGAAGCGGTATAGAAAATGGATGGATGGATGTTGTATTAGATAGAATCAATCATTCAACCTGTTAATTCATTCATTTTTAATTCAACCCAACGTGTTGGTTGGACGACATTCAAATAAAATGTGAATGCGTTCGCCATGAGTTGTAGTTTACTTGTTTGTTTACATCCATAATTAATTTATGATTAACTGATTCTCTTACAAAAAGCAACAAAAATCTAGGAAACTTGAACTGGACTGTCAAGTATCCAGCAATTTTTTTCACAGTCAGACTGGTTGAATTTTTGGCTAAAAAGTTACTGAATCGATTTAAAGTTACTGAATTTTGGATCGTATCGTTCCAAATGAACCAATGTTGTCCTTGAATTGAATCGGCAATCACATATCGTAACACGAATCGAATTGTTAAAACAGATCGTTACACCATAATAAAAAATGATACCTTACAATTAACACATATTATTATTGTTCTTTTTGCTGTGTTATTTCTGTATTATATTTTGTTGTTCATCTTTAGTTTGTCACGTTCCATGTGACAGGTTCTTTGGACTTCTATTCCTTGTCTCCACAATCTCTTATTTTGTAGTTTCATTTCCTGTTTTTGTCCGTAGGCACCACCTTCACTTTTTGTTCAGAGCACTTTCAGCACTCTTGGGTTTGTGTGACAATTAGCTTGTTATTTAGTTCAGTTGTGTTCTCCTGCTACTTATCAAATCATTGTCTTTTCAAGTCTTCACACTTTCTGGATGTTTGTTTTCACTATGTGAACGTTACCTTCGGCTTGTTCTCTTCTTGGAAGCCATCCGTTTGTTCCTTTAATAAAAGACTCCATTGACTGCACTCGTTGCCATGTCTCTGCATCCTGAGATAACTTGACAGTCTCTCACAGCGCTGTGGAGGAATTTGGGGGGCAATCGCTATTTCCACACGCAGTCATGTAGGTTTGGGTTTCATTTAAAAATGACATTTTGTGGTCAGTTGCGTGGTCATGTGTGTTGGCACAACACAGAGCCATTATTGTCTAAATAGCCGGCAACACCTCACATTGAACAAGTGCAATTTGTGTCCAAAATGTCAATAACTATTCTGAGCACCGCTGTTAATTATTACTGCCCTAATCCTTTTGGGCATGGAATTCGGGTTGTTACTGGAATCCTCCTCCACTCCTCCTTGATGACATCACTGGTGGATGTTAGACACCTTGACAATGCGCCGCAGGTGCCCTTTTGGGTTCAGGTCTGGAGGTGAAACACTTGGCCAATCCATCTCTCATCTTCAGTTTCCTCAACAAGGCACATCCGGGAGGTGTGTTTGGGCTCCTTAAGTTAAAAAAAACTGCAATATGGCTCACTTTCCAAAAGGAATCATGCTCCCCATCACTTTGGCAGAGTACATGTTGGAATTCATGGTTTCACATAATGACCCACAGCTCTCCAGTGCCACCAGCACAACTTTATGAACTACTGTAACTTGGTTCCTACATAATTGTAATAAATTAACATCAACAAGATGATGGCACAACTCACGTTATTGTGTCAATCATGTCCAGACCCATTTCGACACAGCAGTGGGCGTGGTCAGTCTTGGGCTGGGTCAGTCCAGACACACAGTAGTAACAATCCCCCAGGATCTTGATCCTGCGACAGTGGTTCTCCTGTCAGTTCAAGCAACAAGAAACCATTGGGACAACAGCAGAGAATATATTTTAACATTATATACACATTTGCATACAATGACAATCAATCCAGGCAAGTTCCGAGGTCAAATGAGCTTAGGGAAGATTTCATCATACATCACTTTAATGCTGTAATGCTTAAGGCCTGTCATATTATGCAAATCATCCCCACAATGTATGCATTTTTTCGTTAGAAAAATGACATCTGCAGGTTTCTGGTGCGGGGCTATTGTGCTGTATTTTTACAAATGTAGCGCTACAGTATCACATGAGGACTCGCGCGCTCCATCACTCGCAAATATGAGCCATTATTAGAGGATATGGTCCATGTGACATTCATTTTACCAGGGAAACCGGGTTACCATTGATGTCGTCGTCTCACAACCCCTTCATTGTTTCCATGGAGGTAATGGGATCACTGGTCATGAATGCGAAGAGCACAAAGACTCATAATTATGCACATCGGTGGCACAAGACAAGGCTATTTATAACATGTGAGCTGTGTTGAGTTTTCAGCAATGAGCGACGGTGAGACAACAGTTGTGTTCTTGTGCCATTTCTGCATGCTGGTGGCGGTGGTGGCCTGCACTCAGTGGCAGAGAAATGTGGCAATGTACAGCTTACATGCAAGGAAATGATATTTTCTACACCTTTGCACACCTCTGTAACTTACTAAAATGTGTATTTATCTAGTAAGGCACTGTAAGTATGCCTGAAGGTAAGTACAGTACAGTACAGTTTTGACACAAAAAAGCCTTAGAAGTCGTAACTTTGTTATTGAATGCAAACTGACTCACCTTCAAACAGTTGGACTCTTGTGGTGTCCCAATACCTTTGTCTAGAATCACCATATTTGCATTTTATTTTATTTTTTTACATTTGTATGACAGTTGTATGACAGTTAAGAAAAAATATGCCAAGTGATTCCATCTCACGTTCTGCATTAAAGTTAAAAGTGCACAAAGCGTGTTATATTGTTTTTAGGGTTTAATATCAATATGAATATGGCAAAATACAAATAAATACATCTAATTTTTATGTGTTACTATTAACAGCGGTTAACTTTTTTTTTTACGCATGGCTCCACATTGCTTAATAAAGTGATTACAGTGAATACAGTGTTTAAAGACTGTTTCATTGATTTTAAGTTTTAATATTAACTGTGGTTATTTTTCCCATTTCAATTGCCTCTACAGCTACTTTTAGGATGGCCCCAGTTTGACCCTGATAATGACTTCAATTTTCCAGTTTATTTTTACACTATGACATATAGGAATGTTACTGAAAATGTTTTTGTTTGATGGCGGATAGAACAGATGATTTACATTTTCATTGTTTCCTTGGACTTTCCATTACGTTGGCACGATGCTTGAGGACACTTGGTCAGTTATAGAAGCAGTTTCAATTTAATACGAGCCTTACATGCCAATTTCCTATATAATTGTCTTATAATGCTGGAAAAGTTGAGTATATGTGTCATAATAGTCCCGTGTTGGTGGAAATGTACACGCATGTTTTGGTCTTGACATAGTACACTAGCATATCTGTTACACCAAACCCCATACGCTTGTATGTTTAAGTTCAACTTTTTTCTCCTTGCTGTGTACTATAGAGTAAACCAGAGGTCATTAACCACACGAGGCACCCACAAACCTTCATTTCATTCAAATTTTTAGATACTAATGTGAGAACATAAACAAGAAATGCACTCTGAAACACAAAATGTACGTTGTGGATACCAGCATTGTGTTAGTGTTCTGATTAAACAAGCATACTCAGTTTGTTTGGGTTGAAAGAAGATATGAAAATAAATGTTACAAAAATGAATAACTCTTGGCCATTATCATTTTGTAAAAGTAATTCTCACAAAAACCAAAAAATAAAAGCCGTAAACCCCTGGTGTACAGTCTACGGACCTTATATCGTGATCAGGTCTCTTTGGGCTACCTCTGGTGATCTTGTGGACCAGTAACAAATGGTGCTATGGCAACGGCGGGCTGCAGTGAGCGACAGACAGCCAACACGGGGAAAGCCCCGCTGCTTAAAGTCTCCCACTCTGTACTTTTCCTATGCTAATCTGCGCTGTGGCTTTAGGAGCTGATTCAGAGCCCAAGCAGGGATTACCGCTGTCATGTGACCCAAGCATTGTGGACAACACGGTTAGTCAGAAGAAGAATAAGAAGTAAGCATGTGGAGCATTAAAACCTAAAGTCACATT
The DNA here is from genome assembly GCA_024372805.1 of Oostethus manadensis. NCBI lineage: Eukaryota > Metazoa > Chordata > Actinopteri > Syngnathiformes > Syngnathidae > Oostethus > Oostethus manadensis. The sequence continues at coordinate 680,768 of QODF01000010.1, forward strand.
ATTCATGTACACACAAGTGCTTTTTTTTTTTTAAAGGTTACCCACCGCAGAAAGATTCCAGTCATGAATGAAAACCCCACAGCAAACACAGTCATAGTACAGCACTTTCACAGGTGTGATGTGGCTCTATTATCTCTCGCGCTTTCACATACACACGCGCACACACTATCCATATGCATGCATGCAAATGTGCACACACTTCAATGCGCCGCAACAAAGACACAAAAGGAAAAACATGCTGTAAAGGAGAGCAAACGACAAAAGCAGCAGAAGAAGAAGCAGTGCAATGAATCACAAATGATTAGTAGTTTTTTGTTACATATTTAAACATCCTTTAAGGTTTAGGCCTTGTTATGAGAAAGCAAATTTGTGTCACCCTTTCACTAATCTTTGCCTTAAATGTCAATTTCCTGGATCAGATTATAGCAAAGGTCTTTTATTGGCTATATATAGTTTCAATTGTTTTTTTGTTGTGTATCTCATAATAAACAAAACTGAAGAATACAAAAATATCCAAATGCTTTTGGACAGGGGTAATATATCCAAACGTAAGAAAAATCGGGGATTAAAAAACATTTTGTCCGCACGGTGTATGAATGGGTAGCATGTTGGCCTCACAGTCAGGAGGTTCTGGGTTCAAATCTCCGTTGGGTATCTCTCTGTGGAGTTTGCATGTTCTCCCCGTGCGTGCGTGGGTTTTTTCCGGGTACTCCGGTTTCCTCCCACATTCCAAAAACATGCATGTTACGTTAATTGGCGACTCTAAATTGTCCATAGGTATGAATGTGAGTGTGAATGTTTGTTTGTCTATATGTGCCCTGCGATTGACTGGCGACCAGTCCAGGGTGTACCCCGCCTCCCGCCCAAAGTCAGCTGGGATAGGCTCCAGCATACCCGTGACCCTAATGAGGATAAGCGGCATAGAAAATGAATGAATGAA
>QODF01000010.1:681742-764023 GCA_024372805.1 Oostethus manadensis
GGTCGCCAGTCAATCGCAGGGCACATATAGACAAACAAACATTCACACTCACATTCATACCGATGGACAATTTAGAGTCACCAATTAACCTAACATGCATGTTTTTGGAATGTGGGAGGAAACCGGAGTACCCGGAGAAAACCCACACACGCACGGGGAGAACATGCAAACGGAGATTTGAACCCAGGTCCTCCAGATCTCCTGACTGTGTGGCCAATGTGCTAACCACTCAGCCACCGTGCGGCCCAATTTTATAATATGTTTATCAATAAGAGAAATAAAATTAATACAAAACAGTTTTAAATCATATAATACAACACAATGATATATATATGTGTGTGTGTGTGTGTGTGTGTGTGTAGCCAGGAATGGGAGGTTTATGTGCTTGAAGGCTCGTGCTCATTTGCATAACCATAAGTTTCAAGGTGAAGCTGCTGGTGGGAATGATACAGTATACACATTAACGTAACGTAACATAACTATTTCTTCTATTTTGTGTTTTTATGACTGCATTGTATAACAATGTGCAACATGCTTTTCTTCTGAATGCAAAAACAAACAAAACCCATCTTTTTTTCACTAGCGTTCAACAAAGATTAAACAAGCCCACTGATTTTTATTATTATTTGGTAAATGTGAAGTTTTTAGGTACATTTTGATGTCTGTGTTGCTGTAGAATATCGTGAGATGTTGTTAATGGGTCTGAGGGTTTTTCCAAGAAAGTCATTTTCCTTGTCTGAGTACATGTACTTGTATGGACTTGTTGCTCTCTCTAATGACTTTTTCCATGAGTGAACTCCGTACTCTCTAGGTCCTTTACCTTGTCACGGTGTACGGTGAAACCCACACCATGTGCTGCTCTCGGTTCTTTGCTTACGCCACTCCAGGTAAGAATTTCCTTTGTTCCTGCTATATTTTTTCTGGAGATCTTGTGCTGGGTCATGAATTCCATGTCAAATTCCATGTCCTTTGTCAAACCACAAATATCCCAGGTCCCAACCTTTTCGTTATTTCTTGATTGTTGTCCATCACCCTTGGTGAGTCATTTTCCAATTTGATCAGTCCGTTTGTATCTTCTATTTTAGAGACAATAATTTGCTGTTGAATATAGCATATTAATAGTCAAATCATATGCATATTCAAGCAAATGTTAATAAAAATGTCTAAACAAACTTAGATACAAAAATATATGGAAATTCATAAGATGCACCCAAAGAAGCTGATGCAGTATACTACACTGGTCACTAGGTGTCAGTCATGTTCCTGTAATGTTCGATGAAAGACACAAACGCCAGACTTGATCACTGGAATAACAGACTTTTATTACAGGTTTGAATTGTCTAACAACAGGCACAATAACCCCTAACAAAAACACAACTGAAACTCAATCCAAAACCCCAGTGTGACTTTTTGTCTGCCACTCGCTCTGCACACCTTGGGAGACACACAAGTCATGTATTAGATGCCTTATTCATTCTTATTATGTCTACTATGTTGGGCAAAAATGTAAAAGTAACTATAGTGGTGTTAGTTCATGTATAAAGGGCTCCAACAGTGTTAAAAAAAACATATTTAGAATGTTGGAAACAGGATTTCTATGCTCAAACTACAAAAATATTTAATTTACAAATCAAAGGATTTTGATTTTGATTTTGATTGAAATCTTGCGGAAATTCACATATCACGGTATGGGTCTGGAACTAATTAATCGTGATAAATGAGGGATTAATGTAATCCAATGACAAAAATAATTATATTAATTCTGGAAAATGCCTGAAGTTATTTTGCAAAGTAGGATTCCTTATTTAGAAATCAAATAGTTGTGTAAAAGGGTTTTTTCACAATTTAGAATTCAAGAACTTGAAATTGAAATACAAGAACCATGACCACAATTTTTGTAGATCTGAAAAAAAGCGCTGACTGTAGTTAGTTATAATTGGCATTCCTACGTCAAAATCCGAGGCTTGTTTGGTTTGTGCCAATCTCCAGACGGCGCTTCTGAGCATACAGTCATCTTACGGGAAAAGTCGGACTTAGTGGTGATCTTCGCATCTGCTCATGAAACAAACCCCATCAGGGTATTTGAGTTGTGTTTACAAAGAGATTTCAGCCACTGGCAGCCAACAACCACCGCCAGAGCACTCACAGTTTGTTAGTAAGCAATTGTTTCAACGTGACTTTTTTCCAGAAAAACTCATAATCTTACAAGAAAAAATCATATTATTTGAATAAAACCAATTGTATAAGAAGAAAATTGTAATATGAAAGAGTGAATATGACTTTGTTCTCATAACACATTGTTAATTTTAAAACATATCTACATTTTTTTGTAAAAATGAAGGCTTGTCACATTTTTTTATATGTCTTTAATTTTATCTTTAGAAAACATATTCTTGTTTTTTTTTTTAAATGGTTGAGCGGTGCATTCTATCTTCTATTGCATGAGTTTAAAGCCTCGTATAGTGTATGCACTCTACCGATATGCACAAAGTTTGACACAAATTACAACTATATTTTCTCTAAAAAAGAATTCAAAATTGTTTATCTATTAATTGCAACACTTTTCTCAGAATACATGTACATATATCCGCATCATTTTCTACTTCATGCATTTGTATTTCTCATATTGTATTTGTGTTGGCAACAATACAATGCAATAAAACACTTCATCTTCACCTTTTTTATGCCTAAAAACTCAAGAATTCTCATAATAATAACATTTTTCTTATAAAATAATTACTTTTTGGCGCCAAAAAAGGTAATTCTAAATTTTTAATTTTAAAATCTCTTGGTTTATATGCAGTACTCCTCCATGATGTCATCATTGGGTTTTCCATATTGTCCATTTAACCAGTGTGCCTAATTCTTAATACAAATTCAATACAACATGTTGACACAGGAGAAAAAGTGAACTTGGGACATAAAACTGTAACGATTAATTGATGAATTGATTATTAATTGATTATCCAAATAATCTACAACTATTTTGGTAATTGATTACTCTTTACATTTAAAAATGTACTATAAACATCCTGACTTTAGCCACTTTAATGTAACCATTTTTTAATTCCCTTAGTGATCCATGAAACCGGCAAAAGAAGATACTTCACATACATCACCTTTGACTTTGGAAAAGAGCTATCAACATTGTTGCCTCTTCTTGATATCTTGCAAAGCAAAGCACTACAGAGATGTGTGCGTAAAGCGTGTGTAAAACGATTCCCACGCAAAGTAAATGCCATACATGTACTTGTGCTTAGGAAAATGTCTACATTTCTGCACTCTCTCCATTATCTCTTACCATGCGTGCACACAAAACCTACTTGTAGAACAGTGAAACTGCAGTAGAGCGTTTGTCACGTTTGTCAACTGATGGTTTACACTACGCTACTTCAATTTCGGTGACCGAAATCTTCCTTTTCGCTATGATTTTTGGAGGGAAAACTTCCATTCATGCATTCTCAACGGGATTACTGCAAAGAAGGGAAAATTTCAAAATGTATTTTTAAAAATCCGATTCATCGAGTATGAAAATAATCGTTAGTCGCAGCCCTAATGGCACAGTTGATGGGCTTTGATGGATGCTCAAGTGTGAATTGAGGCCCGTTCAAAGAGCAAAGAGACAGGCGATGGCTGTATCAATGAGCCATCTAAAAATGGAAGCATGAGACAGCACCAGAGTGCATGGAGAACCACGGGGCATAACTGATGCAGTTAAGGGAAATAGGCTGCAGCATGTCAATCATCAGGCTGAGAAACAAGGAGCGGAGGAGTCTGAAAGCTGTGATGCAGGGAGGTATTGTGACAGGAGAGAAAAAGACAGACAAGAATGAAGCGTCTTGTCAAACTCTGCCATGGAAACGACAGAGGTACACACGTTCACATACGTCTGGAGTAGATGCATGCATGCAAACACACACACTCCATCCAGTGCAATTAACGTTAGAAAGCAGCGCAATAGCCTTCCATCTCATGACAGAAGCTGTTTTGGGTGCTGAGCAGCCTGTAGGAAACTCAGCCAAATAGTGTATTTATACAGTAGAGAAAGGGGACCAGTTGGTGTGTCAATTTCTTGCTAGCATCCTCTTACACTGTGAATAGGACCAGCATCAATCTTATATGTAAGCAAAAGAACTTTAAAAATGTGTTCACATTGGCATTGACTTATGCATGAGGCTGTTACTTTAAGGAAAAATTGGGGAGAGGGATGAGATCCCAAAGCTTTGCTGGGGTGTTAACGCCTTTAATCTTTAGTCTCAGCAGCAGTCAGCAGATTCTTGTAATGGCGCTGAAGAGATATAATTACTCCCAGCTTGGGTTCCAGTGGGTGGTGGGAATCAAACTGTCGACACTTATCAGTGTGAGTGGGTTTCCTGTATACCTTGTTCCCCCTCCAGCTTCAGCGGCCCTAGAAGACTGCTATTGTTCATTACGTTTTGATTTAAAGCCACTATCCATATTACTTAACGTAAGACTAAAACTCTTGAAACTTAGATTCCATATTACAGTGTTGTATTTTACAACGAAATTGAAAATAAGTCTGAGAGGTCCTGCATTTGTGTACTAGAAGTGGCTGACTTTGTTCGGCCACGCTTGTCTCGAGTCCGAGAAGCGCTATTGTGCAGTGCAGCCACTTTTTACATAAGCACTGTAACTCTGCACTACAGTCATATTCCACATACAGCAACATAACAGTAAGCAATGGGACAGAAAGACACAAATCTGAGCAACACTAGCATGGCTATGTGAGCTACAGTGCTTACATTACACTCGCATTTTTCAGCAACATCACGCTGCTTCAGTCTCTGATCAAACTTGCAGCTCCCGTGTCTGCAGGTCACTGATGGAGGCTTTATTTTAAGATGTGTAGCAAAGCTGGTTTGTTGTTGTTTTTTTTTACAAGGCTATGCTCCTGGACGTGATGGGCATAGGTTGAGGCGGGTCAGGGGCCGCATCATGTTATCACGAGTTGGGTATCGTTTACATAATCCAACGACAGTACCAAAGTGGTACTTTTGAAATGGTGCTCGAACTGCTACTTTAAAAAACTAGGGCTGTCAATTGATTAAAATCTCCTCCTTCTTTTCCTTTCGGCTTATCCCGTTAGGGGTCTCCACAGCGAATCAATTGGCTCCATCTAACTCTGTCTTCTGTATCCTCTTCTCTTGCGCCAACTACCTTCATGTCCTCTTTCCCTACATCCATAAACCTCCTCTTTGGTCTTCCTCTAGGCCTCCTGCCTGGCAATTCAAAACTCAGCATCCTTCTACCACATATTCACTATCTCTCCTTTGGACATGTCCGAACCATCTCAGTCTGGCCTCTCTGACATTATCTCCGAAACCTCTAACATGTGCTGTCCTTCTGATGTGCTCATTCCTGATCCTGTCCATCCTGGTCACACCCAAAGTGAACCTCAGCATCTTCATCTCTGCTACCTCCAGCTCTGCAGAGATGTCAATTGATTAAAATGTCTCATCAAATTTATCACAGTTTTCTTTTTTTATTGCACACATTGAATGTGTATTTACATCAGTGATAGACATATGGTATAGCATCCATATGTACATACATGAGAAGGTTATAAGACAGGTAACAAGAAGAAGGGGGGGCTGTGCAATGTCGAAAGATTTGAGAAGTAGGCTGTATACTAACAAAAGGCTATTAATCAAATGTGAATAGCAAAAGAAGAAAAGAAAAAAACAAAAACATGATAATTACATAGTAGTCATGTATCAAAATTCCAAGTGTGTGTGTAATAATGTTGGCCGCAAGACTGGGTCTCTGCTTTTTGTGGACGATGTGGTCCTGTTGGCTTCAACGAACCGTGACCTTCAACTCTCGCTGGATTGGTTTGCAGTGTGTGAGGCGGCTGGGATGAGATTCAGCACCTCCAAGTCCGAGTCTATAGTCCTCACCCGGAAAAGAGTGGAGCGCCATCTCCGGGTCGGAGATTAAGTACTGTTCCAAGTGGAGGGGTTTGAGGACTTATTCACGAGTGAGGGAAGGATAGAACGCGAGATTGACAGGTGGATTGGTGCTGCAGTGATGAAGAGAGAGCTGAGTCGAAATGCAAAGCTCTCAATTTACCGGTCGATCTACGTTCCTACCCTCACCTATGGTCATGTAGTGACCGAAAGGACAAGATCGCAGGTACAAGTGGCCGAAATGAGTTTTCTCCGCAAGGTGGCTGGGCTCTCCCTGAGAGATAGGGTGAGAAGCACTGTCATCCGGGAGACACTCGGAGTAGAACCGCTGCTCCTCCGCATTGAGAGGAGCCAGATGAGGTGGCTCGGGCATCTTTTTAGGATGCCTCCCGGACGCCTCCCTGGGGAGGTGTTCAAGGCACGTCCGACCGGTAGGAGGCCTCGGGGAAGACTCGGGACACGTTGGAGAGACTATGTCTCTCAACTGGCCTGGGAACGCCTCGGGATCCGCCGGGAGGAGCTGGATGAAGTGGCCGGGGAGAGGGAAGTCTGGGCTTCCCTGCTTAGGCTGCTGACCCCGCGACCCGACCTCGGATAAGCAGAAGAAAATGGATGGATGGATGCAATTGCTGTATTCTGGAATTGACTTTGTTATAAATGTATCAATGGTTTGTTGTGGTATTGTTTAATAATAAAAAAACCCAGATATTTTGTTGGATGTTGTAATCATAGTTTTCAAATTATTAATCATGCTTAATCACCATCTGCAACTCTCTGTGGCGTACGCCCATTTTTATTGTATTTTCTGAACAGAAAGGTAAATGACAGGACATGAAATGAATGTACAAACAGCTCAACATGACCTGAAAATGTAAAACAAGATAAAATAGACCACAAAAAACTATTTGCCTAACACCAGCAGAACAGTTGAATCACATGTTAACGTTGCTATGAGCAATGTAGGGCTGCGTTCAAAGACACTACTTTATGTAATTTAAGTTGAATTCTCATGTTTTGAGTGTATTATCTGGTATTTCCAGGTATACCAAAATGCAGCAAATTGTACCTCCACTGTAAGAGTTACATTAGTGAGTGATAAGAATATACTTTATATTTATTGTTTTTCCTTGTCTTTGTGTTTAGTTTGACCACACATACACACATAATAAAGATGTTGTTGTGAGGTTTGGAGTGCCCTTAAACGTACCCCGCGGCTGTTTAGTGACAATGAGGAGGTGTCATTCCGAGGCTAAAGACAGAGTGGAGATGTGTTTGTGAGTTGGAAATACATACAATGGTGTCAAAAAGTGTTTGCCCCTTTCCTGATTTCTTATTTTTTGCATGTTTGTCTCGCTTAAATGTTTGAGATCATCAAACTAATTTTATTGTTAGCCAATGATAACACAAGTAAACACAAAATGCAGTTTTTAAAAAACATTTTAAATTAGTAAGTGTGGGGAAAAAAAAGGCTCTGTGTGAAAAAGTGATTGCACCCTAAACCTACTACGGTAACTGGTTGGGCCACCCTTAGCAGCAGCTACTGTACTCAATAACTTGCAAGGAGTCTCTTACACAGCCACATTGGTTGTTTTCCAGCATGAAGCGCCTTTTTAAGGTCATGCCACTGCATATCAATATGATTCAGCTCAGGACTTTGACTATCCCATTGTAAAGTCATCATGTTGTTTTTCCTCAGCCATTCAGAGGTGGACTTGCTGGTGTGTTTTGGATTATTGTCCCGCTGCAGAAACCAAGTTCATTTCAGCTTGAGGTCACGAACAGATGGCAGGACATTCTCCTTTGAGATTTTTTAGTAGCCCACAGAATTCATGGTTTCATTTATCACAGCAAGTCTCTTAGGTCCTAAGGCAGCAAAACAGTCCCAGATCATCAGAGTACCACCACCATATTTTACTGTTGGTATGGTCTTTTTCTGAAGTGCAGCGTTACTCTTACGCCAGATGTAATGGGACACACATCTTCCAAAAAGTTACATTTTTTGTCTGGTCAGACCACAGAGTATTTTTTCAAAAGTCTTAGGGATCATCAAGATGTTTTCTGGCAAAAGTGACACAAACCTTAATGCTCTTTTTGTTCAGCAGTGGTTTTAATCCTGGTTTTTGACCAGTGTCTTTATTATGGTAAATCATAAACACTAATCGTAACTGAGGCAAGTGAGGCCTGCAGTTCTTTGGATGTCGTGCGTCTTTTGTGACCTCCTGGACAAGTCGTTTCTGAGCTTTAGGGGTAATTTTTGCTGGCCAGTTACTCCTGTGAAGGTTCATATTTTTGCTATTTGTGGATAATGGCTCTCACTGTGTTTCCCTGGAGTCCAAAAGCTTTAGAAATGGGTTTATAGCATTTTCCAGAATTAATCTCAGTTACTTTATCTTTTAACAAGGGGGCAATCACTTTTTCACACAGGGCCATACCATTTACTTCTGCTTTGGTGACATTATGATATCTAGTTTCAGTACACATCCCTAATTATGTCCATGAGGAAGAAGGCTTTTCCTTCATGACACCATTAAACCCTAGAACTCCAAAAGTACCTGTTTGAGCCCCTGTTGTCTCAAAAGTGGAGGAAACATGTGAGGGAAATGTTCACAAACAGGCCTTAGGGACACATAATACTGTCAGAACATATTTATTTAGCATAATAGAGAACCTTTAATTTGAAATTACTACGAAACTGACTGGGTTTGATTTGACACTTCAGACAATTAGCTTGCCGGGCCACACTTCTTTTTCCCCTCTGGATATCTATTTGCAACACATGACAGATGAACCACAGATCACTGGCACTGGCAAGGAGACAGCAATGAATTTGTAGAGCTGATCAAAACAAAATTTAATGCGAACATAATTCAACATCATTACCCGACTCTGCAGCTTGTTTATTATATCTCTTAGTGAAGCACAATTTAAATATAGTGGACACTTGGTTAGCATCAATATTTGTTCCAGAAAACACTTTAGTTGCAAACATGAGTTTGAGGAATTGAATATGGTTATCAAAGTAGCTCTTCAAACCATTAAAAATAATGCAAGTATTGCTGAATTTACTTTTTTTTTTAATTAAACAGCATTACCAACAATATTGTTTGGCTTTTGTCACAAACATCTGTGAGTCAACTAATGACAATAAAAGTCTATCCAATAAAAAATAAAATCGGCGTGCAAAGTACTGTTAGCGGTGGGATTATTGTGTTGATCCAGGCTGCTGTTTAGTGTGCAGGATGTGAAGGACAGTGGTGTTCAGCATGCTGGTTAGAGCAAGCATTTGGAGTCAAGTGCATAGAATATGAAAACTAGGAAGTGGAGTCTGCTCGAAGACTGCGTGCTAAAAACCAAAAACACTGAGTGCTGTGTGTTGACATGCAAAAAAATGGCCAACTGAATTACAGCCATCCTGACGTCAAATTACCAGCCACCATTACTATATTTTTAGGGTAGGACTGATCATTTGACATGGCTATAAATCTATTTGTGGTGTGAATTAGAATATATGACTTTTTTGACAACTCTTTTCAAAGCAACGGTAATTTATTGACGGTCCTTTGTAATAACCAGTGGTTAGCAGTTATACGGTGCGTTAAAGTAAGCCATCCAATTGCAGGGCACATATAAACAATCACACTCACATTCATACCAGTGGACAATTTAGAATGGCCCACTAACCTAACCTGGATTATTCTGGAATGTGGGAGGAAACCGGAGTACCCGGAGAAAACACACACACAAAAGGAACATGCAAACTCCACACAGAAATGCCCATGCAAAGAATCAAACCCAGATCTTCCGGATCTCGTGCCTTTGTGGCCAGTATGCTAACCACTCATCCACCGTGCCGATGTTTTAAGTAAATACTATAATACTGAATATCTTTGAATTTTATTTTTAATTTCAATTCTACTTCCAGCAATTCAAATTTGAATTGCAATTCTGCTTTGTATTGCAACCGCAATTCAAATTGAAGAATTTTATTGGGATTAAGATGTAATTTTCAATTGAATTCTAAATTGTGAAAAAACCCTTTTACACAACTATTTGATTTCTAAATAAGGAATCCTACTTTGCAATAATTATTTTATCACGGTTGGTTCTGGAACCATTCATTCATTCTTTTTCTATGCCGCTAATCCTCATTAGGGTCGCGGGTATGCTGGAGCCTATACCAGCTGGCTTTGGGCGAGAGGCGGGTACACCCTGGACTGGTCGCCAATCAATCACAGGGCACATATTGACAAACATTCACACTCACATTCATACCGATGGACAATTTAGAGTCGCCAATTAACCTAACATGCATGTTTTTGGAAATGTGGGATACTCGGAGAAAACCCACACACGCACGGGGAGAACATGCAAACTCCACACAGAGATGCCCAACGGAGATTCGAACCCTGTACCTCCTGACTGTGAAGCCAACATGCTACCCAGTCAGCCACCATGCGGCGTTCTGGAACCAGTTAATTGTAATAAATGAAAAATCATATTTATTGGACATGGATATGATGCCGCATGTTGAAGTGCAAGCATTACCGAGGAACCGAGAGAAGCAGTCTTGGTCTGCAACATGAACAGCTCTTTGGGAGGACAGTGTGTTCCTGGCCCATTTCCCGTGCAGCTTGACTAGCCCAAAGAGTGGACAGGTGGTGTGGGGACGGTGCTGGAATGGTATTACGGTGATGACGCCCAATGGCCATGTGCTATATCGCTCTCTCTAGCTACGAAAGGAGAGGAAGAGCGCCTATGTCCACAGTGACCGCAGCTATGAGTCAATGGCAACAACACTTCCTGCCAAAGTGGATCAGATCGAGTGAGGACTTCAGGTCAGGGCAAGGCTCTTTGCTCCATAGGGACAGGTCTCTGTTCTTCACAAGCTACCTCCAGCCAGTTTATTCAACTAAGCAGAAGTTGTAACAATGCACTTGTCCAATGTAACAGATACCATATACTGTATCACACAACACATACAGTAACATTAAGGAATCGGGGAGGAGGACACAAACGCGAGCAACACTGGCAAAGGTAAGTGAGATCCAGTGCTAATATTACACTCACATTTAATGGCTATGATTAACATACTAACGCCTGCTGAAGGAAAACAAAATGATCAAGCTGACTGATAGCTGCCAGAGATCCAGGCCGTAGATGTGTAGCAAAGCCTGTTTTTATGATACATATGTACATTTTATGATCCAGATGTACATGATACATCTGGCCAGGGGTGGGTGAGAGGCGGTGGTATGTGTACGAGGAAGGAGGTTTTCTTCATGACGTTATAAAAAGCCCGACCTTCAAGTAACCGTTACAGAGAGATGATAGACTTTCCTCATGTTTGGTGATTGTAAGGAACACATATTAGTGTTGGGACTTCACTGCCTTATGCAAAATTGCAAAATGTTTTGTGTTCGAGTCAGGGTTAGCTTTATGAAAGTGGTGTTTTCAGTTGCAATTGTTGTGAAGGCGCCATGGATAGAATTTCAATGAAGTTCTTATGCGTACGTGAGGGCATGACTTAGAACGTTAGACAAGCCTAAAGTGTGAGACGGTGACTTACATTTTTTAAACAGCCTGAGCCCGATTCAAAGATGACTTAATAAGATGTGCAAACTATTTCAATACAACAGGTCATCATGTTTCTTTCATTTCTATTTTTTGCAGGTAAACAAGCAAGTTAAAAATAGAACATGGCATATATAGTAGGGGAAAAAAAGTTCTGCGATAGCAAAAAAAAGGTTTAGTTGTAATCTTTTTTGGATTAAAAGATTTGACAAGGGCATGTGCCTTGTAAAAGTAACAGGGGGCAGATTATATGTAGATAATGCTGTGGTGAGAAGGGGCTTGCCTTACGGGGCTCAGTGCCAGTCAAATAACACATTTTAAAAAATTTACAAATTTAACATAAATGTCTTGTGTGAAATCAAATTCCCAATGCAGATCTTCCCCGCAACAGTGCAAGCACAAACAAGTGAAATATTGACAGATGGGAATAGCTGCACTATTTCCCTGCATGCAAACTGAGAGAGAGACAGAGAGAGAGAGAGATGGAGACAATTGCAACTTCATTCAGTCTTTTCAAACAGCCAGCGTGGCGGCAGCATTTAGCCTAGGGCAAACGTGAACTAGATTAAAGTGCTCTGCCAACAGTTGCTCAAATGAACCACGCGATAATTACACATCTTAAGGGGGCGTCTAGTATTCACTGTGACACCATGTTTGAGCAATGCATACATTGCACGCAAACATGCATCCTAGTTGTGTCAACGTTAGGTGTGAATCCACAGCGATAAGAGTCAACACCGTCACTGTAATTGATGGGTAAAATAAGCAAGACTCACCGTGGCAAGCTCGTCAAACTTTCCAAAAAGCTCATTCAGTAGTTTCACCAGTTCCTGGGCAGTGCACTGGGAGGCCAAGCTGGTGAAGCCTACAATATCTGCAAACAGGATGCTGCAATGGGCAAAAACAAAAGAAGAATTTGTTGCTATTGTGATTATAGCTCTTTATAGTCACGTTCACACTTCCACTTTGGTAATCTGGTCAAGAACAAAAAAAAACACTATATATATTTTTTTTCAAGAGCATTGTTGTCACACACACAGAGAGAGCAGAGCAGATTCCGCAGATCCAATTAGATCTGCAACAATGAAAAATCAATAAATTCTTGATGATGACCCAGTCGATCCACAACTGTAAAATATTTAATTTTATTTAGAAATGTAAATTTCCTCTAATTTCAGTCTCTCATATCATATGACTCCCTTGTCATCCATGAAAGTAGACCTATTATTTTTGTATTTTAGGCAAAGCACGATATTCCCGTTGATTTTGAGATCAGTTTTGACTTAGCAAAACAGTGGTGAAATGTTTCCCTCATTTCTGACATGTTGTGGACCAAACCACTAAGTTTTTGTGCAGTGTTTTTCAACCTTTTTTGAGCCAAGGCACACTATTATCATTCCAAAAATCCCAGGGCACACCACCAGCAGAAAATGCAAACATTAACATCTATAACACTGTAACATTAATCTGTGTTGCCTCCTACTGCTATTTAGCTTATTACATGATTACTCTGCCAATCATTGGACAGCACAGACACTCAGCAATGGCACATTATTGGCGGACTCATTTTCAAAAAATATTTATACACCAATTAGGTGAAAGTGGCAGATTTCCCACGGCACATCAGACACTACGCCTCGGCACAGTAGAGTGCCACGGCACTGTGGTTGAAAAACACCTGGCTTGCGTATGCACTCTCTCAGCGTGGGAGACAAAAAAAGGTGAAGGGATTTTGAGTTGAGTTTGAAACAAGTTGCTGTGCAGTAAAATAAAACAATGTAATTAATGAGAACATAGTAATATGTTTTATACCGAGAAGTGCGCTGTAGCTATGTGCTCACATCCCGTGATATGCTCATCGCCGAGGTGGTGACTCCAGGAGAGGCAGGTTATGTGCAGCGGCAGTTGACTGACTGCGCATGTAGAGCTCAGAACAATATGTGCTTTCACTTTTATGTCTGCAAATACACTGTGGTAAAGATGGATGTTGGATATTCTGCTCCGTAGCTACAGTGGTAGTCCTCCCTCACCGTGCCCAGACTGCTCTCTCATGGTGCGGCGAGCTCGCACAAGAAGTGCCGCTCTAACGGCTGGCTGTTTTTCTAGGGGCCGTCAATAAATTACTAATTTGGTGAAGAAAAATGCAAATACCAGATAAATCTGCCGTTCCCAAAGGAAAAGTCTTTACATTTGTCTCTAGTTGATTTGAGGAAATAAGGTTAGGAAAGTCTCCAGACTTAGCAAGAAAATCGCCTAAAGCAATCGCACCACTGGGCTGTACATAAAATAGGAAGCCATTGACAGTTAGAGAATACATGAAATAATCGTTCATAAAAATATCAGAGCATCTATTCTCCTAATTTAAAAAAATACATAGGAAATCATTCAGAAAAAAAGAATGTCTCTCTGTGCAAAAACAGTCAAGAACAGGATCAATAGAATGATTATTGATGACAATTCAGCGCAGAAATAACCGGTACTGAGCAAACAACACATGCAGATATATGAACTCTGATTGGCTTTTTTATTTTAAAATTGGCTTCTTTACACAAATCAGTTAAGTGTTTAAATGAGCTCAGAGTAGGTCTACACGTGTTGCTGCACTTTTGTTTGTTGAATGTTGTGGTAACAGGTAACATTACAAAATATTACAATTTTTCAAAGTTCTGTAGGGTTTTGCAAGCATTACAACGCCATTACAAATATGGTGCGTTATTATGCGCTGATGTTATGTCAGATGTTACTTGACCTGGCTTGTTCAGCCAGTCACAGTACAGAAACTGCAAATAAAAAGTGTCCTTCCGCCTCTCTTTGGTGTGGGGAGAATGGTGACAGACACATAAGTCATGATGATTGCCTAAAGATAGCATACAATATCATGGAAAGCCAATCAGTTCTCATTTTAGTTAGGTGGGTATTGTGGTTACAAACCTCAGTGTGCACTTAACAGCCACACAAGAGAACTCGCAACAATGGCAAGTCCAAGGGGGCTACAGTATGGAGTTAAGACTGGCGTTTTCAGATGCAAGTACAAGCGCAAGTACACTACTTCAGCCTCACTACTTCAGGACGCCACATGCCTGGACAAACTGGTGAGGAAGGCAAGCTCTGTCATTGGCACTGAGCTGGACAGCCTGACATCTGCGGCAGAGCAAAGGACACTGAGGAGGACATCATCCAATGCACAGCATCTTCTCCCAACAGAAGATTAGTATCAGTGGCAGATTACTATCACTGTGCTGCTCCACTGAGAGACGTGCCTTCCCGACGCCATGTGGCTTTTGAACACAACAGAGGGGGAGCCATAAAAACACACACAGGACGGGACTTATGAAATTATTATGTATTATTACATTTGAAGTGATCATTCATTTTCTACACCGCTTATCATCATTACGGTCGCGGGGATGCTGGAGCCTATCACAGCAGACTTTGGGCGAGAGGCAGGGTATAGCCTGGACTGGTCGCCAGTCAATCGTAGGGCACATGTAGACAAACAACACTCACATTCACACACTAACGGACAATTTTAGAGTCACCAATGAACCTAACATGCATGTTTTTGGAATGTGGGAGGAAACCGGAGTACCCGGAGAAAACCCACGCATGCACGGGGAGAACATGCAAACTCCACACAGAGATGCCCAATGGAGATTTGAACCCAGGTCTTCCAGATCTCCTGACTGTGTGGCCAATGTGCTAACCACTCAGCCACCGTGCGGCCATTTTACCTTGTTTGTTTTATTTATTTTTTTAAGCGATTACGCTTGTTATGACACTTTTGCATAGCTGCTGATAATGTGAATTTTTCTTGGAAATTAAGAAAGTAGGGTCGCACGGTGTTTGAGTGGGTAGCATGTTGGCCTCACAGTCAGGAGGTTCAGGGTTCGAATCTCCATGGGTTTTCTCCGGGTTTCCTCCCACATTCCAAAAACATGCATGTTAGGTTAATTGGCGACACCAAAAATAGAGTGTGAATCTGAGTGTGAATGGTTTTATGTCTGCCCTGTGATCGACTGGCAACCAGTCCAGGGTGTACCCCGCCTCCTGCCCAAAGTCACCTGGGATAGGCTCCAGCATAACCGCGACCCTAATGAGGATAAGCGGTATAGAAAATCGATGGATGGAAATTAAGAGAGTATCAATCAATCTTTTTACTTATAAGGATGTTTTTTCCACATAGAAATGCAGCTTTACAAATTGTAGGTTGCCCATATTATTTACCTGGATTTTTATTTGGGAATTTAATAGGACTAATCTGTGTTAGTTGTTGATAGTAGGTGAGCATCTTATTTAAGTAGACTATTGGTCATGATTTTTGTAACGACTATTTTGTTGAGTGACAATTTTGTATATGTTACATTGTAGTATTTGTCATATATTACACAAACAGTGTTTTTTGTTACATGCATCCAGTGGCATAATAATACAAGAAGTAGAATGTGTTCATTCCTTACACATGATGTCACCTGACGTCAGTTGAGGGAAGAGCTGCTGCCAATATCGATATCAGTTGATCTTGGTCTTGGAAAGTACTGAACCAGATACTGTACCAGTAACAAAGGCGATGTAAAGCATCGCTAAGTGTAACCAGTGGTTCCCATACTTTTTTGCCGCGCCCCCCTTTTGGGGATAAAATTAGTTTTAGCCCCCGCCCACCACGCAAGACTATACGCCGGGGATATAAAGGTTGATTACAAAGAAACTTTGTAAATGTCTATTTACATACCTTGTTTCGGATACACACGGAAACTTAAGAGTGTTGTCGCACTAAACAGTGGTGAATTTGAACACACCCAAATTGGCAAAAAAAATCCACAAAAAAAGCGGTTTGTTATTAAAGCAGCAGGGTTCTGAGGTGCGCCCCCCAGTTCCAAAAAAGCACCGGTGTAACTAATTAGTTTTTTTTTTAAGTAATTTACTCATCACCGGTGAGTGCTGCTTAAAAGGCATTTGGCTGTTGATTTGAGCATCAATTTTGGATTACAGTACAGCAAACTAATCAAAGATTGCAATTAATGTTCAGCAGCAGGCACAAAAATACATTATATAAACAGCAACTGAAAGAGAGAGACTGCCTCTGCCCTATTTTGACTGGCAGCACAGTAAAAGCGCAGGGACTCAAAATAGAAGCAAGACCATTCTCACGGGGATCAAGGTGAAGACGCGTCCTGTTAGGTGCTGGAGAGAAATCATTCAGGGATATAATACAGCCACCAAGACCTTGTTAGCCCTCTTTCCAAAAGCTGGCCAGCTTAGACAGGCACTGTTGCAAACAGGATTTCAAAAAAACAAACATCACAGATTCGCTTGAAACTTTGTACACAGAGCACCTTACGTTTTGCACATGGAAACAAAAATATGTCGTCACAATAAAAAAATGAAACAGAAAGATTAAGAGCAAAGACTATTTACTACAATTTCTATAAGAGTCAAGAAAGAAGCTTTAAAAAAACAGTCACTAAATGGAGTCACTAGCCTCTTTTACACAAAAGGCCCACAAAATATCTTGAACAGAAGCTACCTCTGCATTTCACACAGAAGCCAACAACGGCGAGATATTGCCACGACTGTGACAGTGTCATCTCCATGTGTTGGCGTCCGATGTGAAGTATTTAACACTTGTTGGACAGAGACATCGCTTTCCGGGTGGGAGAAGTAATTGTCAAGTGAGAAAGTTCACACCCCTCTTCTGGCGTTCCAATGAAAACATAAGCCCCTTTCACACAGAAATTCCACATCACTGGTGTACCAGAGTCATAACAGGAGTAGATCTGGCATTTATTCACCTGTGCCTTTTACACAGAGCCCTGGGAAACGGGCTGTAACGGTATGTGCTTTCATGCAACCCCTCAACATTCCACAATCAGATAATTAAATGCGTAACAACATCAGCGCCAGCTGGAGAAGTGAGTCTCGGCTCCCAGCACTGCTTGGTACACTTTCACACAGGTGGCATGCAATGTTCCTGCTAATTTTTCAAGTGCCTGAGCATACGCAAACGCCCTGAGCATTCCTTGCACCTCTGTGAGCGCCATCAGACGTGCACACTTGTATCAAAGCTGTTCAAAACACTGAGAACCTCATCCAATAAAAAACACGTCAATCATTTCACTTGCCATTCCTTTTTTTTTTTAAATTAATTTTGTTAATTATGTATACTTTTATTTCCTTATTTCCTTTGTTTTGCAGCATTACTATTTTGTTCTGGAAATGTACCTGATGCCACAGTTGCTATATACGTCTACCTTTGTCTAAATAAAAACATGAAAACAAAAAAAACTCAACAGAACACATAGCACTTCCAATATTCAGTCATCAAATCCGCCCATTTAAATAAAATTGTGCCCCAGCCCACATCCCAGCTGGCCATTTTTGATTCCCAAAACGTTGTGAAAACTTGCTGCAAAAAGGTTTTATTTATATGGGGTTGAGCATCTGTTTGTTGCCCCTTGGTCACAGTGGAATGTCTTTGTTAGGTTGTTTTAACATTGAGTGTTGGTGACAAGGTTTGTTCTGTCAATGTGCAGTTAAGCCACTCATTTAGTCCACACTTTCGCTCAGAAAGTGGCTTGCTCATACAAAAAACATCTCACCCGTACTGTTTTTCTGTTCCCACATACTCCGACAGCCAGACCAATTTTAAAAATCTTTTGTTTCAACTTTAGATTGGTGAGTGGATGTGGCACTTAGCTATGTGCTAACCTGCAAAACAGTACAATGATTGGTACAAAATACATTGTGCTTAGGTTATTTACAGTTAAGGCTGGATTTTATTTTGTTGCGCTGCGAGGATTTCCTCTCCGCTGAGAGCACGAGATCATTGCACGATCCGAAAGGAAATCCTCTCAGTCTGCGCCGTTCACACAGAAAAGCAACACATGAAAAACACAGGAAAGTACTGGCTTATATAAACAGTGTCTGAAGGGCTGTTGGTGCAGTCCAGTCTCTGTTACTCAGTTACTCTCAGATTGTACCTAAAGAGCATTGAATTGTTGGGTTGTCACCTCATTCCATGTCAGCGCCGCAAAGCAATCATGCAGAGAAAAAGCCTGCATATGGGGAGTGTCAAATGTGCTATAGATGCTGTCATGCCTCTGTCATGGCTCAGTTCTACTGCCAAAGCGGGGAAATTACAGTTTCAGTGCTGGTTACACAGGTAGAGCAACACGACAGAAAGCTGGCATAAACAAGGCGGGTAAAAGTGGGTAACGGAGCCATTCTGTCTCTGTTACAGCTCAGATAGGGAAAAGCTCTGCTACTCCCTCTATAACTTCCTTTTAACCTTCAACTTCTGGTTAGTTTGATCTTGTTTGTTGCTATAATTCATTAGAAGAGCATTTACTTGTATCAATAACACTGATGTCCAAAAATGGATGCTCTTGACTGCCTTTTGTTGTCGCACGTCACCCAAAATGAGGTGTGATAGATTTACTAACGTCGACAATCTGTGAGTGACTGACAAATATTTTGAATTATTGGTGTTACATTAGCACAAACTGAATTCCAGCATAGCAGTGGGCCAACTGTGACACCTTAACTTGCATTGTGGATACGTACCGAACAGTGGCCAATAATAGAGCAAAGGACTGGATACAACCCAAAATAATGTTGAATAGGCAGCCTACACAACACATGTCCAGTTATCTAATCCCTCGAGGTAACACAATAAATCCTGTTGCAAAGCCACTATAGACTGAGACAGCCAAAGTTTATCTTTTCCAGTTAATTCTATTATCTACTTTCACTCAAGCATCTCCGGCTTGATGCCAGGCAGCAGTGAGTAATTATTTTTAATACGGAGCTCCGTATTCAATACACAGTAGAACTACAAATTAACAACCCAAATCTTGCTGAATTCTTAGTAACTGTTTTGAGGCAACGCCGAATCATCATTTCATGCAGAATCCATTTGGGTGGACAGCAGAGATAGCATAACCGCTTTATTCTCAGCAGCTCTTTGTACAGCAAACACATCTAATGACCCCATGTTCCATGATTTTTTTTTTCAACCTCCATTGTCTTTTACCTGAAGCATACAAAATACGTCGTACAGCACAGTGGCTGAGTGGTTAGCATGTTGGCCACACGGTCAGGAGATCTGGAAGACCTGGGTTTGAATCTCCGTTGGGCATCTCTGCGTGGAGTTTTTCATGTTCTCCCCGTGCGTACGTGCGTTTTCTCCAGGTTTCCTCCCACATTCCAAAAACATGCATGTTAGGTTAATAGTCCATAGGTATGAATGTGCGTGTGAATACTTGTTTGTCTGTATGTGCCTTGCAATTGGCTGAGGACCAGTCCAGGGTGTCAGTTGGGATAGGCTCCAGCATACCCCAACAACCCTAGTGAGGATAATGATCCATCATCTATTAACAATGTGTCCTAAATATCGACATATACTGTATATGCAGACATTATTTATTATTGTCATTTTAAAGAAAAACTGCACTTTTTTTGCCCATCATCCATAATCCTTATGTGTGACATTAACACATACAGTATGTCTTTCTGTTTTCCGTGTGCTCCCAACAGGCACATTTCTGATAACATAAACACTTACAGTATTTTTCGTGTCTTAGTCATTACCGGAACTTCCTTTCTCGGAACATTGATTTCATTTAGCAGAAAGTTCACGATTCCATTTTCAATTCTGCCTAATGATTCAATCCTCATTTGAAAAAATGAGAAAAACATAAACTAGCATAAACTTTGTTTAGTTTAAAAGTAGCATGACCTTACTAATCCAACAGTGAGGTCTTAAGCGGCCAACAGCCTAGGGATACTTGATGACATCACAGTGGTCCCCATTTTGTTCTGAAACAACAAAAAGTTCTGCAAAAAAATATAAAGTAAAAATAACCTCATAAAATTTCTTCTGTAGAAATTAAGAAAACACAACATACATTAATCAATAGCAATTACAGAAGAATGTCCACTAAAATTACTTTTTTCTAATCAAGATTAAAATTGTCCTTTTAAAAAGGATTTATGGTCTGATCTTTCAAAAACAAAAGTACATCAGCCAGAGACTGACAATGTGCAATTATGCAACCATCAACAAGGAAAAATCTACAATTATTTTGCAGAAATTTAATTACAGGTATATCTGCTTTCTGGACTGATGGCGTCTACAGTTTTGGAGAACACCCTCTTACTGTATATGGGGGTGGAGGACGCCTGCATACATGAACATTAAAGATGCGAAAATCAATCCAGGTATGTGAATATATGCTAAGCTATTTCAACATAACATCTTAGCTTCGTGTTAAAGGTGACAAAGTAAATAAATGTAATACGTTACAGGCCAAAAGTTTGGACATGTCTTCTCATTCAATGTGTATTTAATTTTCATGACTATTTACATTGTAGATTCTCACTGAAGGTATCAAATGAACTATAAATGACCACATGTGGAATTATGTACTTGACAAAAAATGTGAAAGTAGACAAAGTAGACACCTTTACTCTTTTGATAGAGCTACAAAACATTGATGTTCTCAATGGGCTTCATGACATGGTCACCGGAAATGTTTTTCACTTGCCTTGTCAGGGTTACTTAGTGGAATTTTTTGCCTTATTAGTGGGTTTGGGACCATCAGTTGTGTTGTGCAGAAGTCAGGTTGGTATGCCCTATTAACTGTTAGAATTCATATTATGGCAAGAACCAATCAGCTACGTAAAGAAAAACAAGTGGCTACCATTACTATAATTACTATTAGTGGATATCATTAAAACATTGCAAAAACTTGATGGAACTGAGGTCAAATTTTCAAATGATTAACAATTTCCTTGTTCCCAATTTGATTTGCCTCGTTTAGAGAAACAGAAAGTATGGAGGAGGAAAGTTTGCTCAGCCTCGGGATTAAGATGCTACAGGGGAGTCCAACATGCAGGCTTGGAGCCGGGGGGCAACAAGAATTGCCACCCCTGCTTGTCGCCTCTCATTGGCGGCAACACCAGAGTGGAATGAAGTCCAGCCCCTCTTGAGAGGACTGGTTCCAGAGCCTTTGCTGTGCGTTGAGTGGAGTCCAACTATATCTAGCCGGAATTTCCCTATCTCACGCACCAGCTCAGGCTCCTTCCCCGCCAGAGAGGTGACATTCCACGTACTGCCAACTAGCTTCTGTAGCCGAGTATCGGACCGCCAAGGCCTCTGGCTCCGGCCGCCACCCAGCTCTCTTTGCACCCGACCCCTTTGGCCCCTTCTACGAGTGGTGAGCTCATGGGGGGGGGGGGGGTATCCACGTTACCTTTTCGGGCTGTGCCCGACCGGGCCCCATGGGTGCAGGCCTGGCCACCAGACGCTCGCAACCGTGCCCCGCCTCCGGGCCTGGCTCCAGAAGAGGGCCTTGGTGACCCGCGTCCGGGCGAGGGAAAACAAAGTCTATTGTTATTGTGCATCATTGGGGTCTATTGAGCCACTCTTTGTCAGGTCCTTCCCCTAGGACCTGTTTGTCATGGGTGACCCTACCAGGGGCATGACAGCCCCCGACAATTTAGCACCTAGGATCATTGGGACACGCAAACTCCTCCACCATGATAAGGTGGTGACTCAAGGAGGAGGTTTGACGTGACGTTTGAGTTTAATCATATTTTTATTTTCAGCAGCTGATCACAACAATATCCGCTGGGCTGCATTCTAATCAGATAAAACACAGCCCACCTTTCTGTAAAATATAATAAAGAAAGCTGGGAGTAAATTGAGCCACACGCTGTTTATGTTCTAATTAAAGTCCACCCCAACGACATAAATCCCGGCTGAGTCTGATTTGGATGGCTCTCAGAGGGGGCACTATCAGTAGGGAGGCACAAAAGCAATCAGTACAACTCCTTTCAGATGGTATCCATTATTAGACACAAACACACACACACACACACACACACAAAGTGTGTTATGCAACAAGAATGTTGTCGTTTCTATTGCATTTAATCCCCTGTAGTATCTTAATCCCGAGGCTGAGCAAAACTTTCCTCCTCCATACTTGCTGTTTCTCTAAACAAGGCAAATCAAATTGGAAACAAGGATATTGTAAATCATTTGAAAATTTTACCTCAGATCCTTTAAACAAAGTACTGTACTATATTTATTTAAAATCAACCTGTTTGTTCCTTTGAAAGAAACCCCATATAATTTGACAAGGTTTTCCTGACTTTTGTAAATGTATATTAGTTTATAATCATACCACACTGGGCACCTTGTTAGATATACTTACTGTATATATAATATTATAAAATATTATAGTTTTGAAATAGGTCATTTTTAACTATCATTATTAGGGTTGTCAATTTTTTAGGGCTGTTAATCTTTCTTTCAGTAAAATACACTAAAAAAGGACATATTTCAGACATGGTTCCAAAGGGTGATTAATCATGACTAATTCATTCACCGACCACCTGTGGCCGTATGGTGGTCGGTCCCTGTTGTGGCGGTAATCCCAGAACACCGTTGGTGGACACCAGTGGTGAGGGATGCGTCAAGATGAAGAAAGAGTCCTATCAGGCCCTTTTGGCCCGTCGGACTCTGGAGGCAGCTGACAGGTACTGGAAGGCCAAACGGTCTGCAGCTCTGGCAGTCGCTGAGGCAAAAACCCGGACATGGGAGGAGTTCGGAGAGGCCATGGAAAACGACTTCCGGATGGCTTCAAAGAGATTCTGGACCAACCTCCGCCGTCTCCGGCGGGGGAAGCAGTGCACAGTCAACACCGTGTATGGTGGCGACGGTGTGCTGCTGAACTCGACCCGAGATGTTGTGGACCGTTGGAGGGAATACTTTGAAGACCTCCTCAATCCCACCGACACGCCTTCCAACATGGAAGCAGTGCCTGGGGACTCTGAGTCGGGTTCGCCTATCTCTGGGGCTGAGGTCACCAAGGTGGTCAAAAAGCTCCTTGGTGGCAAGGCCCCGGGGGTGGAAGAGATCCGCCCGGAGTTCCTTAAGGCCCTGGATGCTGTGGGCGTGTCTTGGTTGACACGACTCTGCAGCATTGCGTGGACATCGGGGTCGGTGCCCCTGGACTGGCACACCGGGGTGGTGGTCCCGCTTTTCAAGAAGGGGGACCGGAGGGTGTGTTCTAACTATCGTGGGATCACACTCCTCAGCCTCCCCGGTAAGGTCTATTCAGGGGTTCTGGAGAGGAGGATCCGCCGGATAGTCGAATCTTGGTTTCAGTGTGGTTTTCATTCTGGTCGTGGAACTGTGGACCAACTCTATACTCTCAGCAGGGTCCTTGAGGGTGCATGGGAGTTTTCCCAACCAGTCTAAATGTGTTTTGTGGACTTGGAGAAGGCATTGGACCGTGTTCCTCGGGGAATACTGTGGGGAGTGCTCCGAGAATATGGGGTATCGGACCACCTAATCAGGCGGTTCGTTCCCTGTATGACCGGTGTCAGAGTTTGGTTCGCATTGCTGGCAATACGTCGCACCCGTTTCCAGTGAGGGATGGACTACGTCAGGGCTGCCCATTGTCACCGATTCTGTTCACTACTTTCATGGACAGAATTTCTAGGCGCAGCCACGGCGTTGAGTGGTTTCGGTTTGGTGGTCGCAGGATTCAATCTCTGCTTTTTGCAGATGATGTGGTCTTGTTGGCTTCATCGAGCAGTGACCTTCAACTCTCACTGGATCGGTTCGCAGCTGAGTGTGAAGCGGCTGGGATGAGAATCAGCACCTCCAAGTCCGAGTTCATGGTTCTCGCCCGGGAAAGGGTGGAGTGCCATCTCCGGGTCGGGAATGAGGTCCTGCCTCAAGTGGAGGAGTTTAGGTACCTCGGGGTCTTGTTCACGAGTGATGGAAGGATGGACCGCAAGATGGACAGGCGGATTGGTGCAACGTCTCCAGTGATGTGGACTCTGCACCGGATTGTCGTGGTGAAAAGAAAGCTGAGACAAAAAGCAAAGCTCTCCATTTACCGGTCAATCTACGTTCCTACCCTCACCTATGGTCATGAGCTTTGGGTAGTGACCGAAAGGACAAGATCGCGGGTACAAGCAGCCAAAATGAGTTTTCTCTGCAGGGTGGCTGGGCTCTCCCTTAGAGATAGGGTGAGAAGCACTGTCATCCGGGAAAGACTCGGAGTAGAACAGCTGCTCCTCTGGATTGAAAGGAGCCAGATGAGATGGCTCGGGCATCTGATTAGGATGCCTCCCGAACGCCTTCCTGGGGAGGTGTTCAGGACACGTCCAACCAGTAGGAGGCCTCCAGGAAGACCCAGGACACGTTGGAGGGACTATGTCTCTCAGCTGGTCTGGGAAAGCCTCGGCAATCCGCTGGGAAGAGCTGGAGGAAGTGGCCGGGGAGAGGGAAGTTTGGGCTTTTTTGCTTAGGTTGCTGCCCCCGCGACCCAACCTCGGATAAGCGGAAGAAAATGGATGGCTGGATAATTCATTTTAAAACTGGGAAGAATCTGATTGTAATATTTACCATTTGACAGCCCTAATGATAATTATTATTTGTGACAATTGATACCTCTCAGGCATTGTTAATTGAAATAATGCATTTTTATATTTAAAAAGGAGAATATTTATTTGATTTCAAACAAACGATATAAAATTTAAAAAAAACAATTAATTAAAGAATTTTTATTTTGTTAAATTTGTGGTTTTGCAGGGGTTTTCCTTCTATTTTGTCTATCCTTATAATAAAAATAATAGGTAAATTTTTCTTACAATGACAGACTTTTAAACTGATACCTTGCAAGCACTATTGAGCAAAACAATGCATTGGTGTCTTGCACAATATTTTTGTTGCATTTTAATGTATTAACTGAATAATAATTGTAAGTTAAATGACCTAATGTGTGCTAATTTATGGATCAATCTAGCAGGGATATACTTTTTCTATCCTATCAATAAAAACACGTATATTTTTATGAAAAGAACACGTTTTTCACTACTTTTTTCAATTCATTCAATACAGTGCATTAATATCTTTAACAATGTTATTTTTATATTATATATGTATTTGGATCTCATTAAAGTTTGTACCTAATGGATTGTCTAGTTAATGTTCTGAGACTAACTTTACTCCCATCTATTTTAGGGAACGTCCATCAGGGATCCATCCATTTCATGGCACTGGAAAGAGGAAATGTGTTTTTCTGGAGTTCCTCTAGTACTTCCTTCACTGTCCAACTTCCTGAGAAACATAATAATCATCAAATGCCTGCCAGTGAAACATCATTTGCATGCATGACTTCCAGAGAAATCTACTTGCCATCGTTTCATTTGCCTCATTCGACAGCAGGAAGCCAAAACATCACAAGCTGTTTTTTCCACTCCGGGGAGCTGCTGAGACTTGATGACCCAAAAGTTGCACACCAGTGGCCCATTATCCCATTTATAGTTAGTCCCTAATTGGATCTTTTATGTCAGTAGATGTTGGGTTGGTTCGGTTTAATGATCTTCAACGGCAAATCTTTAAATGGACTGTCTAAAGCAGTGTTCTCCCCAGCGCTATTGTTCAAATCGTTTGTGGTCAGTTTACTTTTGGTGCCTAAATGGGTATGATGTCACAGTGGTATGTATGTATGATAGGATCCTACCTAACATTATCATGCCGCTGGATATAGATTTTGTGAAAGATCCTTTCAGGGGGTTTCAGAAAGTCTTCCTTCATCTCCATAGCTACATTCCTGGGCAACAGGCTCATGAGAAGGCGCTCCTGCATATGTGTTTAGATGCAAAAAAAAGAGAGTTCGTCAGATCAGTGAAACACCTAAAACAGCATCATCGTCATTTCACTGTACACACAATGTGACCGCACCTGTTTCTCATTCTCGTCCTCCATGCGGAGTCTGTCCTCTATGCAGTTGCGAGCCTGCAGGAAGGCCTTCCTCTGCGCTCGCTCTGTCAGGACGCGCACAAACAGGCCCGACAGGTTGACACTGGTGAACAGCACTGTGTTGGCAACCAGCTAAGATTAAAAAAATTAAAAATCAGTAAATCGACTCCACTGTCATGCATTTGTTAAGAATAAGGAACTGTTTCTGATATTCAGTCTTGTGGGTTGTTTTGTCGTCATGTCAGGTTAAGATGAAAATAATATAATACGATCTCTAAATGTTGTACATTTATTCATTGACCAGTCTGAAAACAAGGTACTAGATGAAATAAAAGATAAGTAAATATATGCTTTTACACAGCAAAAACTATGCAAAATCTAAGCTCACTTTTTTTTGGGCCTGAAAGAAGCTCTGCACCAATCTCAGAGTTTTTACCTATTTTGGTACTTTTCCTGCCCACAGATCTCCACTATAATTACAGATCTGTTTACTGACACCACTAGCTTGTTGGTGTTGATTACCAACGTTAGTAATTCCCAGAAAAGAGGCCTCCGCTTCTGTTTCTGGCCCAGTAAATACAAAGGAGGAGGACATGGGGGAGGAAGCCAGGAACCAGGTACACTATAGGAGGTATTTGTGCTGTTGAATGATACAAGGAAGGAGCTAAAAAGCAAAATAGATAAAACAGCATGAAGACATGATGTCCCTAATGAAACACATTAAAGATGTGAAGAATGAAAATGCATCACTTCAGAAACCCAGGATATGCTAGAAGAAAAGTGGAAGCTTTAAATAAACAAAATAATGAACAGGATGACATTAGTTGACGTGCATAGTGGAGGATTTGTATCCCAGTGTCTAGCAGGAGGAACAACGACACAACATCATCATACAGTTCATAAAGTTCAAAAACAGGAAAAACAAGGTACCAACTTCTGCATCCTATGTTCCCAAAGTGGGGTATGCATAACCCCAGGTGTACACCAATTGTAATAGGAGGTACGTGAATAAAAATGAAAAACAATTTGCGCTTAACACTCATAATTACATGTGCGCCCGAACGCCTCCCGGTGCGAGGAGCATCAGATGCAGAAAGGAGACAGAGCGTGAGTTGTTCATTGCTCTGTGTGCATCATAGGAGCAAAAGGGTTAGTTTGATGATTATTTTGTGCATTAAGAGTTTTCATCTTGAAGAGTTCAGGAATCACTGCTCTACATCAATTTAGAATCAGACAAAACGCAATGTTGATACCGTAGCACACATACAGCCGTAGCATAGTCCGCTAAACTAAGCCAACCCAGCCTTATACTGGCCATTCCAGTGCGTGAGCTCATGCTCTGTGACAAGTATGAGTTTCAACATTGTTTTCGCCAACTTTGCCGGTGTTTCAGGTTGCCGCCATGACATGTTTAGTTCAGCTGGGGCTGGTTAGTGTTTGTGAGAACATGCCGCTCAGAATGAGCTGCCCGCTAGGAAAATATTTCCCATCACAAATGTTGTTGCTCCTCATGATGGCATTTCATTCACACTTAAGGTCCAATGAAATTAGTTTTATTTTTTCCCCAAATTCCGTTAATATGATTCCAAGTTTTTTCCGTTTAATTTTTACATTTTTTAGAATTCAGTTTTTTACATTTTACACTTATGTTTTACCAGCATAGAGTGTACGCTTTTTGGCTTAAAAACCCTTACATTTATTGATGGACAATTTTGCTCATCCATCCATCCATTCATTTTCTATGCTGCTTATACTGGGGTATATTCTCGGGTATGCTGGAGTCTATCCTAGCTGACTTTGGGCGTGAGGTGGGGTACACCCTGGAGTGATTGCAGCCAGTCGCAGGGCACATATGCACAAACAACCATTGACATTCACATTCATACCTATGGACCATTTAGAGTCTCCAATTACCCCTAACGTGCATGTTTTCGGAATGTGAAAGGAAACCCGGAGAAAACACACCCACCCACGGGGAGAACATGCAAACTCCATACAGAGATTCCTAAAGGAGATTCAAACCCATGTTTTCCAAATCTCCTGACTGTGTGCCCAACATGCAATTTTGCCCAATAGTTGAGAAATGGATGTAGCCTGGCTAACTTTTCCAATGGGATGTCAGCCTCTGCACACATTGCTAAAAAATCTTCAACAAACTGTAATGCCTGTGCTTGTGACTAAGGAAGATCACCAATGCAATTCCAACTGCACATGTAAGATATTTTTCCGAGGCCACCTCATCTGGCTTCTCTCAATGCGTAGGAGCAGCGATTCTATTCCAAGTTTCTCCCGCATGACAGTTCTTCTCACCTGATTTCTAAGGGAGAGCCCAGCCACCCAAAGAGAAAATTATTTTCGGCCAGTTGTACCTGCAATCTTGTACTTTTAGTCATGACCATAGGTTAAGGTAAGCGTGTAGATTGAACGGTAAATTGCTACCACAGCGGACCAATGCAGACTCCACATCACCGCAGGCGCTGCACCAATCTGCCTGTCGATCTTGCGTTCCATCCTTCCCTCACTCATAAATAAGATACAAAAACACAAACAAAATAAAACCCAATTCAGTGAAAATATACTCACCCAGCATGAGTCACATACTCACACAGCTGCACAAGCATGCTAAATTAGGTTAACCTCGCTAGCTTCCATTCACACTCTGTCAGAGGAGGTTCTGTCAAAATTTCCCAGCTTTATCCCCGCTTCAACATATTTAGTTTGGCCGGGGGCAGTTTAATGTTTGTAATGAAATTCATCTTGATTATCCACCCAGACAAGACAAAATTTTACATTTTTGGAAGGTGTGTGTCCCATTATATCTGCAGTAAAAGCAACGCTGCACATCATACCAACAGTTAAATATGGTGGTGGTAGCGTGATGGTCTGGGGCAGTTTTACTGCTTCAGGAACTGGAAGACACGCCATGATAAATTGAACCATGAATTATGCTGTCCGGCCAACTGGTTGTGACCTTAAGCTGAAACAAACGTTGCTTCTGCAGCAGGACGATGATCCAAAACACACCAGCAAGTCCACCTCAGAATGGCTGAAAAAACCCAAAATGAAAACTCCGCAGTGGCCTAGTCTAAATCCTGACCTGAATCCTAATGAGATGCTGAGGCCTAACCTAAAAAAAAGGTGCCTTTTGCAGTAAAACCTTCCAATGTGACTGAGTTACAACAATTCTGCAAACATGAGTGGGCCAGAATTCCTCCACACTGCTTGTAGAAACTCATTGCAAGTTATCACGAGGGCTTAGTTACATTTGTTTGGCTGGGGTTGGCCTAACCAGTTATTTCGGGGGCAATGCCTTTTTCACACAGGGCCATGCAGGTGTGGATTTTCTCTTTTAAGAATGAAAAGTTTTGTTTAAAAAATGTATTTTATGTCCATTTGTGTTGTGTCATTGACTAATATTTTAATTTGTTTGATGATGTGAAACATTAAAGTGTCACAAAAAATTAAAAAAACTAATCAGGAAGGGGGCAAACACTGTATGTACACTATAAAAGGACAAAGGCCTCGGGACACACCTCTTAATTTGACTTTGATATCATAATGTCTTCAAAACAAGCTGAGGTTGTTGTGAAAATTAATACTATAGAACAAACTGCGGGTTACAAATGACCTTGGGGTCGCAGATTGAACACCGCCCAATTTAGGGTACCTAAATGTGAATTGAACTAGTTTTCTATGCTGTGTTTTATTTTAGCATGAGAGCATGTGTGAGCTGCTCCATCCATCACAATGGACACACACCAGCATGGCTGCTTTTCACCTTGGTTTTTTTTCTCCACACTTTTACCATGGTTGCTTGACTTTTTACAATGAACCAGGCAAGGTCCTCACATTCACAATGTTACCCTTGGACAAACATACAACTATACGCTATATTCTCTGCCTATTTTCAGGTCATTTATCATTAATCTTTTCTATAGCTGTAAGCAATCAAACAAGAGCACTTAAACAAATTTACAACGCGCTACTTCCCCACCATAATAGCGTCATTTCAGGGTTAGTATGCGTTGATTTGTTTTATGAATATGCCTGTAACAGCACATAAGCACAAAATGGTTAAGGAATGTGTTAGTAGTGCCTACGGACAATTGACTTAAATTATTAGCCCTTTTGTGATGCAATAACTAGAGTTAATGCATCTTCGGTTCACAAGGACAGTAGCAATGACAGTTTTATTATGTCATTCTGCAAAGGAATTATGAACAAGACAATAATGCTTTCTTTGTAATTTGCACTAGTGTTACCGCTGCATTAATGGCTGATATAATAAACTGTAGATATTTATGGTTATGTTTGGGAGTGTTTGCTTTTGGAGTTCATTTGTTTTAGTCTTGTGGACACCTACGTCTTGAGAAACACCACTTACAGTAGTGTTCAAAATAATATGTGACTTACCAGATTAAGTACTGTATATTTTTATTGTTACGTGGCAAACAAGTTAGAGATGAGGAGAGTAGATTCTCAGAAAACAAACAAGACCCAGCATTCATGATATGCACGCTCTTAAAGCTGTGCACTTGGGCAATTAGTTGAAATGGGTGTTCAAAATATAGCAGTGTCTGCCGTTGATTTTATAGACTCAAAACTGTTTTGTACAAACTTTTTTGTTTCTAGGATTTGGCAATCCTGTGAATCACTAAACTAATATTTAGTTGTATGAGCACAATTTTTTATAACTGCTTCACATCTGTGTGGCATGGAGTCAGACAACTTGTGGCATCTTTCAGCTGTTATTCCACTCCAAGATTGTTTAACAACATTGCACAATTCATTGACATTTCTTGGTTTTGCTTCAGAAACAGCATGTTTGTCACAATTTTTCCATTGGATTGGACTGGCCACTCCATAACATGAATTTTGTTGGTTTGGAACCAAGCTTTTGTTCGTTTACTAGTGTGTTTGGGGTTATTGTCTTGTTGAAACACCCAAATCAAGTGCATGTCCTCTTCAGCATAAGGCAACATGACCTCTTCAATTATTTTTACATATGCAAATTGATCCATGATCAATCCATGATTGGCAGCATTGCAAAATCCTAGAAACAAAAAATGTTGTACAAAATAGTTTTGAGTTTGTAAGGTCAATGGCAGACACTGTTATTTTTTTAACACACCCCTTTCAACTAATTGGCCAGTTGCACAACCTTAAGAGCATGTTAATTAATGCTGGGGTTTGTTTGTTTTCTGATAATCTACTTCACTTACTGGTAACTTGTTTGCCATGTAGTAATAAAAAAAAATTAATCACTAATAACAGTGATTAATTTTGTTAGTCATATTGGATTGCTATTATTTTTAACACTACTTTGTGTGCAACATTTTTTCTCTTTAAATTCAGCGGGGGGCTGCATGGTGGATGAGTGGGTAGCACATTGGCCTCACAGTCAAGAGGTTCAGGGTTCGAATCTCCATTGGGCATCTCTGTGTGGAGTTTGCATGTTTTCCCCTTGCGAGCGTGGGTTTTCTCTGGGTACTCCGGTTTCCTCCCACATTCCAAAAACATGCATGTTAGGTTAATTAGTGACTCTAAAATTGTCCATTAGAGTGAATGTGAGTGTGAATGGTTGTTTGTCTATATGTGTCCTGCGATTGACTGGCGACCAGTCCAGGGAGTACCCCTCCTCTCGCCCAAAGTCAGCTGGGATAGGCTCCAGCATATCCGCGACCCTAATGAGGATAAGCGGTATAGAAAATGAATGAATGAATGAAATTTAGTGGGTGTGGCATATGATGCGCTCAATAGTCCAATTGAGGGTACTTCTAAAATGGTGATGTCACACTTTTCCTTACATTTATTTGTTGATACCATGCTTATAAATGATGTATTTTGGTAGGTTTGGATCTTTCAAAAGAACCAAAGTTGTAATTCATGTCTTGAGCTAAAAAGTGTTTGGAAACTTGTTCTTTTTTTTTTTGTAGTTCCTCTCGATGTCATAACCAAGATGCCATAGTTCTATTTATAAAACAAAAAATGAATGTGACTATAACTGTGTGACTCTGAAATAATGAGGGTGGTGAGAGAAAATATTATGGTGTTTTTAGAATACATAAAAAGTAAGAAGAAGTACTGTAATAAACTTGTGAAATAAGATATGTCAAGCAGACAGGGCCACGGATGTGGTGCAGGTTTGAAATGTGTGCGTGTGTGCAGGGTCATGCCATAGGGCTCATCTCCAAGCTTAATGGATTAGCTGTCTCTGTGTCCATGCAGCTAACACTGTCCTTCACACGGGCTGCTGAAGTGTCTCGTCGGCCACACCGATGGAGGAGGGGGGTGGAGAAACAATCTCCTCAGCAAATAAGCTGTCGTCAGCCGAGCGCGTGATGAACTGATCAAATCTCAATTTGCTTTTCCCGGAATGGACCACACATACAGTACTCGTGTTTGAGGTAGCGATGTACCATCTGGGGTCGGGTCCGACTGCTTGAATCACACCTCAAACAAGGAGCTGCAGCTGCAGCTCTAAGGGATAAAATGTTTAATTTGGGGGGTTTTGCTGTAGGTACTGAAAAACCACAAAGTTCTCCTCTCATGTGGAGGATCCTTGCACATTTGAAGTACATTATTAAAAACAGCAACAAGATCCTGTCATATAAAGGATCTTTGACTAGTGTTCTTTTTTAAAGTAGGTCTAAAAACAGCTTTGTCATATCAAGGATTTTTGAATAGCACTTTTGCAACAAGTCCTTAAAAACTCTCCTTAAGAGCTCTTGTCATATAGGTAGAGAATCTTTGACTGCCACTTTTACCGTATATTCTAAAAAAGAGCACCAACATCCTGCCATATACAGTATAAAGGATCTTTGAATATAGGGTATGTAACTTTTTTTCTGAAGTAGGTCCTTACAAACAGCAGAGTGGTCCTAACATTTAAAGGATCTCTGACAAGCACTTTTAGTGCATATTCTTTTTTTTGTGTGTGTGTCTTGTCCAGCATCATAACAGCTGATATATACATACATACACATATATACATATATATACATGCATACATAAATACATATACATACACACACTGCGCACATACACATATCTATGCAGTACATATACAGTATTTACATATTCTTAATAAAGGCCGCAAGATCCTATTATATGAAGCAGGGGGGGCAAACTGTAACCGGCAACATGACTCCCAGTGGTATTGTGGCACGTTTGAGTTGCCAAAACGGTCAGATGCAGATTGTATAAAGCTATCTAACCAACACAACACGTCGGAACACATGACGGACAAAGTCACGCCTACTGCACTACGTGGGTTTACAAAAAATATCTATGCACAATATGTATGCCAAAAAAAACCTAATATTTCCACCGCAAGGTGTGCTGGAACGCTGGTGGTTCTCTTTCTCAACATTTTGCTGTGTTTGTTGCATTTTTGAGTACTTGCAATATATGTTGAGGAGGTCGTCAGAGAAGTGAACAGGGAGTTAACATACACTTTATATCCAATATTTTACTGTTCATAGTTCATATTTCATATTGTTGTTGTATCTGGAGTACCCAGCACGCCTTACAGGCAGTTGGAAATACCAACAGTTTTAAATTACGTGTTGTGTTTGCGCTTTGTTGTTGTTTATCAAGTAGTATATATGTAATCCGTTAACTTGCTGTGGATGTGTTGTTTTTGTTTTGTTGCACCGTGAGCAAGTATGCCGTTCTGTTTGATCCCACCTATATATAGACGGCGCCTCTGCCAATTTTTCAACCCAATGTGGCCTGCAAGTCAAAAAGTTTCGCCACCCCTGGTATGCAGCACTTTGGAAAATGTGCCGTATAAATAAAGTGGATTGGATTGAATAAAGGAATATTGAGTAGCATATTTTAAAGTAGGTCCTTAAAAACAACACCAGGCTCCAGTCACGTATGGCAATGGCAATCCTCGATCCATTTACAGACCCCTTTCCAATTAAAGTGAAAAGGAAATACAATAACAACATATAATCATGCTCGCGAACCAATCACACTGGCAGTTTGCTGGCATAAATACTTCAGTTATTATGGTTACGTGACAGCAAACGCTGTGACATCACTCAAAATGAGGCAATGAAATGAGGGGCTCTAATTTCGTAGACCAGGCACAGGCGAGGCGCACCTTTGCTTGCGCCTCACCAATGGGCGTGTTTTAAGCGCATTTTGCAGTTTCATGCCAGGCGCATCTTGGCATAAGTACGGCTCCATCCCTCCTACCGCCGCAAGTGGCAAAGAAGGGGGAGAGAAGGCGTGACTGGAATTAACACAGTCCAGTCAAACCTTCACCAATCGAATGAGCTCCTCTCCTCACCTTTAAATGTGGCGAGCAAAACAAATTGCAAGTTTTGTTGAATATGGATGAAGACAGCGGAAGACAGCCAAACTTCTTCCAGACGGAAAGTGATGTTTTTGGTCCGGGAGGTCCAAGCTCGCAGTGACCGAATATATGGTCGCACGAGCAGACCCTCAGGGGCTGATGATACAATAGGGGCCGGGAGAAGATTACAAGTATCGTAAATCATGTTTACCCTGAAGTACTGAGAACCGTTGCCCAGGGAAAAAAATGTTTTAATGATGTCAGAAGAAGGGCAAAAAAAAAAAAACTATTAGAGCACCGGAGGCACACGGTGGCCACCGGTAAGGTAAGCATTTGTTCCCCACTAATAAAGACACTCGTATTTAGTAACTTATATTTGTAATATGACAATGTAATATAATATGTATATGTAATATGAATAAACAGAAACTATGTATAATGGGGATGAAGTCCGAAGCAACTGTGCATAAAAGACGCATTGCCAAGCTTGTGGTCTGGCCCATGTCAGTTGTGTTTGCATGTGAGGAGAACTTGTATTACCCAATTCATTATGATCATTTTTGTGATTCTCGTTTACACAATCAAAGATGTCAATACGTTGGATTAACCTTTTATTTAAAAATAACCACATCCATATCAGATCCACTGGCCACCAATGAGGAGGAGGAGGGGGGCGTCGATTCGGGGACAGATGAGGTGGTGGAGACGGTGCGACAGAGGCAGACGGGACAGTCAAAATAGATGAAAATGTATGTGCTGATTCAGATAGTTACTTTAAACAGTAGTTGTTGTGATTAATAAATGCATTTAAATGTGCCTGACATTGTGTAAACCGCCCTGTAAGGTTTTGGTGACATGTGCGCACTTTGCGCTAGTCAGTCAAATTACCGCTAGAAAGGCTGCGCTTTGCCTTGCGCCAAGAGTAGACTAGGTTGGAGCCGGCGAGCTTTCAAAGCACCTTTGGCACAAAATTGTCAGTACGCCAGGCTGAATCAGTCGGCACCGGCCCTGTTGCACCGCCGCACTTATCATGGGGCGGCAAATTGGCTGCACACAGTTTTAGGCCGGACAAAATTACCACTGCGCAGCCTGCGCCAAGCTGCGCAACCCACAAAATTGGGGCCCAGTTTGTTTACTTTACGAGAAGTGAATGAAAACCACGGCGAGGCATAGCATAATGTTGCGACAACTACAAAATGCAGATAACAGGAACCAAGTGCAGATAGCAAGTATTTTTTGAATAATTAATGGTACTCAGAAACAGGGCTATGGAGACAGAACCACGCTAACAAGCATAACGCTCCAACACCCGACATATGCACAAGGCTCTGCTAAACAATCAAACACAAATGAGCGAAATGTACGTTGGAATATAATCGTAAAGCACGCAGAAAACAGAACAGGGCAAAACAGGAGGAACTAAAAAATAAGAGCATATAACTACGGCATAAAAGTGAAAATAAACAAACACAGGCTACAAAACAGAGCGTGACACATGGCTTACTTACAAGTAACAAAAGTTGATAGAGAAAAAGGACATTTAAAAGCAATAGGACAGACAATTATGTTCATTCATCCAGAATCCAGTGCCAAACCGCTGTCTCATATCTGAACCTCTAGCAAATGTGATGGGACAACCTGACAAAACACACACAATTCGAGGGGAAGTATCCAACCAATTCTGATGCGAGAGAGCGGAAAATAATTTCACTTAGATTCCTGTATAAAAAATCAACAAGAGTCATAACACATTTATTTATAACACAGTAACTTGCAAATGTGTGTTCACTAAGGACTCTGTGGATATTGGGGCAAAACAGAACATCTTTATTGTTTCATAAACAAAATCATAATAAAAAATTCATATAGAGAATCTTTTACTTGTATTTCTGAAGCCCTTAAAAACATCAGAGTGCTCCTGTTGTCCAGAAGAACAGCATAGCACTCCTAGCATCTAGATTACAGGTTCCCAAATTGGGGTACACCAATTGAAATTAAATGTATGGGAATAAAAATGAAAAACAATTAGTGCAGGCCATTATGCAGGCACCTGAACGTGTCAAGGTGCAAGGAGAATTGAGCAAAATGGATGGAAGGATACCAACATCAGACTGGAATGGAAAAGACTGGAAAAGATATTCTGGATGATTACTTATCTCTTTATCAGTGCTCATGTGAAACCTTATCAAAATGTGATCATGCAAAAAATAGTTTTGACCCGAAACTACGATAAAATTAACTAACCAATTAATCATGCTCACTTTTTCAAGTTCTTTAAGACAAAAAGTTTTATGTTTTTTAAGTGGACACGAGTAGGGGGTACATGGCTTCAGGTGAAATGACTGAAGGGGTACGTGACTGTATAAGGTTTGGGAATCGCTGATCTAGACAGAGCATATTTGACTAGAGCTTTTGCATTACATCCTTAAAAACAGCAGCAATATATGAATGAACTTTGCATTTTTGCAGTAGATCCTTTAAAACAGCAGAGTGTTCATGAAATACAGAAGATCTTTTACTCGTATTTGGATTTTGCAGTAGGTGCAGTTGTAGGATTATAGGTTTAAAGTTAAGTTTAACAGTCAAAATGTGGTGTGTGCGCGCGTGTGCGCGCGTGTGTGTGTGTGTGTGGTGTTTGGACTTGCCCTACTTCTGCTGCTGCTGGCAGGATGTCACTCCACTCCTTCATTTCCAGCCATCTCCTCTGGGGCTGATTCATATCCCCAGGGTAACAGTCACACTATTTCTCTCTCTGCTTGTATGCATCACCACCAGTCACCCATGGCCTGTTATTGTGCTGAAGTTCACTATTTTTGTCAAATCCCTCCCTGCATGTCTTTTTGATCCTGCAGTATTTTTAATGTTTCGTCACATGTGTTTCAAAAGTGAATGAACAGCGAGGAGCTGTCCTTAGTTCTGAAATGAAGTACTCTACTACAGTGGCTCTTTGCAAGGCCCCTCAAGGCAAAAAGGTGACCCTGCAGTGACAACACATTGTTGCCCTAATTGTGGCGTACAGTGACTAAGGTTACCTACAATATCACTTGCAGAAATTAGGATAGCATTGCAGTGTGTTGGCAATTGAAAACATTTTGTGGATAGGGCTTATTCATGAATCAAGTTGAAATGCATTCGGTCCAATGATGATAATTTCGTCTATCATTTATACATTCTAAACATTTTTTTTTTACATACCGGAGTTGGTTAGTTTTTCTTACCTGACATTTTCGACTTCTCATTGGTAGAATGAATGAAAGAATGGAATGTGTTTAGTTTTTCTGTGTTTTGGTTAAAAGGTCAGGTGTCCATCCATCCATCCATTTTCTTCCGCTTATCCGAGGTCGGATCGCGGGGGCACCAACCTAAGCAGCGAAGCCCAAACTTCTCTGCAAAAAGCAGACCTCGAATGCTGCGGCCACCAAACCGAAACCCCTTAATGTCTTGGCTGCGCCTAGAAATTATGTCCATGAATGTAATGAACAGAATCGTTGACAAAAGGCAGCCCTGGCAGAAGCCAACCCTACCCTACCCTATCAACTCACCACCATTGGTTGTACCTTCCAATCACACCTCACCAGGAATCACTGTTCCTGTCAACATGAGCATTGAAGTCACCCAGCAGAACAAGGGAATCCCCTGAGGGAGCACTCTCTAGTATTTCCTCTAGTAGCGGGTATTCTGAACTGCTGTTTGGCGCATAAGCACAAACAACAGTCAGGACCCGTCCCCCCACCAGAAGGCATAGGGAAACTACCCTTTCGTTTACTGGGTTAAACTCCAACGTGCAGGCTTGGAGCCAGGGGACAACAAGAATTGCCACCCCTGCCCATCGCCTCTCAATGCTGGCAACACCAGAGTGGAATGAAGTCCACCCCCTCTTGAGAGGACTGGTTCCAGAGCCCTTGCTGTGCGTTGAGGTGAGTCCAACTATATTTAGGCGGAATTTCTCTACCTCGTGCACCAGCTCAGGCTCCTTCCCCACCATAGAGGTGACATTCCACGTACCGCCAACTAGCTTCTGTAGCTGAGGATCGGACCGCCAAGGCCTCCGCTTCCGGCCGCCACCCAGCTCTCTTTGCACCCAACCCCTTTCGCCCCTCCCACGAGTGGTGAGCTCATGGGGGGGGCCCACGTCACCCTTTTCGGGCTGTGCCCGATCGGGCCCCATGGGTGGAGGCCCGGCCACCAGACGCACGCCATCATCCCCCACCTCCAGGCCTGGCTCCAGAGAGGGGCCCCGGTGACCTGCGTCCGGGCGAGGAAAAACGAAGTCCATAGTTCTTGTGCATCTTTGGGGTCTATTGAGCCACTCTTTGTCTGGTCCCTCCCCTAGGATTGGTTTGTCATGGGTGACCCTACGAGGGACATGACAGCCCCCGACAAATTAGCTCCTAGGATCATTGGGACACGCAAACTCCTCCACCACGTAAAGGTGGTGACTCAGGGAGGAGAAAAGATGTACAAAGTAAAAAATCTATTACTTTTAATGACAAAATTCCTCAATATGCAGGAGTTGTCCAATCTGCTACTGATGCAAATTAGGATAATTCGAATTTTATCTTTGGTAGTCCCTGAGAGTGCCTTTGCATTCTTGTCACATGGGCTACGTTCACACTGCAGGGTAGGATTCCTAATTTGGACTTTCATTCATTCATTCATTCATTTCCTATGCCGCTTATCCTCATTAGGTTGGCATAGGCTCCTCATATGCTGGAGACTATGCCAGCTGACTTTGGGCAGGAGGCGGAGTACACAAGTTAAAAGTCGCCAATTAAGCTACATGCAAACTCCACACAGAGATGCCCAACGGAGATTCGAACCCTGACCCTCCTGACTGTGAGGCCAACATGCTACACAATCATCCACCGTGCGGCCCCAATTTGGATATTTTGTTTAAAATCAGATTTTTATGTGGTCGTTCACATTACCAAACAACTGCGACTTGTAATGTGAACGCAACGCGCCTGGAATGTGACAAGTATGCACAAAAGCACAAAATCACTCCCATTTCCACGTGTTTACGGAAGTAAAGCCTGCTGCGTTGTGTGCTCCAGTGATGTGCGATACCATTGATTTCATTTCTGATTCCATACTGGGGAAAATTCAGGTTGGTACTGCCAATACCAATTCAATACTATGTGCAAATTCACCTAATGTGTCTAGTAAATTTTTATACGTGGTGTACAGTATTTCAAATCATAGCATAAAGAATACAAGACAGCATAGTCATTTATTGATTTGTTTTAAACCATGAAGTATATTGAGGTAGTGGGGTGATTTACAATATAGCCAAGATCATATACAACATCAGAAAAAACAAAGGACCAAATCATATACCTGAAATATCAAAACTGTCACTATTTTGATTTCAGAATCGACTTTAGAGCATGAAGAGTGGAGTGAAGTGGTGAAACATTGCCAAGAGCTGCTTGGCTGCTAACACCTTATAAAAATCATTTTTAAATGACAAGAACTTTTGCTTACATCAATGAGTACATTTATCCAAGTATTGCATGATAAACTACGCCTTTTCATGTCTGCCTAACTTTAAAGTCACGGTAAGCACAGCAATACATGCCTTTTGATGATGTTTATGTCAGATACATGCCACCTGAGCTTTCACACAGCAGTCTCATCAAATACGTATCCGATTCATATCCACACACGAATGAGATCTGAGTGGCATTTTAAAAAATTGAGAATTGGAATTGTGCCGTTCACCTGACATAAAAAATTCATATAGAGGTTGCATATGAGCAAAACAATCAGAATTGACCTGCAATGTGAACATAGCCATGGTTTATCTGCATTTTAGCCTTTGAAAGATGTAAAGTCATTATTGTTGTAGTACTAGGGGCCAGTGGCATTCAACAACATCAGACCAGCCCGGAAATTCACTTTACATTTTTACAGCATAGCTAAAAACATCAGAACACTGTTTTGACATCTTTGACTAGCGTTTTTGCAGTATGTCTTTAAAAATGGCAGTAACAATTTCTGTCATTAAGAGGATCTTTGACTTGGCTTCTGCACTAATTTCCTAAAAACAGCTAAGCGCCCCTGTCATATGTAGAGGAATTGAATCTTTGAATCACTTTTTTTTGCAGGAGGTTCTTAAAAACAGTAAATTGCTCCTCTCCTAGATGATTGTTGACTAGGGTAAACATATTGCTTCTATTTTACTTTTGAAAATATTAGTCATACAGTGTAGAAAATATTTTTCGATATGGCAGAGCTTCGTATTGGCATTACATACAAAAGTAAGAATAGTACGGCATACTACAGTGGTGGGCAAACTACGGCCCAGGGGTCACATCTGGCCCGCCAGGCGTTTGAATGCGCCTCGCCAGAAG
Source organism: Oostethus manadensis (assembly GCA_024372805.1). NCBI lineage: Eukaryota > Metazoa > Chordata > Actinopteri > Syngnathiformes > Syngnathidae > Oostethus > Oostethus manadensis. The sequence goes on from QODF01000010.1 coordinate 722,678, forward strand.
CTTTCCAAAGTGTTTAATCTAAACTTTTAACATGCAAGCTGGTAACATAACTTGCAAGTAGTCAAGAGTCAATGTGAGTCAACCTTTTGATGGTTTAAGTAGCTTTTGACATATAGCGATCCAGACCTACTACCTCCACCCATGGTGCCAAAAAAACACAAGTCAACCCATACGGGACACACAACAACAGAACAACAACAACAAACCAACCCAATGCACTGTCTAGGAAGTAAAAAAAGAAGGGACGTCGACATGCTCCTAAATAGTCGATAATTTATCGTTCATAGTTCATATTGTATATCACACATCCCTAATTCATGCATATTCTGGGTGTCGCATTCATTCATTCATTCATTTTCTGTACCGCTTATCCTCATTAGGGTCACGGGGCTGCTAGAGCCTATCCCAGCAGACTTTGGGCGAGAGGCGGGGTACACCCTGGACTGGTCCCCAGTCAATCCCAGGGCACATATAGACAAACAAACATTCACACTCACATTCCTACCGATGGACAATTTAGAGTCGCCAATTAACCTAACATGCATGTTTTTGGAATGTGGGAGGAAACCGGAGTACCCGGAGAAAACCCACACACGCACGGGGAGAACATGCAAACTCCACACAAAGATGCCCAACGGAGATTTGAACCCTGGTCTTCCAGATCTCCTGACTGTGTGGCCAATGTGCTAACCACTCATCCACCGTGCGGCGGTGTCGCATTTAGTTAAAAAAAAAAGAAAAACTGTAAAATTAAATGTTTTTATTTGATGTGGTCTAATGTTTAAAGTGCTCCTGAAAAAAAGGACACAAGAACATATAGCAGATCTTATGATGCTTTTGTAAATAAAATAAGACAAATAATTAAAAGTGGATTGTCGTTATAAGCGTTTTAAGGGTAATAGTGTGCATGTAATCAAACATATTGTCTGCCCCCCCCGGCCAATTTTGTTAAGTCAATGCAGCCCGCTAATCAAAAAGTTTGCCCAGCCCTGGTGTACTGTGTATCTTGAGAGACAAAATAGACGCTTTAAAAAATATATTTGCCTTTTTAGGTTGCCAAGGGGGGCCCTTTTTCTCACTTGAGCAAAAAAAAATGTCGTGCACCTAAACAATGGACACATGTGGTTCAAATGTTGAGGTTTTATTTACTTTTTGAACGCTCGGCAAACCAAACTGAATGCTGTCACGAGCTGCATATGGCCCTTGGGCCACAGGTTGCCAGTCCTTGCTTTTGGGGTACAATGTGGTGCCCCAGACACTTTTCCATGCCCCTTTTTGCACAAACGATCCATTGAGGGACCAGAATGATTTAGGGCTACGTTTGGGGATATTTGTACTTTATGGCAGCGGGAAAAGTGTTGCATTTACCTTGTAGTCCACCAGTCAGTCCTATGTGGTACCTTGGTGTACTCTTATGCAAACAGAAAGTAAGGTGACACTTACCGTCCTCCACAGTTTCTGCGTTTTCACCGTGACTGATGTGGCGGTCACAATGAGGTGAGAGACGGACACCATCAATCCAAAGACCACGGCCAGGAGGGTCCGGACGGGCAGGAGCGCGTAGGCGACGAAGGTAACCAGGATGAGCTGCCACACGCCCTGGTCGGGGGACGTCGGGGGTTCCAAACCCATGGCTCCCAGGGAGAAGGGGCAGCAGAGGAAGGAGAAGGTGAATCCGAAGAGGAGGGTCAGGTTGACGATCTGCTGGAGCTGAGTGACCTGCAGGTACTTGACGTTGGTGACGATGAACAAGGAGGTGAAGATGACACAGTGCACCGGGTGGGAGCCCTTGGAGATGGTGAGGCTGGGGCCGGACAGCAGCTCCACGCCAGCCAGCGTGGACGACATGAAGATGAGCACGGCCAGGGCTTTGAGTGTGGAGGTCTGCTCCAGCTTCAGGTTGTAGTTCTGGAAGAGCGACTCGAGCTCCTTGCAGTCGAACTCGTCCTCGCAGGCGATGCTCTTCACGGGGAACCCCGGAGGACAGTGACTTCTCTTCCTCCTGCTTCGGACTTTCTGAAACGGTACTTCCTCCATGTCAGGGCCATTCATAAACTGAAGGTCCGGCTCGCTGCTTCTTCTTTTTTTAATTTTTTTGTTTGGGTCGAGCGGACCGGCGCCGAATTCCACGCTGGTCAACACTTCTTTATCCACAGGCTGAAGGTAGGCTCGGCTCGGTGGCGCCGCTGGGCGGTACAAACGCCGTCTCTTTCATTATCCCTTCCAAAGAACCCGAATAAAAAGAGACAATGTATGCAGCGGCGTACAACACGACCTCCACTTGCAACTTAGCGGCTCTTTGCGAGGCTCAGATGGGATCACGCATGCGCACAGCCAGCAAAACATAAGCCCCAAGTCAGCTCTGCACACAGACAAGACCATCATGTCTAGTGCCCCCCCTTTGTCGACCTCTCTCTCTCTCCCTCCTACACCCGTTTCCATCGTCCAAACAATCGAATTAGGCTTTCATTCGCCTTTTCCTGCTTGCATCTGACACACGTGCAAAGACCACGCAAAAGTCTCGGGACGCCACTGTGGGCCGTGGACGCGCAACATGCAATGAACCAGTCAAGCTCAATATCAGTTCTTCATCCCAAGACTAAGCCACATGTCCCAATACTTTTGCACGGTTCACTGTTACATGCGGTTCACATTTACTGTAAGTCCATTATTGTTATGGTATCAACAATTCACTGTAGGCCCTTCCGTGTGTACACAAACGTGCCCCGTAGGACAGGTGTCAGACTTATGTCAGATTTTAAGTGCCCAATTATGTCCATTGTACACAAGCTCATTTCTGTGCAGCCACCACCGTCACCATCAGCTCTTGTTCATTCATTACCGTGCAAGATGATTAGTCATCTATCACAGGCCGAGGGAGAAAGAAAGTTGACAGATGGATGGTCCATGTGAAAAGTCCAGCCCTGCCACTGTGAGAGGACAGTCTCATGCCTTCTGGTTGCGCCATCCTTTGCTTTCCCCACTTGGTTTCACTTGCAAGGGGGACGATGGGAAGCACCGAAAGAGAACCAAATGAAAGATAAGTTCTAGAAAAAAAGCATAGTAAAAGATTATATCGACGTAATTGGAGGATGCAGAGGTGACTGGCGCTACAAGTGGGAACAAATACCGAGAAATGGATAAAGAAAATGTTATTTTTATTTGTAAATTTACCTCAAAGCCCTGGTAGATGGATCTCGCAAACAAGGCCAAAGTTCTTTGTATTTACTGTCGCTGTGATTTGGATTGTCACAGACTACACCTCCTGCGATAAAGAAGCAAGAAGTAACTGGAGCACTGCTGTTTTTGTTTTTTTTTCATTTATGCAGTGATATCTTGGCATAAGAGCATCCACACTAACTACTGTTTTTTAGATGCCGACTATCGGCTAAGTTTTTACTTTGAAACGTAAGCTAAGAGTTGGGTTACAAGCTGCTATTTAATGGCAGGCATAACCAAGGACAGCTATTTGGAGGCTTGTGTCAATGAGACCATGACTGAAGTCGAGAATGGTTTAGCAGCATTGGCACCCTAGCATTAGCGGTGCACTAGCTAGTCACTGGGAAAGATTTTCAACAGATCAGTAAAACATACATACATTATTGCAATCTAATTTAAAAATCTGTTTAAGACAGGAACGACATAATATTAAAAGCACAAAATGAACACAGAGCCACCAACCACCAGAACGAGACTGGACTTTGTTTTTGAGATTGGTTGTGTACCACAAATATGCACATTAGCAGTCCTTAGTTAGGTCTTAATGCAGTTCCACATAGTATCAGTAACTTGGGAGAATATATGAGGTGAAATAAAAAGGGTAAAAACGCAGTATAGTACTTTCCGGACTGGGTGAGAGAACTTAGAGGGTGCGTACAAGGACTATCAAACCAAGGGGGACAAATCGCAGCTGGCATTAAACATTAGGCATTCCTAACTGTACATTATTGTTTTAAAAAAATATTGGCCAATATTTCCAAAATTTATATCCCTTCACATAAAATTTGATGTAGTTATTGTTGTTGTTTCGTATTAAATTGTTTACAAGAAAGAGATATACAACACTACTTGTTACAGATTAAAATGTATTTGTATGTAAAATGTATGTATTTGTAATTATTCTGTGATTAAATGTGATTAATTATGAGTTAATTATAGACAAAAAAATGTGATTAATCATGATGACATATTTTAATTCATTGACAGCCTTCATATTTAAGGCTGTATATACTGTATATATGTGTACGTGTTTTTGTGTGTGTGCATGGGGGAGGGTGTGTAATATTCTTATTCTATATTGTGACAAAAAAAATAACTCTGGGTGTAAAATTAAGGCTTATTTTGTAGCTTTCTTATTTCAAATCATGAAAAAATGTAATACATTAAAAAAAAAAAAGAACTGTCATCTGTTACGCTTTGACATGAAAGCAATAAACAGTATGAAAGACAAATGTTTGTACACAACTTCTCATTAAGTAGCATGACAAGTTTGACTGAGACTATAAATCGCTTCCATTCCAAAACATAATAATCAGCACAGAATGTCCACCATCTTTGTGACGTTTGTGACTCTCTCTCGCTATATATATACTGTATATACAGAACACACACACACATATATATACTGTACGTAGATATATACACACATATATCTATATATATACAGTATATACACACACATCTCTCTCTATATATACATAATATATATACAGTGGTGTGGTAAACTATTTTCCCCCTTCCTGACTTTTTATTATTTTACATGTTTGTCACACAAAATGTTTCTGATCATCAAACACATTTTAATATTACTCAAAGATAACACAAGTAAACACAAAATGCAGTTTTTAAATGAATGTTTTTTTTATTTAGGGAGAAAAAAATCCAAACCCACATAGCCCGTGTGAAAAAGTCATTGCCCCTGCTCCTATAACTGGTTGGGCCACCCTTAGCAGCGATAACTGCAATCAAACGTTTGCCATAACTTGCAACAAGTCTTTTACAGCGCTCTGGAGGAATTTATGCCCACTCATCTTTGCAGAATTGTTGTAATTCAGCTTTATTTGAGGGTTTTCTAGCACGAACCGCCTTCTTAAGGTCATGCCACAGCATCTCAATGGGATTCAGGTCAGGACTTTGACTAGGCCACTCCAAAGTCTTCATTTTGTTTTTCTTCAGCCATTCAGAGGTGGATTTGCTGGTGTGTTTTGGATCATTGTCCTGCTACAGCACCCAAGATCGCTTTAGCTTGAGTTGACGAACAGATGGCCGGACATTCTCCTTCAGGATTTTTTGGTAGACAGTAGAATTCATGCTTCCATCTATCACAGCAAGCCCTCCAGGTCCTGAAGCAGCAAAACAACCCCAGACCATCACACTACCACCTCCATATTTTACTGTTGGTATGATGTTCTTTTTATGAAATGCTGTGTTACTTTTATGCCAGATGTAACGGGACACGCACCTTCCAGAAAGTTCAACTTTTGTCTCGTCAGTCCGCAAGATATTTCCCCAAAAGTCTTGGCAGTCAACGAGATGTTTTTTAGCAAAATTAAGACGAGCCTTAATGTTCTTTTTTCTTAATAGTGGTTTGCGTCTTGGAACTCTACCATGCAGGCCGTTTTTTCCCAGTCTCTTTCTTATGGTGGAGTCGTGAACACTGACCTTAATTGAGGTAAGTGAGGCCTGCAGTTCATTCGATGTTGCCCTGGGATCTTTTGTGACCTCTCCGATGAGTTGTCTCTGCGTTCTTGGGGTAATTTTGGGCGGCCGGCCACTCCCGGGAAGGTTCACAACGGTTCCATGTTTTTGCCATTTGTGGATAATGGCTCTGACTGTGGTTCGCTGGAGTCCCAAAGCTTTAGAAATGGCTTTATAACCTTTACCAGACTGATAGATCTCAATTACTTTTGTTCTCATTTGTTCCTGAATTTCTTTGGATCTTGGCATGATGTCTGGCTTTTGAGGTGCTTTTGGTCTACTTCTCTGTGTCAGGTAGCTCCTGTTTAAGTGATTTCTTGATTAAAACAGGTGTGGCAAAATCCTAGCTCGTACTTTTGGATGGTGGCTCTGTATTCATTTGATGTTGTTCCTGTCTTAACAAAACACAATGCATATGTAAAAAAGATCTTTCACAGAAGGTGCTCGTTAACGGTCTATAATTTGACATCCTACACACCTCCACTGGCTGCCCGCAGAGTTGTGTCTTGTCACCACCACATCCTCCACACTGATGACTGCAGGTCCAGCCAGCCGCATTGCCATCTGGTGAAATTTGCTGACAACACAGCTTCTGAACTCTGACCCCTCCCTGTCCATATATTGCACAATCCCCATTTAATGTACAATTGTTTAATATTTTTTTAAATTGCACAACTTTGTGTTATTTTATTGTCTGATACTCCATTTGTTCTTATGTTGTTGTCTGTATGCTGCTCTTTGTGCATTTTAAATTGTCCCTTGGGGATCAATTAAATGTTTGCAATTGAATCGATTTCTGCTCAGTATTTGTTCCCTCTTGTTACTCCACAATCACAGTCAGGCTCCTCAAATTATGGCATAGGCTGAGGGTCAAACACAAACTAAAAACTAGTGCAGATAAGGCAAACTTCCGTTAACTTTGACATCCCTAACTTATAGGAGTTTTTGGATGTTGTTGGGGGGCATTTTGTGACCTCTTGGATGAGCCGTTGCTTTTTCAGACAGATAGATCTCAATTAATATGTGTTAAGGTATGTTGTAACGGGGGGCAGTCACTTTTTCTACATGGTCATGTAGATTTAGTTTTTATTCTGCCTTGATAATAAAATGTTTTATTTCAAAAACATATTTTGTGTTCAATTGTGTTGTCATTGGCTAATATTTTGATCTGAAACATTTAATTGTGACCCAAAAAATAAATCAGGAAATCAAATGTGACATAGGTGGGAGAAAGTCAAGTGTTTTGCAAGTCTCAAGTAAATCACAAGCCTTTAATCTCAAGTAGAGCCATGCAAATCTAAACCAAGTCTCAGATCAGGTTGTTGTAAGTTTTTCTTCTTTCTTTTCTATTTTTGATTCCAATACTTTTAAAAGGCAATATCGTAAAATTTGCGTGGTTTAAATGAGGGCGCTAACCAGAATGACTTCTGGACGAAATGTCTGAACTTCTCCATGAATTTTTAAAAAGTAGTATATTTTGTTTGCTGCCTCAATGTTGGTGTAACCTATTTTTTTTACAGAGATGGACTGTGCAAATAAATAAACTTGCCTAGCTCCCATCATTCCACACCAGATATCATCCTGCAAACCACAATAACATTGGTATTGGATAACATTGATGATCAAATATCTTAAAAATTGTGAATCCCAAATGTGGTTTTGGTTGGGTAGACAACATAAAAATTAGATAATGGTCCGTAGGCGAAAAACAAGAATTGTCAAATTGAAAGAAGATGGAAAATCAATCACAACCATTGCACAAACAATGGTTATTGCCAGCACAACCATTTGGAATGTCCTGAAAAATGAATAAACCACACAAAGGCAGAGCAAAAAAAAAGAGACCTGTAAAAAAAAAAAAAGAAAATACCCTAAAACAACTTACAGTGACATTAGCAACGATGTCTTGAGAGGAGTAAAGGTATCACTAATTGTTGTTCAGAAAATACTTTCTGAACAAAAGTACAATGGCTACACCAGAATATGCAAACCACTCACCAGTAAAAAGAATAGAATTGCAAGGCTGGATTTTTCCAAAAACAACAGATGAGCCTAAACATTTTTTTGGATTGATACATTTTGGAGGATTATGTATGTACTTTTGGCAAATTCCAGCATTGTATTTATTTTTGTCTTGCTAATGAGTGATTTGCATCTTCCAGTGTAGTAATTGTGCTTTTGTTCATGAAGTCTTGATAGTGATACCTTCACTCAATGGTATCTAATGTTTTGCGGGTTGTTTTTACTTTCAGCATGCAGAGCAGAATTATCTGCATATCTCAAGTTGTTCACATTTTTAGCATATATGGAAACGCCTCTTAGATTGTCAGTGCTTTTAGAGATTTGTTCAGTGTAGTTATCTATTAAACGGGCATGGGGATAGGTACAGCCATGTCGCACCGTTCTTGGTACAGTATGTATTCCATCGGAAAAGCCATCTTCAGATCTTCCATCCATCCATGCATCTATGCCGCTTATCCTCACTAGAGTCGCAGGTGTATGCTGAAGCCTATCCCAGCTGACTTCGGGCAAGAGGCGGGGTACACCCCGGACTGGCTGCCAGTCAATCAAAGGGGTCTGGGAATCTCACGTATGCTTTTTGTGTCCAGTATAGGTGATGATTTGTTTGATTATTTCTTTATCTGTGGTGGTAGTCTGGATTATTGGTATTAATTTGCATGACTGACTTCATTGATAGCTTCTTATAGTTGATGAAACACATGTATATGGCTTCATCCAAAACGAGATATTGTTCCATTATGGTTTTGATTGATTTAATTAAAGACACCTTCTCTTGTCTTTTTTCCCGGTCATAAATCCATTTTGTGTATTTGATATCTCTATGGTTGATCTTATTCTGTTCATTATTATTATTATTATTATGTGATTATGTTTCAATATTGTTCTGCCCACCCTTCCCACACAAATAACAAGCAGTGCTGTTTTTTGTTTTTTTTAGGTTCCATAACACATCTCACATTGCTGTAACGCAAATGTCACAATATGGATACAACTGCTCATTTACAGTATGTAAGTGTGAGTGCTTAGGCCTTGCTCTTGATTGACAGTTACCTGCTTTGGCGTCTGTGTGAAGGTGAGCAGGTGGGGGAGGATGACAGCGGGCGGGGGGATATAAATGTATGCCACCAAAAAGTGCCTTGCTTCAGGTGTAAGTGCACATTCACACTCCTCCAGCCTCTCGCCATCCCCCTGAGAACAATAGACAAGGCCTGTGGGAGTTTGACGCCTTAAAGCTTCTCTCAGACACACACACACACACACACACAAATGAAGGGCATGAGGCAAGGAGATATAGCAGCCTACTCTGAAGCTCATCTTCACTTCCTCTTTCTTTCTATTCCTGCCTCTCACACTCTCATCACACTTTAAAAAAGATCCCAGCCAACTCAAAGGCAGGAGGAAGAAGCAGCCTGACATGTGAAACGATACGAGGCACCTGATTATGTGTCTGACATATTTACATTGCTAAGTCACCGTTTGAATAACAGCTTGATGACTCAACAGCTTGTCAGCGGCAATTAAAATCTTCATCACCGCTTTGTAATGCTCTTTTTAAGAAAATCTATTTTTAAAAATTGGATGTTCCTCCAATGTCCTCTCACAAAAACCATGACTGGACACTAGATCACCATCACCAGTGATAAAGGGTGATGTGCTTTACTCACGGCGTCATCAAATGCTCATCTGGAGGCGTCTCGCCAAGCGCTCACATGAGCCTCCCCTGGAAATAAATTGCAGACACATCAGCTCAACACCAGCAAATGAAAAAAGCCGCAGAGGACCCAGGAGGAAACACCAGTGCACGCTGTGAATTAGCTCATGTCGTTCTTAATTAAAATGTGTTGTAAGGGAAGTCAGCAGTTGGAGGGATAAAAGAGCATCAGTGCAGATGTTTGCTTTATTTACATGTTACTTCCATAACAGAGAGATGGGTCATCAGAACTAAAGCCAAAAAATAATGGAAAATATAAAACAAAAGCAAGTGTGCTAGCTAAGGGATTAACTGCTTTATTTTGTGAGTACACATTTTTTTTTAAACACTAGTTAACTTCTTTTTATACATCTATGGGGCCGCACGGTGGCTGAGTGGTTAGCACATTGGCCACACAGTCAGGAGATCTGGAAGACCTGGGTTCAAATCTCCGTTGGGCATCTCTGTGTGGAGTTTGCATGTTCTCCCCGTGCGTGTGTGGGTTTTCTCCGGGTATTCCGGTTTCCTCCCACATTCCAAAAACATGCATGTTAGGTTAATTGGCGACTCTAAATTGTCCATTAGAGTGTGAATGTTTGTTTGTCTATATGTGGCCTGCGATTGACTGGCGACCAGTCCAGGGTGTACCCCGCCTCTCGCCCAAAGTCTGCTGGGATAGGCTCCAGCATCCCCGTGACCCTAATGAGGATAAGCGGCATAGAAAATGGATGGATGGATACATCTATGACATCACTCATTAAATTTATGGTTGACAACAAGTTTCCTCTAATAAAGCATTTCTCTGAATGGCATACATAGTCGTCACTCGCTTACACGTTTGTGACAGAAAAGACTTAAAAAGCCAAATGTATGAAGCTTTATGCAAGATTACATCTTTTTATAGTTACAAATGTTGTAGTTTTAGTTTAGCAGGCCAAGCGGCACGCGGCTTCGGCGGTGGTTGAGGCAAAAACTCGGGTGTGGGAGGAGTTCGGTGAGGCTATGGAGCACGACTTTTGGTCTGTCGCTAAGCGGTCCCCAGTTCACACTGTTTACAGAGCGAACGGGGGCTTGCTAACCCCGACTGAGGATATAGTCGGTCGGTGGAAGGAATACTTTGAGGCCCTTCTCAATCCCACTGACAGACCTTCCGTAGAGGAAGCAGAGTCTGAGAACACGTACGTGGACAGTTCTATCACCGTGGCTGAGGTGTCTGGGGTAGTCAAAACACTCCCCAGTGGCAAGGCTCCAGGAGTGGACGAATTTAGCCCTGAATTCCTCAAGGCTCTGGATGTTGGGGGACTGTTTTGTTTGACACACCTCTTCAGCACCGCATGGAAGTTGGGAACAGTACCTCTGGACTGGCTGACCGGGGTGGTGGTACCCATTTTTAAAACGGGTGACCTAAGGGTGTGTTCCAAATATAGGGTCATCACACTTCTCAGCATCCCCGGGAAAGTCTATTGCAGGGTGCTGGAGAGAAGGGTATGACCGTTAGTCAAACCTCGGTTACAGGGGGTGCAATGTGGTTTTCGTCCCGGTCGCGGAACACTGGACCAGCTCTACACCCTTGCAAGGGTACTGGAAGGTATGTGGGAGTTTGCCCAACCAGTTTACATGTGCTTTGTAGACTTGGAAAAGGCATTCAACCATGTCCGTCGTGGTGTCCCGTGGGGGGTGCTCCGGGAGTAGTGGTCCGCTACTACGTGCCATTCGGTCCTTGTACAATCGAAGCAGGAGCCTGGTAAGTAAGTCGAACTTGTTTCCGGTGAATGTTAGCCTCCGCCAAGGCTGCCCTTTGTCACCGAATCTGTTCATAACCTTCATGGACAGAATTTCTAGGTGCAGTCAAGGCGTTGAGGGAGTCCAGCTTGGTGAACTTAGGATCTCGTCTCTGCTATTTGCAGACGATGTGGTCCCTATGGCCTCATCACGCTGTGACCTTCTGCGCTTTACTGGAGCAGTTTGCAGCTGAGTGTGAAGCTTCTGGGATGAGACTCACCACCTTTAAATCCGAGGACCAGGTTCTCAGTCGGAAACAGGTGGAGGAGTTCAAGTATCTTGGGGTCTTGTTCTCTTGTAAGGGAAGGTTGGAGTTCGAGGTCAACAGACGGATCAGTGCAGCGTCTGCAGTAATGCAGTTTCTGTACTGGATCGTCGTGGTGAAGAAAGAGGTGAGCCGGAAGACAAAGCTCTCACGAAAAAATGTATCTACAAAAGGGCGGCATGGCAAAAAAAGTTTGGGAACCAATGCCCTAAGAGATAGCCTGAGGAGCTCAGCCATCCGGGAAGAGCTCAGAGTACAGCCGCTGCTCCTTCACATTGAGAGGAGCCAGTTGAGGTGGCTCAGGTATCTGGTCCAGATGCCTCCCGCTGAGGTGTTCTGGGTATGCCGAGCTTGGAGAAGGTCCCAGGGAAGACCTCGGACACGCTGGAGGGAGCTGGAAGAGGTCGTCGCAGACCGGGAAGTCCGGACTTCCCTAAAAAAACTGCTTCCCCAGCGACCCGGACCCGGATAAGCGGAGAAAAATGAAACAGAATGGAATTCATGACAATGATGACGTGCGCTCTGGTAGAAGAGTCCATATGGACATCCTTAAAATGCTAGCTATTTTTACATGGGATATGGCATGTATTTTTATTTGTATACATGTTTGTTAGCTAGATTACTTCTTCCTCTTCCTCTATGGTATTGGATTTATGAGTGTTGGACCACATCAAAATTTAAGTCCACACTTGAAGTCTTTCAAACTCATGGATGAAATCTTCAGGACAAGATAAAAGGTACATAGCAAAGTAGCAAAGTTATGCTGATGTGCATGTTTGTGTTCTGGTTGTCTGGCTGTTTCGGGTTGCTGTACACAGACCAGGAATGGGGGGGTATGTTGTTTAGGAGTCAGTTTTGGGAGCATCTGTTGTGCTGGCATGTGTGCTCGTGTGCCATTATTTCTTGCAATGAAAAGCTTGTTGATCAAACACCTCCTCGTAGCTTTAATAGCGTCTGTGCAGCTTTTACAGTGTGTAGGATATTCATTCACTTTAATATCTATCTGCACATTNATGTTTTACTGTGGGGTGTTTTGTTGATGTTGTGTTGTTTGATTGGAAATAGTTAGAAATTTGCATTCAGAAATGTGATCTTTTCTGCTGAGATGTGGTTCGTATTTTAAATGTTTTTGTTATATTTGTTGTAGCTCTTTATTGAGGATTCATATACATCCATTTAAATGATTATCATTTGATATGAGAATTTTTACATTAGTAATTCTTAACACAATACACATAATTTGGGTAATATTAAAATTAAAATTAATTTAAGACAACAAAATCAGAAGAGTCACTTGGGAACTGAAAGAGCTAACTCTCTTTAGTGAAGGAAGCCAAAAAAATGGCTCTCTAAAAAGACCCAACATTTTGATCACTAACCCAACAAATTGGACCCCAGATCTTACAGACTGTGTGGCAAATATACTGTGTGGCCAACTCCTCAACTCAAAAGTGAATGCTGTTGTTGGCTTGGTCATCGCTCATGTATCTTGAACACCACTGCCTCCTTGTGGTCAAAACCAGTAAGTACAGGGTTGATTGACCAGAATTGCCTCAAAACATAATAAACAAAATATAGCACAGTGCAAAAGGCATTGGGCAGTTGTCCTAATAATTTTTTTTAGCAAAATACTAATCTCACCTTGGAAGTTCATCCACAGGAATGTCAGCATCTGCTACATTTGGGTCCGGGGAACTAAACGAAGAAAAGGGTGAAATGTAACAAGTACATTACAGTCTATGGCAGGGGTGACACGGTAACAATGGCACGCAGGTCAATAGTGGCCTAAGAGACAAGTAGTAGTCAGAATTTAAAGGACACATTTTAAATTTTTTTCTCATATCAGATTAAACAGTTACCAATTGTTTTAATATAACATGTCTTGCAACATGCTTTAGTCAAAATACACCAATGATGACAAATAACAGCGCACTTAAAAACAACCTCTAAACAGCGCTGTTTAGAGTAGCCTGTTTTGAGAAACTGTCAAGTTACTTGGTTTATAAAATGTCACACATGATGATTAGCCACGATATATATATGTAGCAACACAAATAAAAAGTCAGTTTTCCATAATTTAGCAAATTGTAGCGTTTTACCCTTTGTTCTTGAGCGAAGCGCATATGGGGCTGCGCGTGTTGACGGTCACATCTCCACAAGTCAAACAGCGTGTTTCCATCAGACTACCTGCGGTTTAAAAGATAAAACAACATCGGTTCACGACGGGAGTTTCATATTCACTCATTTATACACAATTTGGGTGTCTGCATCATTTTCAAATAGAACAATTACATTTGTTTTCTTGTTTATAGCCTCAATCTTTTTCGAGTTGATATTTTATGCTGTACCGGTAACGCACCGTGAATCCTGAGCACATGTTTGGAGCCTGCCTGTTGATGCAGGTCGTCAATGCATTGCGTGATGACGACGACAGACCGGCACTGTTTTTTCAGCCGGGCCTCACATTCTGCTATGGCCACATGAGCAGAGTTGGGCTTTTTGCTCAATGCCAGCTCTCTTCTGTGATGGTAGAACTCCCACACCCGTGATGGGTAGCGAGAGAAGGCCTCTGGAGAAGCCAAGTCCTGTAGGAGCATCCAGATGAATCCATTAGAAGCTAAGTCAAGAAAATCACAGGAAAGATGAAATAGAATGCATTGAGTACGTTTTCAGTCAGTCTGCTAGCTGTTGCTGCAGAAATAAATCCAGAAGATTGTGAAGATACATGTTATGTATGTTATGTTATGATAAAGCACACGTAGCATCTTTTATAATCAGACTCACTTGTGACTGCCATTTTCTCCATTTCTCATGTTCACCCCGGAACGTTGGGAGTCCGCTCTCAGCACTGACACCCGCCCCTGTGATGATTGCTATGTGCTTGGCTTTGGAAAAGGCCTCTCGGAATTTAGACATGTCTGGAAAAGATATAAATGAATATTGAATATGAACTAAAACGTATTACAGTTGGTGGATGGAATTCACTAATTTTCTGACTAAATTGAATTTACTACACTCTCCAATTATTTTTAGTTGTAACTTCTGTATGCAAAACCTGAATAATACCTGAGTTGGGTCTTGCTGTGTCCAACAAAGGTNAAATGTAAAATAAATTATTTTAGTTTTAGATACAGTGTGGGCCAAAAGTAGGGTTACAGTTAACAATTCTTACATTTATTAGCTATTAAGGCATTTATTTACATTTATTTGATCACTTGAGATTATATTGAATGTAAAATGTAACATTTTGATCAATGCACTACTGCCGTCATAGCACATGCAGTTTCATCAAAACTCCTTAGAGAAATCACATAGGATTCAATTAAATTCAAGACTTTAATGATTAGATATCTTTCTCAATTTATTGCAATAGCGTATTTGATTGAGCAACATTATAATTTAAGTACATGGTAAGAAAGTGTGCACTATACGTTTTGGCAAAACATAAAAAGAACCATTTCCATCCACTCTGAATAAACACATAGTAAGAATGCAATGACTGAAACAAACAAGTAGATGATTGTGAACATGAGAAGGTATGTAGTGCTGTGCGCAATAAATCTATTTCACATGAGCTCATTTTGTTCTGTCAGGTTTAAAGCAAATGTTTGGTCAAGGCTAAAGCAAATGTTTGGTCAAGGCAGCATGTGAAAGGTGACACAAGGAAAAATAATTCTTCTCTAGCACCCAAATACGCTGGTTAGATTGCAGTACATTTGAATGTTGTTAACTATGACAAATATGTACATTGTATAAAAAGTAAGAGATAGTAATCAATCAAGATGCATTTCTGATTCCTAACACTCCAAGAATACATTATATTACATTTCCAGGTATTGAGCAGCATATTCAAGTATTGAGGCACCTGCAGAGCTAGATGCTACGCATCCGAGCATCAGAAGCGTTGTAAAGCAAACATCTGGAAGAGAAATCAACCCCTATTTTTTTTTTTTTGCTTTGGACTGTTGCCTGAAGCCACCACTTGGTGCCGGTGCTTAGACCTCGGACTCGTGTCGTGCCAAGGCTGCTGGCAGCGTTGTTCCACATGGACCCAGGAAGTGGTACCTGTGCCACACAAAAGGTAAGCCATGATAAAGACCTAGCCCGGACGTTGTCATGCATGATTTCATCCCCTGTGTGTGTGTTTGTGTGCATACGTGATCTTACGTGAAGTACTCAGACTTTGGTGTTGTTTGTAGATTAAATTCAGCAACTGGGACACCTTTGGATGCAACCTGGGGGCCGAACATGGCTGCTGGGTACACAATCGACGACGTACCCACCTAGACGACAAGAATAATGTGCAAATAAAATCTACTACGCAGCAGTATGCTGTGCAGGCAACGTGTGTTGTGGTAAAGACATTGACCACGGCAAGTGGTGGGTGAGTGGAGAAAAGGTGCCATCTATCGGAGGTGTGGTATTCATTTCATCAAATGCATTGGGGTACAGTTTCCATTCAAAAATATAGTATAAAATATGTTATTACTAAATGCCTATCTATGACTTACCACAAGACAAAGATCACAGACTTCCAGCTCTTTTTCCACCTTGGTCAGGATATGAGAGTTCAACGTCTCCCCGAAAAACACAACGTTTGGCCTCAGCAGACCATTGCAGTCACTTTCAGAACACCTTATTGAAGAACATGCATACATTTAATCATTTACATGATTAAAAGTGTTAGATATGAACGCCAAACAAAAATGTAAGTTTCTTATTACAGTGCCTTTTTATGGTTAAAATAAATCATCTTGTGTTCTTTCTATATACTCTATTCTCAGTGAAATAACAGATATCCATATCAATTTCTATGCAACGTTTTCTCATCAGGGTAGCGGTTGTATGCTAGAGCCTATCCCAGCTGATTACGGGCAAGAGGTGGGGTACACCCTGGACTGGTCACCAGCCAATCGCAGGGCACCTATAGACCAGCATCCATTCACACTCATGTTCATTCATTCATTTTCTATACCGCTTATCCTCATTAGGGTCACAGGGATGCTGGAGCCTATCCCAGCAGACTTTGGGCGAGAGGCGGGGTACACCCTGGACTGGTCGCCAGTCAATCGCAGGGCACATATAGACAAACAAAGGCATACAACCATTCACACTCACATTCATACCTATGGACAATTTAGAGTTGCCAATTAAGTTAACATGCATGTTTTTGGGAATGTGGGAGGACCACACAGAGATGCCCAACGGAGATTTTAACCCAGGTCTTCCAGATCTCCTGACTGTGTGGCCAATGTGCTAACCACTCAGCCACCGTGCGGCTGTTTGTTTATATTCATAATTTATACCTGGTTCCCTTAAAAAAAAGCAACGAAATCTAGGAAACTTTACCTGTGCTGTCCAGTATCCCGGTATTTATTTCACAGTAAGACTGCTTGAATTTTTGGCTAAAATTTTATTGAATCGATTTAAATTTACTGCATCGTTTTGGATCGTATGGTTCTGAATGAACTAGTATGATCCTTGAATCGAATCGGCAACCACGAATTGTGATACGAATCGAATTGTTGTTGAAACGAATTGCTACACCCCTAATAATCTCATAATATTACAAGAATGGAGTCATGCATTTACGAAAATTAAGTCATAATTTTTTCGTAAGTCATTGTGCCATATGTGTCAAAGGGAAAATAAAGCATAGCTCTTCAGCACAAACACATTAGCATGTCAAGCCCTTTGCACTTCCGCCTAACATAACCTCCCCGACCAAACGCCCCAAGGCAATCCCAGTAACAAACAGTAACTTTTTTTCTCTATGTGACCCTAATACTCTGTCTTACAGGCATTGCCTGAGACAGCTATGAAAAGGGGGGCCTTATGTGACCTTGGGCGTGTGGCGAGGGCAGGGTAAGGAAGGCGGAAGTGAGAAGGGCTAGACATCCTAATGCTGTGTTTGGCTGCCAAGTTACAAATAAAAGCTTGCATAAAGCAAAAAGCTATTTTCCCTCTGACATTTATAATACGATAACACACAATATTACAACTTTATTTTTGTAAGTTTTTTTCTTCACTCCATCTTTATTCTCAAAATCTCAAATTTTTTCTATTCATTGTGGCTCTAATACATAAGAGTAATCCCTAATACTAACAGTTTTTACACTAAAAGTTAAGAGAGTTAAAGGTTAAAAGACAAAATGCATCCCCATGCATGTCCATCACTTGCCATTACATTAAAAGTTATATTTGTTTGAAACCACACGTTGCTTCTTTTAACACTTGTATGAAAGTTAAATGCATTACGTACTTAAGGATACAAACAAGTTTTATCATACATGTCAAAATTATGATTCGCTTCTTTTTACACTTGTATTAATGTTAAGAATATCATCTTATTCAAGTTGATATCAGCTGGAGCTAACATTTGCAAAGTTTTGTATTCTGTTTGTTTTTGTTTTTATCTATTTTTGTATTGCTTTTATTGGTTCCTATTTCTCGATTGTACAGTATGGTGACTAGAAAAGCATTTATAAATGAATTATTCATTCATTCATTTTCTATTCTTCAAAAACAAATGTTTCTAAAGTGAAATGCATTAAGTATTACAGCAGGGTAATGTATCATTTCCCGTACGTGTCCACCACTTGTCATTAAATTTAAGGTTTTAAACAGATTTGAACTATTTTTCATATAGAAGTAAACCTCTAAATACACTTGTTGCCTGTACTAGTAATATTAGTGATAATACTGGTGACAGCTTGACCCCGGAACAGATTAATTACTATATGTTGCCATTATTTCCTATGGGAATCCAAAATTGATCTTAAGAGGATCCTATTGTTCTTAAAATGAGTAAAGCGCTTGTCATTTGAATCACATCTAAAAACAAAATACACATGATTACAGGCTACAAACAGAACAAGGCAGGGAGTGAACAAGCTTACCCTTTAGCTTTGCAGTATCACATCTACACAATATATAGCCTCAGCCTATGTTACCAGGAAATCCACAATTCAGACGTAATTCATCTTTTCATGGACTACTTGTCAGCTCACGGGCATCAAGGCAAGGTCACATCAGGCTTTTACATTGGTGGTTTAAAAGCTTTGGCCGGCCAAGATGGAAGACTGTTTGTTGGCCACATAAGCACTGCTGGGAATGTATTTTCAAGTGGTCAATGCAGCAATTCTAAGATGTAGTATCCTCTCTGGACACTTTATTAGGTACACCACAATTTTGCCTTTAAAAGATAAAAATGCGTGGCATCTGATTTGCTTTTTTATTCATTCTAATGTGCAAGTCCACGAGAGTGTGTAATCTGTTGTTGGGGGGAGGGGTTAATTGTGCTTTTATTCCTTTCATCAATAATGCTGACTTAATTGGCACTGGCATGAGGGTATAAAATTATACTTTGGCTTGTATTTTGCAGTTGCTTGGAACTGCACTGCATCATACTGTTTGTAATATTTCGCCGCTAATTTACCAAAATATGAGAAACGTCTCCCAGAATCATACAGTGCAGTTGTGCAACACTGGAAAGGACAACCACAATAACATATCTACTGAAACTGTCATTTAGGAATCAGCCTTATTATCCTGTCAATACAAGATGTTTGGGAACAAAAATAACATTTTAAAAAATCATAAAAAAAATGTGTAAAAAAGTTAAATTATACAAACAAGAAATCCACAAGAACATTTTCTTTTTCTACGGTTGTGTGCTTGGTGTGAAAATTGAAATGTAACAAACACAAAGATGATCCAGCAGGCCCTAGACGAGGGCCACACATCCCTCTGATGTGTGCCATGTGTTGCTCTCATATAGAAGACAAATACTTCTCTGGCTTGTGATCAATAACCAGGAGAAAGCGGCCGCTAGCCTTGATCCTAATTAGTGGCGAGCTAGAGAACAGATTAGCCTGCACCTGCCTCCCCCACACGCCGCCCCCATTTTAGCTTCCCTGAGACAAAAACAACTCCTTGCCAATCAGCATCATGTGCGAGGTAGTAGGCGAGAGGAATGCACACACACATACGCAAACCTGGTGATTGTTTCCTTGTTGCCTCATTCCACAGGGGGAAAATCCCGCTTTCTAAAAATAATAAGCGGATGGGGGGCAAAAGGGACCGCTATGAAAAAAACCAAGAGGAGAGACCGAACCTCGCCCGGACGTGGGATACCGGGGCCTCACCCTGGAGCCAGGCCTGGGGGAGGGGCTCGCGGGCGAGCGCCTGGTGGCCAGGTCATCACCCGTGGGACCTGGCCGGGCCTAGCCCGGAGAAGCCACACGGGAACCCCCCGCAGACCACCACCTGCAGGGGCAAGCATAAGGGTCCGGTGCTATGTGATTTGGGCAGTGGTCAAGGGCGGTTGTCCGGGCAACCTGGTCTTCGGCGGCCAAATCTGGTTCTTGGGACATGGAATGTCACTTCTCTGGTGGGGAAGGAGCCCGAGCTTGTGGAAGAGGCGGAGACATCACCGAACGGCAGTTCAGAGTACCCAGCCTTCTTCGAGTCTATCAGAGGGGTTCTGGAGAGCACCCCAGTTGGTGACTCCATAGTTCTGCTGGGAGACTTCAACGCCCATGTGGGCAATGACAGTGTGACTTGGAGGAGCGTGGTTGNAATACCTGAGTTGGGTCTTGCTGTGTCCAACAAAGGTCCTTTTGTCACATGAGTGGCCATGCAGCGTCTGAGTGACCCAACAGCTCGACATTGGAGGAGCATTGTCACTGAAATAGAAGTCAACAAGTATAAATATTATAGTTTGGGGGCGGTTGGCTTTTAATTTACAATATCACAATTAAGTCAAATATATGCATGTATTTAAATCAGTCTTCTTTTGCAGGCCACCAAGTCAACTCTGCTATGTGAAAGCGCCCTGCTCGTCCATCCATCCGTTTTCTGTACCGCTTATCCTCATTTAGGTGGCGGGTATGCTGGAGCCTATCCCAGCTGACTTTGGGCGGGAGGCGGGGTACACCCTGTACTGGTCGCCAGTCAATCGCAGGCCACATATAGACAAACAAACATTCACACTCTAATGGACAATTTAGAGTCGCCAATTAACCTAACATGCATGTGTTACAAGATATTTAGTTTTAAAAACAAGTCTTGGTACAATAACTCTTGAGTCTACAAGTTAGCTATCCACTACCTTACAGCCATACTTACGTTCGGGAACATAAAATATATTAACTATTGATTAAAATATATTTTTGTGAGCGTTGGATTGAAATCTCGCGGGATGTTAACTTATGGGTAAAAGCAAAGGCTTAAAAGACTTAAAATGGCTGTGGCGTCAAGAGGAACTTTAACGTTGTGTTTTTAGGAACTGTTTGATAACACGACAGAGAATCGACCACTTAAAACGAGCTTTTATGTCTAATAGAGTACTTACCTTTGTTTTCTTAGCTCTGTAAAAACCTTCGAAGTTTGACGAGCCAAGTTGAACCAAGCTTAACTGGCTTGTTTACTTTTCTTGCACGGGGCAGACGTAAACCTTATTTAGATGTCGTAAAACAGGAAGCCATCTTCCGGTTGATTTTAGAATTGCAGTTGATTCAGAGTGGTTCATTCACACGCCTTATGACGTCACAGCCAATGGGCGCATATGTGCATTACGTACGTAATATTTGTAGTAATGCTAATTACCCTGAAGTGGAAAGGATATATTTAAAGACGGATAATTGTCTGTGCTCGCTGAATATACCACTCCTTCTCTTTCTCTCCCTCTGAGCTTCCTCCTCCTCCTCCTCTTCATCATAAATATCAACCTCCCAGAGTGGTCGCGGTGGTTGAGTGCGCCCCAGTCGGCCAGCAGTCACTAGCGGACCCTGGCCCAGGTTGATGGCGACCACTCCAGAGGGCACAGACCACCGACTGATCCGCAGACTGCGCTCCAAGAGCGACACCCCCTATCTGGTCGAAGCCCGGTTCTCTTTCAACCTGCGGACAGGTAGGAGCATCATCATCGCCACCACCACCATCACCATAATGATGGTGGATTTATGTACGCTTATGTCGATGTGTTGGATGGAACCATAGCATGATACGGTGGACCAAAATGGGATCACTTCTCACAGACGAGGAAGAAATGTTACGCAACTTTGTAGACGTTGTGTGATGTTTTAATGTTTAAATGTTACTACCAGTGTGATTATGTAAGGAGAGCTTGACCTGGAGTGTAGCCCCTCTGGGTGTGCTGTTGGTTTTGGTACTGGTGGATTAAGGTGGGATGCATTTGCTCTGCTGGTTTTTTCATGAAATGCTTCTGTAATGTTATTTTGTCGCCATCGCCTTTTCATTAGGCCAGTTGCATCCTGTTGCCATGGTGACTTGACATTTTTTTTTACTTCTGCGCTATATGTGTTGTAATTGTACTGCACATGCTGCACCATTTAATGCACATATTCTGCTCAAAGACTTTAGAAGCTGTCATAAAATGCTCCTCCTGCGTTTTAAAACCAAAACAAATACGTAGATGTTATTTCCTTTCCATGTTTCCATATTAGTTAGGTGCAGAGGTTTTTAATACTTAGTACTTCCAGTGATTTTGAACATATACAACACCACGATGGATTTGAAATAATACAATAAAGATGTGGTAAAAGTGCATGTAATTTCACATTAATATGGCCTTTATCATTCACGGTTATGTGATTAATATTTCAGGGGTGTCCAAAGTGTGGCCCGAGAGCCATTAATGGCCTTTTGCTGTTTTTTAATTGGCCCTTGACACATTCTAAAACTACAACTACACATTTATCCATCTGTTTTCTTCCACTTATTCGGGTCAGGGTCAGCAAAGTCCAAACTTCCCATCTCTGGCCACCTCTTCCAGTTCCACAGGGGGACACCGAGGTGCCAGCTGGGACACTTGATCTCGCCAGCCGCGGCGCCTCCTACCAGCCTGGCACATCAACAGGGAAACATCCACACTAGATGCCCAAGCTCCTCCGCCAATGTAAAGGAGCGGTGGCTCTACTGTGAGCTCTTTCCGGATAAGCACATGTAGAACGGTTGTGCAGCCATGGTGATGAACCTGTTCACGTTTGTGTCCTCAGACTGTGCTTCCTCTATGAAAGGTATGCCTGTGGGATTGAAAAGGACCTCAAAATGCTACTTCCACCACTTGACTATGTCCTTAGTCCAGCTGCTTAAAGAGCCCCACAACCCATCCGTGCTCAATAAGACTCTTTCTTCAGCTTGACGGCACCTCTAACCTGTGGTGTCCACCATCGGGTTCGGGGTTTGTCACCATGACTGGCACCGACCACCCTGCGCCTATAGCTCCGATTGGCTGCCTCAGCAATGGAAGCATGTAATATGGCCCATTTTGACTCAGTAGGGAGACTCTGCCAGATGTTCACGGCACACCGTCACTACAGATTTGGATCTGCCAGGTCTGTCTGGCGTCCACCCCCACCATCTAAGCCAACTCATCCCTACTTGTTGATCAGTTGACAGCTCAGCCCCTCTCTTCACTTGTTGGTCCAAAACATGTGGATGCAGATGTTATGACAGACCTGCAGCCTATGGTGTCCTGGTGTAATTATTCCCCTGTCTAGACGTTGAGAGATAAAATATTAAAATTATTTTATTTTGATGGCATGATGGCCAATCCTCACAGTCAGGAGGTTCAGGGTTCGAATCTCTGTTAGGCATCTCTGTGTAGAGTTTGCATGTTCTCACCATGCGTGCGTGGCTTTTCTCCGGGTACTCCAGTTTCGTCCCACAATCCAAAAACATGCATGTTAGTTCAATTGGCGACTCTAAATTGTCCATAGGTATGAATGTGAGTGTGAATGGTTGTCTGTCTGCCCTGTGATTGACTGGCAACCAGTCCAGGATGTACCCCGCCTCTGACCCGAAGTCAGCTGGGATAGGCTCCAGCATACCCTAATGAGGATAAGCGGTATAGAAAAAGAATGAATGAATGATGGCCAATTTTAAATAAACAAACCAAGAATCAAATTTATTTGTACTTCTGAAGGTGTTTTTAATCACTTTTTTGGTTATGTTTTTTTCAGACAGTATCTGTTACAAAATCATATGCAAATAATATGCAAATTAGCCGATGGCACCATCTAGCCACTCGTAGCAACTTCTAAGTCAGACAATAGCTACCTTTCTTACTGAAGCGTTGGCAACACTGGTGAGTACCACGATAATTGCTTGGTGAAGAACGGTAGGGGTAGTGTCATGGTTCAAGGCTCCATGAGTGCTGGGGAGCTGTGGTTCATTGAGGGAAACAGAAATTGCAACATGCGAAATAGAGCAGGATGCCATCACTTGGGAATCTGAGCCGCATGCCAGTTTCCCAGCATGATAAAATGATCCTCCAAGAAGATCAAGCACCTTGCAGCGGAAAATGAAGGTGAAGATGATGTTCTAGTTAAGTGTGTCTCTTCCGGTTCTGAACCCAACTGAGCATCTGTGGTGCATCTTCAAGTAGAAGGAAGATGGAGTGAAAGGTTTCTAACATCCACCAACTCCACCGGTGATGTCATGACGAAGGAGTCACAGAAGATTCCAGTAACAATCTGTGCATCTGCAAGTTTCAATTCTACAGTATTGTCCCTTGAGTAGATACACTAAAGCGCTTGCTGAAATGTGCAGGCTGTCTTACTTTATTCTCAAAATAATGGATCCAAATGAAATGAATGCATGATTTATTTTAACCAGGGAGATGAAGTAGAGGTGGCGTGTGTGTATGCCAGGAGTACTGAGCTGTGCGTGTGCACATTAATCCATTTGTTGTCTTTTCTGTTCGTAGGCTGGCTGATCTTCCTCTTGCCAATAAGTTTATGTGTGATCGTGTATGTCCTTTTCAGACCAGCTTTTGTCATTAACAGCACACCGCGGTCAGCCTCTTTGCACATTTGTTATCTCTCTGCTCCACAACAAAGCCAACAAGCTTGCGGATGCTACGGGGGCGACGTGCACAACGGCGCTGTTGACTCACTTCCACCTAGAGAAGTGAGGCAGTATTTAGCTCGCTTATTGCCAAGGAAACCGAAAATGTCTTGTGGGCAAGGTTTTGGCTTTTGAATTAGCCTTTGTTGTCTTGTTGTTTTTTTTGGAAAACGACCCATCAGCTGATTTATAGGAGATAATGTGTACAAAAAGCTTGGTAGATAATAATAAAACACGCAAAATACATATATATCACTCATGACTTTCCTTTGGGGACAAGTGGGGAAGTGCATATGTATTTGGTATTTAATACAGATTTGTTTTGAAACTATTGTATACAATTGCTGTTTTTAGAAACAAATTCCTTAGTACAAGGGCCTCCAAAGTGCAGCCGGGCCATTTCGGCCCGCAGCCCATTTTTAAACTAATTTGCTTTGACACTGCTGCATTGGTGCATATGATTTTGGTCGACTTTCTGCTCATATGAACCCCCCTTTCCTTTATCTGTTGCATGGGGCGGCTCCACGTTGCTAAGAAAATCAAATAGTTAGCATGAGGCCTGGGGCACAAATAAATTAATTCTGCCTAGCAACAAGTGCTGATGCTAATATGTTACGCAACCAGGAAGTTACTATTTATACTACCGTCCCTATTGTATCCCACAGTTACTGCAACTACTATTACTGCTGTTACTACGAATACCACTCCTGCTGCTGCTACTTCTGATGCTACTACTCCTATAAATGTACTGCTGCTTCTACTCACTACTACTACTACTTCTGCTGCAGCTACTACTACTCCTTTAGCAATACTATAACTGCTTCTACTACTACCACTAATAGTACTACTACAACATACTAATACTACGAGTGAACACGAGGCCCGAGGCACAAATTAACATTACTAATATAAGAAACACAAAAATAAACATGAACAATTGAGCCTGCAACCACTACTGCTGCTATTACTGCTGCAGCTACACTCTTGTGATTGTTACTCCTGCAACTACAACTATTATAAGTACTGATACCAGCTCTACTACTACGACTACTGCTACTTAAGAGCGAGCATGCGGCCTAAGGCACAAACTATTAACATGAATAATTCCTGCCTCCACAAGTGACCATGCAAGCATGTGACAAGACCAAGAATTTGCTGATTATACTACAACTGCTGCTGCAGCTGCTACTATTCTGTACTTTTTTGTTTGTGTTGTTTAGTATATTGCCATTGCCATTGGAAGAGGACAATTTTAATATAGTGTAATTAGTTTTGTTCTTTATTGATTGGTTGAACATCTGCTACTGATAATGTGAACACATGAGTCTGACTCCTGGATGAGATGTTGTGTGCCTCTGTTAAGAGAATCTTACAGAGGCGTAACCACAGCATACTGATGGCCTATAATGTTAATCTGAGGGCACGTTTTGTTGGATGGCTTACGTAGGTGGCTTTATTGTCTGCGACACCATCATGAAATGGGCCACTTTATGAGGACATAATGATGTAACCCGTGTCTGCTACTGTATATTATGTTTGTGTCATCACTCGTGAAAGCAACGACCACAGGCTGTGTATGCTGTTATGTATGACCTACTTTTGTGTGGATAAGAGCACAGGAACAGCAGGTCATTACACCTACAGTACTTACTACGACTATANGAGTCCAACTTGGTGAGCTTAGGATCTCGTCTCTGCTGTTTGCAGACGATGTGGTCCTTATGGCCTCATCAGGCTGTGACCTTCAGCGTTTACTGGAGCGGTTTGCAGCTGAGTGTGAAGCTGAGTGTGACTCAGCACCTTCAAATCCGTGGCCATGGCTCTCAGTCGGAAACGGGTGGACTGTACCCTCCGGGTTGGGAGTGAGGTCTTGCCTCAGGTGGAGGAGTTCAAGTATCTCGGGTTCTTGTTGACCTTTATGACCTAGGTTCCCTAAGTGGGGTGCGCATACCCCCAGGGGTACACCAACTGTAATAGCATTGGATCTGAACGCCTCACTGTGCAGGGAGAACGGAGAAGTTAGATGGAGCATGACGTTGTTCGTTGCTGTGTGCATCACATGAACAAATAAGTATGTTTTATCATTATTTTGTGCATTGAGAGTGTTTGATCTTAAGGATTGAATTTATACTTGTGTTCCAATCCAATCCAAGCGTTGTAAACCTGTCACTGTGAGTATTATAGTTGTTTTTTTTACTTCGGATATAATCTCCTAATTATGTTCAATATTTTAAGGTAACCTTGATTTAAAAATGTGTGTTTTTAAGGGCACAGGAGTGTTGGGTACAAGGCTTCACATTAAATGTTTGATGTGGTACGCTACTGTAAAAAGTTTGGGAACCACTGATCTACAGCATTAATCCCTTTTCTTCATCTTATCCAAGATTGGGTCACGAGGACAGCAGCCTAAGCAGGAAAGCCCAAACTCTCCCCTGGCCGATCCTGAGGTGTTCCCAGACCAGTTGAGAGACATAGTCTCTCCAATGTGTGCCCTGAACACCTCCTCAGGGAGGCAAGACCCCAAGGGTACTCCTCAACTTGGGGCAGGATCTCACCCCCAACCCGGAGTAGGCACTCCACCCTATACCCGGTGAAGACCATGGACTCCGACTTGGAGGTGCTGCTTCTCATCCCAGCTACTTCAGCCCCAGCTGCTAACTGAGTCAGTGCGAGTTGAAGGCCACGTCTCGATGAAGCCAACAGGACCACATCACCTGCAAAAAGTAGAGACACAATCCCGCGGACACCAAAACGGAACCTCTCGACGCCCTGGCTGCGCCTAGAAAATCTGTCCATGAAAGTAATAAACAGAATCAATGACAAAGGGCAGCCCTGGCAAAGTCCCTTACTGGAAAATGATGCGACTTATTGCCGGCAATGCAAACCAAACTTTGATACCGGTCATACAGGGAACTAACGATGGTCCGATACCCCATATTCCCGGAGAACTCCCCACAGTATTTCCTGAGGAACAGAGTCTAGTACCTTCTCCAAGTCCACAAAACACATGTAGACTGGCTGGGCAAACTCCCACGCACCCTCATGGACTCTTGCGAGAGTAGAGAGCTGGTCCATAATTCCACGACCGGGATGAAAATCACATTGCTCCTCCTGAAGATTCGACTATCCGGTGGATCCTCTTCTTCAGAAGCCCTGAATAGACCTTACCAGGAAGGCTGAGGTGTGTCATCCCACGATATTTGGAACACACCCTCTGGTCCCCCTTCTTAAAAAGTGGACCACCACCACGGTCTGCCAGTCCAGAGGCAGTGTCCCCAGTGCCCACCAAGACACGCCCACAGCATCCAGGGTTTTAAGGAACTCCGGGCGGATTTCATCCACCCCCGGGACCTTGCCACTGAGGAGCTTTTTGACCACCTCGGTAACCTCAACCCCAGAGATAGGAGAACCCGTCACAGAATCCCCAGGTACTGTTTCCTCGGTGGAAGACGCGTTGGTGGGATTGAGGAGGTCTTCGAAGTATTCCTTCCACCAATCAAGGTCAGCAGCACATGACCCTCACCATACAGTGTTGACTGTGCATTGCTTCCCCCTTCTGAGCAGCGAAGGGTGGTCGAGGATCTCTTTGAAGCCATAGGAAGTCCTTTTTCACAGCCTCTCCAAACTCCTCCCATGTCTAAAAGTTTTTGCCTCACCGACCGCCAGAGCTACAGACCGCTTGGCCTGCCGGTACCTGTCAGCTGCCTCCGGAGTCACATTGGTCAAAATAGCCCTATAGGATTCCTTCACCTTGACGGCATGCCTCGCCACTGGTGTCCACCAATGGGTTCTGGGATTACCACCATGACACGGACCGACCACCTTACGGCCACAGCTTTGATCAGCCGCCTCAACAATGGACAACATCTATCCATACGTCCATCTTCTATGCCACTTATTTTCACTAAGGTTGCAGTTTTTGTGCTACTTGCTTATTTAAAAAATGTTAAAATGTAAAATAAATTATTTTAGTTTTAGATACAGTGTGGGCCAAAAGTAGGGTTACAGTTAACAATTCTTACATTTATTAGCTATTAAGGCATTTATTTACATTTATTTGATCACTTGAGATTATATTGAATGTAAAATGTAACATTTTGATCAATGCACTACTGCCGTCATAGCACATGCAGTTTCATCAAAACTCCTTAGAGAAATCACATAGGATTCAATTAAATTCAAGACTTTAATGATTAGATATCTTTCTCAATTTATTGCAATAGCGTATTTGATTGAGCAACATTATAATTTAAGTACATGGTAAGAAAGTGTGCACTATACGTTTTGGCAAAACATAAAAAGAACCATTTCCATCCACTCTGAATAAACACATAGTAAGAATGCAATGACTGAAACAAACAAGTAGATGATTGTGAACATGAGAAGGTATGTAGTGCTGTGCGCAATAAATCTATTTCACATGAGCTCATTTTGTTCTGTCAGGTTTAAAGCAAATGTTTGGTCAAGGCTAAAGCAAATGTTTGGTCAAGGCAGCATGTGAAAGGTGACACAAGGAAAAATAATTCTTCTCTAGCACCCAAATACGCTGGTTAGATTGCAGTACATTTGAATGTTGTTAACTATGACAAATATGTACATTGTATAAAAAGTAAGAGATAGTAATCAATCAAGATGCATTTCATTCATTCATTCATTTTCTGTACCGCTTATCCTCATTAGGGTCACGGGGATGCTGGAGCCTATCCCAGCTGGCTTTGGGCGAGAGGCGGGGTACACCCCGGACTGGTCGCCAGTCAATCGCAGGGCACATATAGACAAACAAACATTCACACTCACATTCATACCTTTGGACAATTTTAGTCGCCAATTAACCTAACATGCATGTTTTTGGAATGTGGGAGGAAACCGGAGTACCCGGAGAAAACCCACACACGCACGGGGAGAACATGCAAACTCCACACAGAGATGCCCAACGGAGATTTGAACCCAGGTCTTCCAGATCTCCTGACTGTGTGGCCAATGTGNACAGGCTGTGTATGCTGTTATGTATGACCTACTTTTGTGTGGATAAGAGCACAGGAACAGCAGGTCATTACACCTACAGTACTTACTACGACTATGCTATATAGTACAGTACATACAGTACAGCAAGGTCTCCCCTAGGATTTTCTAAATCTTTGGTGGTGGGCTGCATAAAACTGTCGCCGCTGTGTTGCGCGTCTGCTGCATTTGCATTTTTTTAAATGACTAATAACAATTTTTATGACTTATTTATTATTTATTTAACTTTTTTCCACAACCGGCAGAACCTAAACCGAGAACATTGCAAAACTGTTAATTCAATGACAATGATGCTAAGAGCATCTAGGGTGAGTCTAAAATGTCGAACCTCCTTTTGTTACCACACATATTTAGTCCAATAGTACTACGTGATTAGTACAAAAGTACAACATTTTGTACTATTTGACACAAACCTCAACTTAATTTGATGCCTGTTTGAGTAAAACAACTACACGGGAAATTAATTGTTTAAAAATATATCTTTTAAGTTCAAAATCACACAATTAACAAAATAAAATAACAATTGAAGTATTTTTGTTGAAATCTGCCATGTATAAACAGTATAAATTGAGAGTCCAGGGTTACGACGGCACAGGTGTAACTTGCGGCACAATGAAAGCTACTTTGACCAAATTTGTGTTTTATGTGACATTTAAATTGTACTTTATTTACAATTCTCCGCTCAGTGTGCTCATTTGTCATTAAATACAGGCGTCATGTATCAACACTTATAAAAGTACTAAGAGGTGGAGCAAATATTATTTGCTGAATTACTCAAGATCAGCTGCTGAGGTAATGCTGCCTTACAAGTTACCTGTTGGAGACCCTGTGATAGCATCACTGTCAAAAGCTGGACACACTACATGTTTGTGTTGAACAACTTAGACACACAAGACAAGCCATAAGTATTCATAACAAAAGAGCAAGTTCATTAAGTGACACTTTAAGTTACCAATTCTTTTAGCTTGCCTGTGGGACAAAAACGGACTAAAAGACGGCAAACAATCAAATGAGCCTGAAACCTGAGCGATCACGCACACACATAGATGGGCTTAGCATGTGACAAGCTGTTGTCAATTGACTACAAATTTTACAGGCTATTTTTACAGCATTTGCACAGTAATAAGGGACAAAGTGAACGTCAACACAAGACGTGACTAGCATCTGGTCACACATAAGCAAGTGCCAAAAAGGCAGATAGGCGATTGCGGTGCAAGTCTATCAAAATAAAGCACAGTGAAACAATTGTGGTAAGGATGCGCGCAAATAATAAGCTATATATTTATCTATACTGCATTTATAATATAGCCTTTATATATACAGTACATTCCTTTGCATTGTTTTCAAGTAAAAAAAAAAGATGTGGTGCTTTTATTTTGTAATGGCACACCACCATGATAAATTACATGTAGCGGAAACTCTGTAGTGTATATAGTATCCACTATAGCAGAAGTCCCGATAAAAAGATATGGAGTTGGCCAGGAGACTATTAATTCAGCCTAAAGGTGTTTGATGGGGTTGTAGGTAAATTATTCTACACCAATCTCAATCTCCCATGGGAAAAGCTGCAATTAGTATTCTTTCATACCCGGTACAAATATAGTACATTAGCTTATGATAATTATCAGATCACCAACATAATCTATATAAATACGTGATAGGGTAGTATATACAATAAAGTGTACATTTGTGCATTCACTGAATTACAAACCAAATACTGCTGCAGCCACTAAGAGCTAAAGTGCAATTTTCTTGTGATGTTCTGTGTTGCAGTCACTGTGTGTGTGTGTGCTACCAAAAGAGTCCAATCAATATTCTCCAGATGCATGGTGGGATGGTAGGCATTTCTGCAGTAGAGTCAGCAAGGTGTGCACGCTAAACCTCTGCAGATGATTTGTACATATTTTGCATGTCAACTCAAGTGAAATATGAGGCATGTGAGGTGAGTGGGAAGCTTGTGTTTTTTAAAGTGTTTTGCTGCAACAGTGGTAAAAGGTGGCAAAAGTATTATATAACCCACCCTCCATACCCAATACGTTCACACACAAACAGCATATGGCTGATATTCCAGACAGTCTTGCATCTTTAAAAAAATAGACATCTATCTTCCCTGCTTGGCTGCACACAGGTCTTCTTGCACTGAATAAAACATGAGTGTGAAAGAATACGAGTGAAAATAGTAATGCAATGTTGTAATTGGTGTCAACTGCCCAGAGAATAGAAAGAGTAGTTAATGTTTAATAATAATATAATATCGGCAGGTGCTGCTTATGTGACAGCCGATGTAAAGCTCCCGGTCCCATTTCATCTCTCCTATGTGACATGTGACACGGGAACGCTCCCAGCTGTGTGATGTACTTCTCACCAGCCAGATGAGAAATAACACCTTTTTTTCTCCAAGCAAGAAAGCAGAAAGATTGCTACATGACAATGTGCTTATGGGTCATATTTATAGTAAGTGCGTCAGCTTGGCAAGAGATACAATATTTAGGCAGACAGGGACCAAGAGGGAAACAAATTGATTTGTCTGCATATAAACAAACCAAGGCTGTCCAGTCTATGTTGGTGGGAAGCATCACATACAGTAGATGTGTTGCATCTGTGCACTGGATGGGATAAACGTTGAGTGACATTTATTTATTGGTGTCATGGTGTGCCGTGTTGTTACAGTTCTGCTGAGTAAGCGTTCCCTCAGCCCTACTGCAAGTTAATTCAGTCAAAGCTGCATTGCACCAGTTAGGAAGGAGACGTCCAGCATTATCCAATAGCGATCACTACTTTAAAGCCAGGAAACTATAGCATGATAATGGTCCCAGCTGTATGTTGTTTTTATAGTCAGTTATTACATGCAAAGTCCTTTACTAAATGCTGTAAGTGACTATATATCCACAGGAAACTTTATTTAGATAACAAGAGTATGCAGTAACTTAATTTGGGATTCAGATTACTGCGCTTGCAAATTAATCAATTTGTTTTATGTCTTAAAAACCTTTTATATTATATTGTGTGGCAAACAGAATCCTAAAATCAAACAGTCACAGCATTTTTATTTATTCACATATCTGTATTGCCTCTTGATTACTCATCAATTCAAAGACATCTTGAACAGAGTACAATTGAGGCTGTCCCAGTGACGCTACTGTCCCCTGGAGGAGAGGATGCATACTGCAGCAGAGGCAGGA
The DNA here is from genome assembly GCA_024372805.1 of Oostethus manadensis. NCBI lineage: Eukaryota > Metazoa > Chordata > Actinopteri > Syngnathiformes > Syngnathidae > Oostethus > Oostethus manadensis. Next base: position 755,211 of record QODF01000010.1, read on the forward strand.
GAAGAAGCAGTAGTTGAACTCTCTTCGCTCAACCACTGACGATCCGAAACACACATAGAGTCATATCAACGACGTTCAATGAATCTAAAAGGCAAGCATACCATTCAGAATATAAGCATACAGTTGTGCCCCTCTATGCGAGTTGTGTTTGAAGGTAAACAGCAGCGGGCGTCGTGACGCGGTGTTACACATGAAACGCTATCAGTATCAATGGCTTTCTAACTAACACACGGTTTTCAGTGCCGTGATGGTATATCTACATTGACCGATAGATGCGTCTGGCTACATAACACTCAGTACCGTGTCTTAACACCTACATTTAATCTATTTAAAGCTGACTTATTTGGCTAATACATTGACTAATTGTTAGCAACATGGCTACATACTTTTTTTTTTTTTACAGGACTACGTACGGTAGGAAAACGACGTTGTCATGACGTCATCACGCACACAGCTTTTAAAAGTCCTGGTTGAATTTGAATAAAGTATTTTCTTTAAATCAGACATAGAAGTGGGAATTAGACAATATGAAGCAGTGTCAGTGGAAATAGCGTATTTAAAAAACTATAAAAATAAACAATATGGAGTTAGCTTGTCCTGAAATTTCCAACAAAGACAGTAGATGGCAGCATTGTAGTGGCAGCTCTGCAATGAAGTAGCTCTGGATTATTTGGTTTTATATTTAAGCAAATAAATTATAATAATCACTTTAAAAGATGTCAGATAGACAGACACTGAATCATTCCAAAACTGTCCCGAACAAATTGAATTTAAAGCCTTAGAATATTCAGTAAGTCTTAAATGTGCTTCGGTATATTACACATGCAATCTACAAATTAAGTGTACAGGCCATTGAATGTGCACATTCCATCACCTACTGCAGGGGTTGAGAACCTTTTGGGCTAAGAGAGCCATAAACGACACATATTTTCAAATGTATTTTTGTGAGAGCTATTTTTTTAAAAAGTGAATACAACTAGGACCGCACGGTGGTCGACTGGGTAGCACTCAGGAGGTCAGGAGGTTCAGGGTTTGAATCTCTGTTGTGCATCTATGTGTGGAGTTTGCATGTTCTCCTCGTGCATGCGTGGGTTTTCTCCGGGTACTCCGGTTTCCTCCCACATTCCAAAAACATGCATGTTAGGTTAATTGGCGACTCTAAATTGTTCATAGGTATGTATGTGAGTGTGAATGCTTGTTTGTCTATATGTGCCCTGAGATTGACTGGCAACCAGTCCAGGGTGTACCCCGCCTCTCGCCCAAAGCCAGCTGGGATAGGCTCCAGCATGCCTACGACCCTAATGAGGATAAGCGGCATAGAAAATGAATGAATAAAACTAAAAGTGTGCCAACAATTTTAGAAGATAATAAGTCTCTGATTGTGCTTAGAAGGTTTTATATTTTGAATGTTATTTCTAACACTGTGATTCCTGTCATGTTTTACTTTAAAATGTCAGCAAAAAAAATTACACAAAACGTTAATTACATTATAAAACAAGAATTATATATTCATCAAAAGAACCACCAAAAGAACCACATCTGGCTCCCGAGCCATAGGTTCTCTACATCTGATTTACTGCATGTTTTGATTGATTGATTGAACTTATTTTAAACATGCATAGGGTTTGCAACGAGTGCTTCATATCACAAGTGACAATTCTACATGGCTGTAAAGGAGAAGGAAGAAGCATTTACATCCCACATCAATTGCTAGTACACATTCACTTCCCGTACTCAACATGCACTAGTTCAGTCTTTGCTTATTGTTCTACTCAATTAAGGCAAATTAATGTAATTTTAATTATTATTAACATTTAACACAAAGTACCAGAAACAGCATCCAAAATACCATATATTGGTGACCTCTGAAGAGCATACTTAAACATAAACATAATTAAACCTCCATGTCTCTATATTGTATCAAGACATCCTGTTTATATAAACATTTAAAACGACAAATTGCTTTTGTTCGGGTCCCAGACTATTCCACAGCTTAACCCCACAAACAGACAAAGAAAAACATTTCCGAGTAGTATTTGCCAGTGGAATATAAAAGTTCCCTAAACCTCTGAAATTATACAGCTGATCTCTGTGAGAAAAAAATGTTCTGAATATTAATCACTAATACATTGTAAAATTCTTTAAACATAAACATTGCTGTATACAGTTTTACTAGATTGTGTCATTTTAGGGCGCACGGTGGTCGAGTGGGTAGCACATTGGCCTCACAGTCAGGAGGTTCAGGGTTCAAATCTCTGTTAGGCATCTCTGTGTGGAGTTTGTATGTTCTCCCTGTGCGTGCGTGAGTTTACTCCGGTTTCCTCCCACATTCCAAAAACATGCATGTTAGCTTAATTGGTGACTGTAAATTCTCCATTAGAGTGTGAATGCTTGTATGTCTTTGTTTGTTGATATGTGCCCTGCGATTGACTGGCGACCAGTCCAGGCTGTACCCCGCCTCTCTCCCAAAGCCAGCTGGGATAGGCTCCAGCATAGCCGCGACCCTAATAAGGATAAGCGGCAGAATGAATGAATGTCATTTTAGAATTTTTTATTTGAGAAATAGCAGATTGTGTGATCAAATCAAGTCTTGTAATTATTGCCCCATACTTTCGCACATTAATCAAGGACATGTTTAACTCTACTGGTAATTGCAAGGCTTTTGGAGATTTTATTTGATATATGCATAATATGTGTTTTCCAATTTAACTTACGCTTTGTTATTAATTCTAAAAAAATTATTTCTTCAACATACTCAATTTTAACACCATCAAACTCAACCAATTTTTGTGACTTCAGTGAGTAATTTCCAAATATCATTACTTTGGTTTTATTTAGGTTTAAAGATAATTTATAACTTTCCATATATTTTTTGGTTTTACTTAATTGATTATTTACAGTGTGGATGAGATAATCAAGACTGTCATTGCTGTAAAATATATTTGTGTATAATTTTAACAATTTTACCAACTGAGAAACATTAAAAATGTCATTGTTATACACATTAAATAATTTGGGGCCCAATACTGACACCTGAGGGACCCCATAAGCAATGCCAAGACATTTGGAAGAAAACTCACGTGAACAAACTGCACTCTATCGCTTAAGTAACTTTTCACCGATTTCCCAGCCACCTCACATATACCATATCGTTCTAATTTTTAAAATAATATTTCATGATTTATAGTGTCAAATGCTTTTTTAAGATCTATTGCATATTTTTTGTTGTCCTGTTCCTTAGAGATAGTAGCATGATTATGGCCATTGAGGTAGATCTATTATTTCTGAAGCCATACAGACCTTCATTAAGTAAATTCTGCGTTTCTATAAATGTGTTTAATGTCCTGCTGTATGTGACAGCAGACGAACATAAACACAAATATACATATTTATAATGTATACTGTGTCTTTTTAGGGAAAAATAAGGCATTCTGAAAAATTTACAAAACTGAATGTAATATAGGATTTGGGCAGGTGTGCATTTTGGCTTCAGTTGCAGGTGTGGCTATGGGTAAGAAATGTGTACAAGTAGATTAAATACAGTACAAGAGTGAGTATTGCAGATATGAATGCAGAAAGTGACAGATGGTTTGGGACAGAGAGCTTCGAAGAGAAGGAACAACAGATTTATAGTGACAGGCTGCTCAATCAGAATTTGTAAGATTCTTTCTCCTAAAACCTGAAATCCAAATGAGTTTAATGCAATTCAAACCAAGCAATGGTAGCTTTTGATGCATTCAAGTTGCCTGAGCTCATGTCTCTTTATTATGACAAGTTTTGGCCAAGCTGTACTGCTTGTAGCAGCAGGATTACCATGTCCTCTTCATTTAGTGTTTGACACCAAGCGACAGCATCAGTAACAATAAATGTTAAAGGTGTTGTCTGTTACTGCTTAATATATTTTTTAGGGACATCCGATATGCCGAAATATTCCAAATCTCAATTTCCGATTCCAATATCAAGTGATACCGATATGTGTAGCATCACATGTCTCCTGTCGTGGAGTTAACACATTGTGATCACCCACAGTACAGTGTTGTTTTAGACATGTACTTCCCTTTCAGGGTCCTGAGGTTGTTGTAGCCACCTACAGTAGCTGCTTCTGGAGTGGAGAGTAAACTGATTGTTTCCGCCTACCTCGACTCCTGTCTCGTTGTGAATCACATCTTCACATTTGGTGACCCTCGACATGGGTAAAAATGTCCACTGACAATAGTGACAAAAACAAGTCTGTCTAGTGCCGCCACAAGTTAACGATTCGGCTAATGTCAGTGCTACTTGCATGGTGATGGTAAGTTGCCTGACTTTTGGCAACACAACCTACACTTGTGGTTTCAACATATCAAAGCCCAGTTCCGACTGTGAGGAATAACACTGAATGTGACAAAGTATTTCCAAACTGGCCGCACTGGATGCTTCGCCGACGGCCTGTACGGGAGCTCATAGGCCTATGTACAGTCGTTTTTAAATCGGTTTTCATTATAGGGAAAAACTCGATACCGATATTTTCGGATGTTAACATTTTTATGCCAATATCGGGCTGATAATATGGGTGGGCCGATGGTTGACAAAATTGTAGTTTGGAGCTGAAGAGGTACAACACTTTTGTCTTTGTAGGACTAGTGACGCAAAGGGGGGATATTTTAATGGCCTGTTCATGAGCAGTGTTGATCAATTCTGGTTTTCATTTTGATTTGAATCCCCACATTGATTGTCTGCTAGTGAGTTCTTGAACTGTGTCCATTTTTTTTCCCAACTGTCACGTCATGTGGACGTCCACATGATTTCTTAAAACTCTTTAAAAAAATAAAAAAAAAATCAGTGTTTTAAATGAATATGTGAGATAGCGAGCCTCTCCTCAGCACACAGACGGCATCTCACAAAAGTGAGTTACTGGATACTTTGATGTATATCCTAATTGAATTTCTATTGTACAGCATTGTCCCTTGAGAGCATATACTGTAATAATTAGGGCCGTAACGGTACGCGTAATTGCATCCTTCGTCACCTCGCAGCGTTTCACAGCGTTACTCAGTTTTTCAAATATATATTGATAAATATACTGTAAATAAATTTACGTATTTATGTATACAGTAAATAAATGGTGGCTAGTTGTTCTCCATGTGTGTGTGTCTGTGAGTTTTCTCCATCTACTCCGGCTTCCTCCAACATTCCAAAAAATCTGCATGGTAGGTTAATTCAGTGGTTATTATTTTCTGTCACGCCCCCACTGGGCGACAAAATATCTACATTCATTTGTCTGCACTGCACAGACTGAACTCAAAATTGAAACCAGTCAAATGCAAGCGTATTCATGCTGAATACGGCAAATTCTTACATGTTGGCAGGTCTGCACTAATATTGAAAGTTCTTCTTGTCTCTCACAGCCCCCGCAACAAGCATTTGAGAAGCACTGTTTTAACTCAAATTGTCCAGAATGTGAGTGTGAATAGTTGTTTGTCTATTTGTGCCCTGCGATTGATTGGTGACCAGTCCAGGGTGTACTCTGTCTCTCATCCAAGGTCAGCTGGGCTCCAGCATACCCCCGCAACCTTAGTGAGGAAAAGTGGCATAGAAAATAAATGAATATTGAAAATAAGCAGTGCTGTTTAATTGTTGAATGTGCCCAGTAGTAAAGCCTAAATTAACCCTTGTATTATGTTAAGGGTCAATTTGACCCTTTTCAGTTTTTATGTTGACCAAAATACTGGTTATCCTTTCTTATTCTTCCTAAAATTTTGTGACTTTTTCTAATTTTGGGTCATGAACTGTTGTGTAAAATCTGGACTCTTTAATGTGTAGAACAATGTCTGTGCAGAGTTTGTATACAATAATGATGTTGCGGGTCATTTTGACCCGGACACTTTAATGTGGGTAAATAGCTCTTCAGATCAAACATAAATGTGTTTCATTGATGTACTTGGAGGTGGAACTTTCCCCTGCTTGCCCTTGTCACATGTCATCGCTTGGATGTAGTTTGTCTTAGATTGCTCTGAGTGCCCAGGTGATGTTAGAGGCGAAACTTTCTCGCCCTTGTCATGATCACTTTTCTCATGCCATCTCTATGACAAGAACCAAAAATGAGCTCCAAAAGGTTAACAGTTGAAGAAGCTGTGGCACAGATTTTGAACTGGGATAGTGATGCAGACGAAGAGATTTCAGAGACAGAGGATCTTTCAGAGACCGAGAACAATGTTATTGAAGATCCTGATTGTCAAATTTCCTCAGATGAGGAGTATTCAGGGGACGAGTCTAGCATTGTTTCTCCATCAACTGAAAACCAAGGAATGCAGCAGTCATCATCCACAGAGCAGACATGGGCATCTAAAGATGGCAAGATAAAATGGTCCACATCACCACATCAAAGTCGAGGTAGACTGTCATCTTCCAATGTCATCAAAATGACTCCCGGTCCTACAAGATTTGCTGTCACACGAGTTGATAATATTCAGTCAGAATTTCAGCTTTTTATATCCCCTCCAATAGAGAAGATTATACTGGACATGACTAATTTGGAGGGAAGGCGTGTATTTCAAGAGAAATGGAAACCACTGGACCAGACTGACTTGTATGCTTACATTGGAATTCTGCTGTTAGCTGGAGTATACAGGTCAAAAGGAGAAGCAACTGCAAGTCTCTGGAACGAAGAAAATGGAAGGCCAATCTTCAGAGCCACAATGTCTCTGGAGACATTCCACATGCTATCTCGTGTGATCCGCTTTGACAACCGCGACACCAGAGCTGTTCGATGTGAAAGAGACAAGTTAGCTGCGATCAGAGATGTATGGGATAAATGGGTCAAAGTTCTGCCTTTGTTGTACAATCCTGGACCCCACGTTACTGTTGATGAGCGCCTTGTTCCATTCAGAGGGCGTTGTCCTTTCCGACAGTACATGCCGAACAAGTATGGCATCAAATTATGGGTAGCCTGTGATGCAAAATCTAGCTATGCATGGAATATGCAAGTATACACAGGAAAGCTACCTGGAGAAGCACCTGAGAAGAATCAGGGGATGCGTGTCGTGCTGGAGATGAGTGAAGGGCTGAAAGGTCACAACATCACATGCGACAACTTCTTTACATCCTACCGCCTTGGAGATGAACTTCAGAAAAGGAAGCTGACGATGTTGGGAACAGTCAGAAGAAACAAGCCAGAACTTCCTAAGGAAATTCTGAAGGTACAGGGCAGACCTGTGCATTCCTCAATATTTGCTTTCTGTGAGAAAGCAACAGTTGTTTCAGACTGCCCAAACAGAAACAAGAATGTTCTTGTATTGAGCACAATGCACACAGATGCATTTCTGAGCACAAGAGAAGACATGAAGCCACAAATGATCACAGACTATAACTCCACTAAAGGAGGAGTTGACAATCTGGACAAAGTCACAGGAACATACAGCTGCCAGCGCAAGACTGCCCGATGGCCTTTAGTGATTTTCTACAACATTGTGGACGTATCTGCCTACAATGCATATGTCCTGGGGACTGAAATCGACCAACAATGGAATGCCGGCAAATTGTTCCGACGCCGGCTTTTCCTGGAACAACTTGGCAAAGCACTTGTCACTCCCAGGATGCAGAGTCGATCCGGGCCACCTAAAACTCTAGCAGCTGCAGCTGTCATTGAAAAAGTCAAGCTCACGTCACCCAAACATTCTTCAATAGATCCACTGCATACAGGTGTGAAGAAACGGAAAAGATGCCAGGTCTGTCCCGGCCAAAATGACAGTAAAACAAGTTCCTGTTGTGTGAAATGCAAGAATTACATCTGCAGGAAGCACACAATTGCATTCTGTCCATCCTGTGGAGAACATTGAAAATGTTGCACATTGAAAATGGAGCAAGTCGAAAGACCAAAAAAAAAGATGTTTGTGAAGAGTTCAAATAATTCTTGAAAATAGCATTGAAATTAAAATTATTAAAATTAAAAATGTTTTGTATGTTTCTTTTCTAAATGTTAATATAATGTAAAATAAAGATGTTAATTGTTTCAACCTCTTTTTTACTGTTTTGCATGGATTTACACAGTGCGGGTCAAAATGACCCACAACATAATCAATGTAATATTTTTTCAACATAATACAAGGGTTAAGCATAGCATAGCAAGCATAAAAATGGCTACCTGAACTAAAATACAAATATTAGGAATTCAAAGGACACATTCAAAGATATTGGTGTAGTATTCTACACGAGCCACTAAGTGTCAGTAATGTAACTGTGATGTTTGGTGTTTACAGACTTGATCGTAGAATTATCTCTCATAATTCACAATAATCCTTATTAATAATCCCCAATAAAAGCACAGGCTACTGTTACCCACCGTTATTCTCGCAAAACTGAAACTCAGCTCGGAACCCCATCCACCTACTATTCCACCCGTCACTCAAAATGTATAGTAACACGCACAAGCATGGGTCTTATTTATGCCTTTTTTTCAACAAAAAAAACTATTTTTATGTCTGCAATATTGGGTACTATATGTGTAAAGGTGACTAGGGTGATGGTTTGGTTCGTTAAAGAATGTGGGGATTGCTTTCAAACATTTTGATACATTGAATTTGTTTATACAGCGCCAAATCACAACATTATCTCATGGCACTTTACACATGATGGTCACAATGAAAACGGAAAAAAGAGACAACAGTCTGAATTATTAGTTTATTTTTAGTATAATAAGTCCTCAACCGTCCCATCCTTCCCATCGCCCGCTTGTCCACTTGTCTTTGTCTGTTTACGTACCTCACCTCACCGGGAGATATAACCGTTCCCAAACAGGATACTCAAATGATGGACTTCTCCATGGCACTTCATAT
>QODF01000010.1:764325-783986 GCA_024372805.1 Oostethus manadensis
TTACCTCAAATGTACAAATATCTTTGGAACAAGATCTTCCCTCTTGTATTTGTTCCGGATGTCAACCTTGGAATAGTTTGTCCTGAAAACGTTTTTTTTTTTTTCTGTGGTATTTGGAATTCCAAGCTGTAGTTGCTGAGCTGGTGTTATGATAATACGCGGCAACGCTGTGATATACAAAATTGCTTTTGACAACAGGCTTTCATTTCCGTTCACTTTGCCCTAAGACCGCCGATTTAAAATACAACACAAATCACACGTCCTTCTTCCTCCTGGCAGGCGTGGCGGAGGGTGATGAGGGCCCCGGCTATCACTGCAAAATGTGCGTGGCCAATAAATTCATAAAACACTGTCGCTTTCCCTGACAACCCCTCGCTCGCTTCCCCCTGCGGATCTCCCCTTGAGTTGGGGGAAATGTGCCCTTGACAGTTCCGACGTCAGTTGTGATTTGGTCACTCAGCGGGCAAGATACGTCGTGGCGCGGTGAGACCTTTTGGATGCTAATAACTGGAGAGCCAAGTCCAGTCCTCTATACTGGAGCTACGGTTCTGGTTTTACTGGACATGCTGAGTATGTTGCACGTGTTCACACTTGCACATTAGTCTGTATCTCCCTATCGAAGACCGCCTGGTAAAGAGAATTGGAACAATCCAACACTTGAGTGACTATGCAAACGAGGTTGCTGACAGCCGTGGAAAGAGATGTCTACTTCACTGAGTGACGGGGCTGAAGCAACAGATTTGGCTTCCAATCAAAGACGGGCAAAAAAAAAAAAAAAGATGGATGTTTACAGACACGCCAACCTGAGAGGACATCAGTAATGGGCTCGCATTTTACTAATCTCCTTTGATGGATTCAGGCCATGATTTTCATTTAGTCCAAAAGAGATAACCAAACTGTCATCTGTGTTTGCTGCTTCGCTTTAATCTGCGCCTTCAGCCAATAATCACCCGCTACCCGCAACCCCTTTGTCAATTGTTAATCTTGTATGAAAGACATTTAGATGCCGGGATGGCATCCTGCATCCTGGTAATCCCGGAGGCCACCGAGGAGGAGTAAATTGGATTCATTATTAAATTTTGCATTATTAAGAAGACAAATGAATTGAGCTCCCCAAAGAATTGGAAGAGTCCATTTAAAATGATCCTTGAGCTTACAGATGCATGTCTCCGGCAGACAAGACGGTCTGGAAACTGTACAGACTTAGGTTGCGTATGACCGGACTATTCCGGAAACACGACATCACACGTTTTCCAAAACATGAAATGGGATCTAGATGGTATGTAATCCCATGGATGCAATCCGTGCGATCGACCACAATCATCTGTCTTTAGTTTTCTGCATCATTTTCTGTTCTTCAGATGTTTTCCATCATTAAATAGAAAAGATCATTCTTGGTTGCATACTCAGACTCAGTCCAGGTAGCACCAAGGAAATGCTTTAGAGTGGCACACATGGACAACTTTTGAACTTAAACTTAAGCCCTGTGCTGTCCCAGGGGTTAGCATGTTGGCCACACACTCAGAAGATGTGGAAGATCTGGGTTGGAATATCCGTCTGGGCATATCATTGTGGAGTTTGCATGTTCTCCCTGTTCGTGTGTGGGTTTTCTCCGGGTACTCCGGGTTCCTCCCACATTATAAAAACATGCATGTTAGCTTAATTAGTGACTCTAAAATGTCCATAGGTACCAATGTGAGTGTGAATTGTTTGTCTGCCCTGCGATTGACTGGCGACCAGTCCAGGGTGTACCCCGCCTCCCGCCCAAAGTCTGGGCTGGGATGGGCTCACATACCCGCCGCAACCCTAGTAGAAAAAATGTTTAAATTATGGCACTTACAAAATGTCCTTGCTATGCATTAGGAATGGAACATTTTCCATCCTGTTCTTGATGGGTACTGCAACATGCATGTCCTTATCCACAACAAAAAGATAACACATTCACCAAGACCTTTCACTTGGAAAAAAGGCACCTTGTACTTTTTACTTAATTACGGACACACACACGTCCGTGTTCATCGTGAGTCACTCGTTGTGTTTCCTGGTTGAGTCGCCCAGCCCCTCAGCCAAGGATTGGTTGAAACCAAATCAGACCAATTCACCAATCATTGGGACCGGCTCCACAGCAGGCTGAATATGAAGAGATACAGTTTTCACAAATCGCCTGGCCCTGGCAAGACCTTGACTGGTGGGCTGACCGGTCTCTCCAGAGTTGGCATTGCAATTGCTTGTATTTACTCCTTTTAATGCTAAATTGTAGACACTACTGGAGACTGTTAGCATTATTTCACAGCTGGTAGAGCAAATCATTCTGGGTTGACTTCGCCCTGCTAAAAGGGGGGTCCAAACACTTTCCCGGTCTTCACTCTGTGACGTTCAGTTGCAACACAGTGATGCCATCCCGTCCGATGCATGACAGACTGGCAGTGTGGCGCATTTCCCAAAGGCTTGCAGTGACTACTGCTGTCTCTCGTCATTCGCCTGATGTCTGACAAGTCACGATCATGGGGTGCCTGAGTTTCTGTCCGTCCTAATTGGGATGGCACCTGCAGCCCCACACCTCTAAACTTGTGGAAAAAGACAATAGACATTTTCTTCACATTGTTTTCCAAAACTCCAGGCTCGGTCATTAACGCCTGCCATCTTCTCGAACCTTCTGGCGTCGTGCAGCTGATCCACGTGAACTCCTGGAGAATCCACTGGCAAAACATCACCCCTCCAGTTCAATTCCCAATGTTCGCAAACCCCACGCCACCACCAGAAGGGGCTCTTCCACGCAGGGCTTGGGTCACCCTGATCCGGATCAGAACTGGCATCGGGCGCTTCAACCATCGCCCGTCCATCTGCAGCCTGTACCTGTGGCCGGACCGACCAGATTGCACAACATGTGCTGCACGAGTGCTCCATTCTGAAGACGTCCTTCTCTAATCCCTACAGAGAGGGACGGCTGTTCCGTTTATTGTACAACAGCTTAGACTATTGTTACACTGGAAATGGTATGAGTTCTTTTTCATTGAAAATACTAACACGTGGCATTCACTCCTGAAATACCCAACATGAATTAATCGTGACATTTCCACATAAAAATGACACCCTTCAATCCCTTCACGTGTGAGGCATGCGCTTCAGTTAATTGGAAATCAGGCTGCGGTTAAAATGACTCAAACAAAGATTGATTAGGGGGTCACTCCTGACACTCTCAGGTGATTATATTAGCAGAGGCCTTGGCATTTCAATGACAAAAAATCTCAAATAACTTCCTGTTGGCCGTCGGGGAGAATACAACACGGCATATGCCGAGGCATGCTCAAACAGAAGGAAAGCAAAGGAAGCTTGATTAAAGTTTATCTTTCAGGGCGATAAGTCTACTGGCATTCGTTAATGCTTGTCAGATTGCAAATGGCCTCAGCAAACGGTATTATGCGAGCTCACACACGTGTGTTAGAGCTGATGATTAAGTCACAGCATCCCACCACGCGTTACCCTTAATGGCTCCAGCACCGGCCTGGAAAGAGCAGAACTGTGTCTTGGTGCTCAGAGCAAATTTGAGATTTTAAAGTAGGTAAATTTACTACCTGCTTGTTTCAGACTCAAAACTCAAAACCCCCTTCGCATTTTATTTCTCTCCGTCGCGGTGAGACTCACGGCTGCACTGTAGTCATTTCAATATTCGACCTGCAAAACTGTAAGGTATCACAATGGTAAGGTCTGAGGTATTTGATGAATGATCATTTAATGCGCCGCACGGTGGTCGAGTGGGTAGCACGTTGGCCTCACAGTCAGGAGGTTCAGGGTTCGAATCTCCGTTGGGCATCTCTGTGTGGAGTTTGCATGTTCTCCCCGTGCGTGCGTGGGTTTTCTCCGGGTACTCCGCTTTCTTCCCACATTCCAAAAACACCATGCATCTTAGGTTAATTGGCGACTCTAAATTGTGAGTGTGAATGTTTGTTTGTCCATACGTGCCCTGCGATTGGCTGACAACCAGTCCAGGGTGTACCCCGCCTCCCACCCAAAGCCAGCTGGGATAGGCTCCAGCATCCCTACGACCCTAATGAGGAGAAGCAGCATATAAAATGAATGGATGAATAAATGATATAATGTAGTGGTTTTAAACTGGGGGGCACGCCCCATGGGGGCGCCCGGCATTATGACGGGGGGTCGCGGGGCTACCACAAACCCTTTTCAATATTAACATATTTTTTGGGTGGGGGGTGGCGCTGAAGATCATTTTATCTCCAAAAGGGGAGCCACGGGGCTACCACAAACACATTTCACTATTACTGTATTTTTCAGGAGGGGGGCCGCAGAAAATCCTTTTATCTCCAAAAGGGGGCGCGCTGCAAAAAAGTTTTTTGCCAATGTATCGAGTTTTATGCTTTTGATTCCAATAAGAATCATCCATGAGTGAGATTTGGAGCCACAAAATTGAGGTGCCCTTAAAAGTATTGTCTCGTTCCTTTCAAAGTCAATCGGCTGGAGAAGGATACGAGAGCCGCATCCGGCTGCGGAGCCGCTGGTTGCGGACCCTTGCTTTGGACAATCAGCCATAAAAATAAAATGGAGCCTACGTATTTACTTCATGCACTCTTCAAACTGGGGGGCGCGCCCCCTAGGGGAGCCCGGCATTATGACGGGGGGTCGTGGGGCTACCACGAACCCTTTTCATTATTAACATATTTTTTGGGTGGGTGGTGCTGAAGATCATTTTCTCTCCAAAAGGAGGGCTCTGCAAAAAAAGACTAAAGACTAAACACTTTAGCTACTCCGACACTGTAAAGGTGAAAATAATCTACGGTCGTCAGTCATCTGACACGGTATGGGTGCCGACGAAATTCCCTCATCATAGCTGCAGGTGCTCGTTTTTCAAAGAGCGCCACGCGTTGCGGCGTTGTCGATGACGTGGCCCCGCGCGCGCTGGTCTTGGCAAGCTCGGGACCGGTCTGCAATCAGTTGTGCAGAAGCTGGAGTGCGAACCCGCTCGGGCCTCTGGTGCAAGTCAATAAAACATACAAACAACAGGTCTGAGCTCTGATTGTTGCTCTTCTGGCGTTAGCCACACAGTGTACAGCCTGCAGAAGCAAAGCACAAGCACTGGCTGTCAAAGGGTGGCCATAACCTGCTGTGAGGCACGGTACTACGCCCTCTATTCATTTACGGATTTGAGGAGAGTAGCAGACCTTCAAACCTTCTGCAGTTTTTTGATCTTTAATAACGTCGCAAGCTTGATGATTGTTATTATTCTTATAACAAGCACTGCGCTTTCTCAACCCATTGAAAGAACAAAACATGAGTCTTTGGGCTTTTTAGAGGTCTTAGATTTGGATTCTGACGCATGAGCCATAATATCTGTACCAACTAAGTCTCAGACGTCCGGCGGCCAAATGTTGCATAATGCAACACAAAATGCAACATAAAAAGTTGCATTTTGTGTCCATTTGGTGTGTCTGTAGCTGTAATGCTAACGAGCTGGGTGTGTCCATGCCTGTTTCTGACGTTGTACACTTTATGCATTTTTTACGGCTCCAGCCCGGACCGTGATAAGTGAATTTCCGCAAAGTAAGATTCCTTATTTGTAATGAAATATTTTCATTGAAAAACCTGTTCAAAATGGTCTAAATTAGTTTTTAACATTATTAGAGCCCTCCAGACACAAACTAACACCCCTATATTGACATTTATGATATATTAGACATAATATTAGACATAATATTAGACATGTCAGCATTTGGAGAGTTCCTTATTTGTTCCCTGTGGTGGCTCGGAAGTTGTGTTACTTACAGGACACTTTCTTGCGATCCAAGAACTTTGTTTTTCTAAATTCCTGGCTGTTGTCCTGCAATGTAACGTCAACTGTCAGTCTTTGGAAAACACACACACAGATCCCACGATGAAAGTGCAAGGGCATTCAATGGGATGACAATCTCTCCCTCCAAACAGAATCTCAAACAAATGCGCTATTGATGTAAAAATAAAATTCCAAGCTTAAACACGCTGATTACTGAGTTTAGCACTCCTTGCAAAGTTAAGCTCAGACAGCTTTGTGAGATTTAAAAAAGGATGCACAGACTGTCTTCCCAGATATATCTCAAGAACCTATCTACTGTGCCAGAATTTAAAGCAGCTCATGAATATGGAACGGTCCGGTCGGAATTTCCCGTCCGGTGAAACAAGCTTGTCACTCACAACGCGGCATCGACTTTCGCCCTCGCAAGCCTAAAACACGAAAAATTCAGAGCCCCCGGTAAATCTGGCAGACCCGGCTCACTGACAGCGATGTCGGGCTGCACAAGAATGACCCGCTAAGTGTGTGGTGTATGTAAAAAGGAGGGTTCTGATCCACTGCTTGGAAGACAGAAGACAGAGACACGGGCAGACAAGGGAATTGGGGAGGTCTACATGCGAATCCAACAAACCAAGCAAGCGTTCAAGCGCATCCCTCGGGCTTTGGGGGTTGTCAGTGGCCTTGTTTTCTCTTTCTTTAAGACTCGAGTTTACTTTTGCAGCATGAGAGGAACGGAATGATGTACTCGAGCAACCTGCTGTTTCCAATTAAAAACAGCTTTCGACTGGTGGGAAACGATTGACAGCAACGTCGACTTTCTCTGGTCTGCTTTGAGAAGTTGAGTCCCAGAGCGACACTTTACTGCTGTCATCTCATGCAGATCACCGTATTTGGGGTTCAGACTGTCATATCTCACGTCAGGGAGATTACACAATGCAGATGATCCCGCTCCATCCGGAAATCCTAATCCAAAGGACCAAGGTTTCTAACACCCTCAATCTCCTTAGAAGTACTCCACATAATTGGCCGGGTGGGAAAGCCACATGACCCCGGATCGTTCCGCATGGCATGGGCCAAACCCAGTCTCTCCGTTAAGCACTCCGGACTGGTACCCCAATAACCAGACGTATTCCCCACCCAGCGAACTCGCCGTGACCTGTTCTTCTGCAAAGAGAATGGAGGCAGTAGGTTGTTCTTGGGATTTTTCCAATCCAATTGAGTGGATGAGAAGTGACACGGGCATAAAAGCCCACAGAACCATGCTGCAGATGCTGCACACATAATTAGTCTTGTCCCAGGAGAACGTGTGGTGGGTCTGCTTAGCAAAAACCAAACATTAGCAACGACATCCTTTGCGGACGGCTGGAATGAGAAAAGTTAACTCTTTGAAGTCTCCAGGGTAAACATAAACACATAAATAGCAGACATGGTATAAGCACTTGCACGTTCCTCTTCTAGAAGGCCATGTTTTATGAACACGATGACACCCGATTACCTTCGGTTACTTCGACCTTCGTTGAAGATACAGACGGTTTTACGTTTCAAAAACCTAGCGGCAGGATCAAACGCAATCAATGCAAAACAGGAGAGATGGACAAGACAAATAAGAACACAGAATTGGGATCATGGTTCGATAATGCATACTAAATTTTATTCATAAATCATAATCAAACATAATTTGGTAAAAAGTCCAAAAGAGCCTCTTTCTTGATGAGACACCACACGGACAACATTTTTCAGTTTTTTTCACGAGTTATGTCTTAAATTCACCTCATTTCAGCTTTCTTTGGCGTACACTGCAGAGGTGAGAAAAACTACTGAATTCAAGAAAGAACTGGAAAAAACAGAAGTAGCAGTCTTTGGTAATGATAAAAGTAACGTTGAAAGTTTATTAATCCCCTCCGTTTCATCATTTAGAATTCTTTTCTGCATGTCAGACTGTGCAGTCGTTTGCAGCGGTTAACGGGTTCCAGACCCGACTGTGCAAAATCATTTTCGGTCATATAGGAATAAGTGTTCTAAGTGCTCTAATGTTCTAAGTTAGAGCATAGAAAGACCTGCTTAGGACTTTTTAAATCGTTTTTTTTTTAACAGTAGAGCCCTGCACACAGAATTTAACACGCCTGTTGTCACTCCTGTTATTCGTTGTTTACAACACATTGTTTACAATAAGCTGTCGTGACTCGAGACGGCAGCGAGCTAACCAGTTAGCCTCAATTGCATTTCTTCTAAAAATTAAGAGGCCAAAAACCACTTCCACACAAAATAGGAGGAGATCATTATATTCATTCAGTCATGTCACACATGCCGTGTATTTAAATATGTTTTGGCAAATAATGTTAGCATACTGAGGGGCTGTCGAGAGGTTGACCCCCAGGGTGCAGAGATGGTTCAGGAGATAGAGTACCATTCACATAAAAATCAAATGGAACACTAAAGAGTGGCAGCCCCCCCCAAAAAATTAATTTATTAACTAAAAAAAAACACTAACTAAAACTCGCAAAGGGAAAACACAAAACACCACTACAAAAAGGCTAGCGGGAAAAACATAACAAGAACAAAGAGCGCTGCTGAAAAACTAGCAGGTAGCAAAAGGGCGCTCTGGCAAACTAGACCGAGGAAACAAGTGAGCCACACAAAAAACTGGAGAGCATACACCGTGACCGGAAAGCTACTTCCAAAAACCAAGGAAAACCACAAAGATGAAGTCTGAGGAAACTAGAAAGAACTACGTGACAGCCTGGGCGAGGAAGACAGAAGAAATGGCTAATAAACCCAACTAGTTAGGATTGGGCCCAGATGCAGTTTACCACCAGCAAGAAAAGCAGCCTGCCCAAATAACAGTCCAGGACAGGAAGTATCCCTTGCTGGCCTGCGGAGCATGACAAAAAACAGACCACAGTCTACCACAAAACAGGCATGAATAGTTCTTTAATTTCTGAAAAAAACCGGATATGGCGAGAGAGCGACAATCAAACCGTGATATTGCGAATGGAGGGTTGTAAGTTTTGTATCAACGTTTTTGGCTTTCTTGAACAGATTAATCGGATTAACTTTACGTCTTATCTGTTTTTGTTGCAAAGTCGGACCTTCTGACTCTAACTGATGCAAACCAACGCTCCACCGTACTCAGATTCTCATCGCGCAAAAATATTCCATCTTTTGGTTCTGTGCGACAGAGACTTATTGGGCGTGAGTGACAGGAGATTTGCCGTCGGTTTCCGTACAGTCGTGTGGAGAAAAAACAAAAACCTTTATTTTTTCTGACTGCATGACATGGTGGTTCTCCTGGTTCTCCAACATTTTGCTGCATTCCAGCCATTCGCTACACCCACTCCGCAGCTGCTCATTACACTCCACCATCGGATACATTTAAATGGAATATGCAGTTTTCAGCCCAAAAAATCAAAGCACTCTGAATGTATGAACGATAGCTCGCGTTCATACTTGTTTGGGTCGGTGCCATGGAGACTTCCAGGCTCCCTGCCAATACACTGCAAGGAGAAATGCGTGTGAGTGAAACCAAGAGTATCAAAGTGATCAGCAAACTACGCTGCAGCACTGCACAATACGGTCTTTCGCACCCGGAACAAGTCGTCTTTTAATAAAGCCATAATCCATCGTCAAACATTATTCAACTGTCAGTACAGAAGAAGAAAATCTTATGGACTGAGTTGTGGGTGGTATTCAATATGGCGTTCAACAACAAATAAACATCACAATAATACGTTCACCAAACAATTTGTTTTTACATAGATATCAAGAACCCAACAGCTGACATTATGAAAAAAAAAACATTATACCAAATATGTTTATGTATGTCTCATCTGTACCACGGATGAGTGTAAGATGGCTGGTGCAACCTCGGTGCTTCTGAAATAGTGGGGTACGGTGAACTGTCAGACATTCAATGCCCACATGTCCAAATGCACCATACTCAGCATGCAATTTGACTGTTCATTTTTAGGGGGGGGGGGCATGACGGAAAATAACAGAGGACCGCTGAAAGGGTCCGTCGGAAACTGAATGGTGGGATTCTTCCAGTAAGAAAGAAAGTAAATTCAGTTCATCCATTTTTGACACTCACAAATGTTAACACTTTAACGTCCCTCGTGTATCACAGTTAATTGTGTCCAGACCCGACTGTGATAAATGAATTTCTGCAAAGTGTAGTAGATTCAATATTAATAAATAGAATATTTTCGCAGTTAGTCCGTGGGAAACATGTTTAAGACCTTATAAATGTAGTTTTCCCATTATAAGAGCCCTGTAGACATGTAATAACACCCCTATAGTCACCTTTACACTCATGTTACCCAGCGTAGTAGACATGAAAAGCGATGATACGACATGACTCACACAGGTTCTTCTTGTTAATGCGGGTCAATCACATGTCATGAAACAAGAAGCATCAACCATCCTCACTATGATGTTTGTCACTTGATTGGCACGACGACCGTCTTTGTTTACACCACATTGCGCAACCGTAATGCAACTTCAGATCAGCAATTCATTTACAGCAGTAGTCCGACCACATCTCCATCAATAGCACAAGATTCCACACGTCGGAAGGGTAAAACACAACAATTTGTTGCGTACGCGATGCCGTACGAGAACCGAGACCAAGACGGAATCATCCAAAACCGGGGGCGTTCGAAAGCCGAGGTTCCACTGCTTCTTATTTTGAGTACCGTGTACTTCCACTTGGGAGAGTATTTGAAAATGTTTCTAATCTTACCTGTTTGCGGTAACAAGTGATGTATTCCCAAAGCGAAGACATCCAAGGGCTTCCTTTGCACAGCAGGGGGCTGCAGATACAAGACCAGGTACAGACCTACCGAGAAAATGCAACATCCACGCAGGAGCTCCCGCCAGCTTGCTTCCGAAGCCATTTTTAATGTACATCAATCTGTGCAATCTCCAGAAAAGTCCATCACATCGAGCGAGGGGAGATGAATAAATGAGCGCGTCTGACGGAGCAGTCATAGCGGGGATCAAAAGGAGAAGGAGATAATTAACAGCGGACTAATTGGTAACCACCCCAAGTTTTCATCAGATACGAGAAAGACTGCAGCTTTGCAGGATATTAATTGGAGCAGAATGTGCACGGAGTATGTTGGGGTGAGGCATCCCCGTAATAGATGGCATGACACAATCCCAGTGCACTCTAAGTATCAGGAATAATGGACGAATAAGAATTAGAGGAGCAAGGTACACGGAATATGCGACAATAGCGGCGCTTGGCTTGTTGGAGAAGAAATACGCGTGACATTTTGATGACTGTTTATATGGCTTGAGGTATTGTGCGTCGTGTCATTTTCACGTCATGTGTGCCAAAACAATATTCTTTTGATATAAAACATGTTTTATGCATGTTGACTTTCACAATACCGAGTATTGCATAAAAAATACATGATACTTCACACCCATAAGGTGAAACTTTGTCATTTATAGCTTATTTGGTTCCTGACTCGACCATGATGAATGTAGTTCCGTGACATAGGATTCAATAATTCTAATAATAATTTAAATCATTGTAGTTAGAGCATAGAAAACCTGTTAGACC
Source organism: Oostethus manadensis (assembly GCA_024372805.1). NCBI lineage: Eukaryota > Metazoa > Chordata > Actinopteri > Syngnathiformes > Syngnathidae > Oostethus > Oostethus manadensis. The sequence goes on from QODF01000010.1 coordinate 775,674, forward strand.
TTCAAAACATGTTTTTTTAAAATATTAGAGTCCTGTAAACATAAAATAACAAGTATAACAAAATAACAATATGTATCATTACTGGTGTAGAACGACGATCGTAACTACTTCCCATCATGCTTTGCTTTGCAAAACAAAACTATGCATAACGGGAAGTTTCCCAGCAAAGCAAAGCAACGCATGGCGGGAAGCAGTTTTGATAGTTGTTATTATTGTAAACTAGCATTGGTACTTTTCTTGTATATTTGTTACCTACTTGTTGTATGCTAAGTTGCTGTGTGATGACTTTAGAGTTTTTCTTTCATAACACTGTCAGACTGTACTCCTGCGATTTTCGAGGGGTTAATGAGCTCGTTGTGGGTTCCCGCGTAGCGCTCCCGCCAAATAAAGAGCCACCTCTTCCTCAGTGATCCGTGAGCGGCACTGCATGTAAATAATTAGTACCAGTTATGAGGTATACAAAATGTCATGAGATTAGGACACGGCCAGACATTAGCCGCGCCGCTGTTTAAGCTGCAAGGTTCAAAGTTTAGGATAAAGTGGCGGCTTGTACACCGGGAATTAGACGCATTTCTGAAAGAACTCATTATAGCAATGGTGCGATGATGCAAAGGATGACTGTACATCATTTACAGCTGAATTCACGGCGGAATGGGACTTTTACAGCCAGATTTTAGGAGTACAAAACTCGTGTGTGGTGTTAACGAGCCAACGACGGCCCAATAAACCGATGGCGCTGCACGTGCGCTCATGAAAGTTGAAACGCCTCCAACGCCAGCTGTGTTGGAGCCGTACTGCGTCTAGAAATGAATGTCTTACATCTTATAAGCTTTTCATCTATAATTCAATTTCAGAAGTATTCAAGCTAACATGGGGTTCTGCATGGTAGGTGAGCTCGGCAAGATGCTGTTATTCCCGCATTGTGCTTCGCCACAACGGAAACAAGCCTTTGGATCTGCATGCTGCAGACTGTGCAATATACAGTATGGTGGGGGTGGGGGTATTTGATTAGACAGCACATATAGGACAAATGCATCTTGTAAACAAATCATGGCGCTTTGTTCTCGGAAATGCCTTAATTTCACGAGCATTTTGCGATGAGCCCGCGGTGTAACAAGTCCTCAGGGAATGTTCCGTTGCCTAACTAAAGGGGTGGGGGAAAAAATATATAAAAATAGATGTGAGGTTTCTTGGGCTAAAGCGCATGCTGCTTGTACTTGACAGTGAGTTATTTAGTCGCAGGTACACAGAAACAAAGTATTACCGTGTTTACAACCCCCAACGGGAGCTGCAGGTCTAAATATAAAAGGCTTAGCAGCACATATCTAAATCTCACGGGGGCGCAGATGTCTCCAGTCTGTCTTGAACTACGCCGAGCCTCCTTACTGCGCCCCACGTCGTGGTGCAACTCGTTCTTTTGTGTGGTAGCGCAGCGTTGCGTACGGAACGGCGTGCACAGAGCTGTGATCTCCGAGACCTTGCGGAGACGAGGACCTGAGGGACCTCGTGAACACGAGAGCAATGGCCTGTTTGCATGTTTTCATACACGAGTATGCCCTTCCCCTACATGTCCTTTAAGACTGTCATGCAAGCTCCACCGAGGAACGAAAGAGGATGTATAAGAGTAGCATTCACCTGAACGCCTCCACGCAATCATCGCATTCTGTAGGAGGCACTTAAGAAGATCACATCCTCCCCGTCAAAGTGTCAAGAGCAACTGGAAAATAGCAAGAACTTACACTTTGCACTGTTGGATCTTGAGGAGGTTCTAAGTAACTTGCCGAAAGAAATGTTTCTGAGTAAGCAATTTTTTGCAAATTCATTGCTGATCAAAATCTAAAAAGCACGGCCTTTAAAAGCCAAAGTCTTGGCGAACATGTGGATGTGATTTAGTGTCAGGTGTTCCCACTGCCATGATCTCCTGCTGGCAAAGGCAAAAAAGCTTTCTCTCTTTGAAGCTGCAATGGCAATCTACCAAAATGTTGAGTATAATTCGAATTTAGCCTCTAGCGCAGTGGAATTTGGGTTTTTGTTACCGACCCATTCAGACAGGTCCGACGACAACCAAATCATATGCAAACCGTAGCAAATATTACACAACGCATCGGATGCTTTGTTTGGCGACTTGTTCGATAACACCGACAGTGCACCAAAACTTGGGGAAAAATGTCCTCAAAAAACCAATCCAAAAAAAACTGCAGTTCTACTTCATTGCATCAGCTGGTCCCATACCGTGCCGCAGTTTTTCCCCCACCGGCCTAGAGTACCCCCGTGATGCCTGCTTCCTCTTCATCGCCGTCTGTTCACACCCGGATCCTGTGAATGTATGTCACTGGCATCTCTACCGTTGTGGGACGTTGCATACCGGGCATCTACCTTTGGAGCTGCAGTCCGTTGAGTCGCTGCCACGGTCCGTTATTTGTATTCAAGCTGCATCTTCTTATGGTCTTCAAACTCATTTTACAAAACACACGCTGGTGAATTGATCCTCCTGACCCAACTGGTCAAGTCAGAGGGTTTCCTTGCCGTGAGCCTCGTTCTGATGCAAGGGTTTTTCCCGGAGACTCTGCGAGAGTGCTTGCACATATGGTTTAGTTGTTACTTTTTGCACACGTGATTATTCCGCCGAACAACGACCTTACTGTGACGCCTCGCCACATAGGCCAGCATAGACAAGAGGCAACTTCAGCACCGGCTGTAATAGAATGTACCGCATCGGGAATGTTTTATGATCTAAAGAACGATTGCTTTAATGGGACCGTGCTCCCCGAAGCCGGCCGTGGAAGGGTTAAATGTTAGCCCGGGATGTCGGTTTGAACAGCGAGATTAAACGTGCCGGTGTCCACAGATAGAAGACAAACAGACCACCGAGGCATTGATGTCAACAAAACGGCGGCAGACGCTTTATCTTTTCCACTGCTGGTGCCAGGGAGAGGATGGGGCAAAGTATGGAATTATAGCACAATAATACAGATTGGCTGCTAACAAGGTTAAAAGCTGATAGGATTTGGGCAGAACCTTGTGCCGCGTTCCTGCACAAGGGTGATGGGAGTATCAAGCCCTGGTTAAGAATAATGGTTTCCCTTCAGGAGGATGTGAAATTGGATTGCTCATACAAAGTGCTTGCCGGGGATAAACCTATGTTATCCAATTATCCACCTAAACTACATTAAAGAGGCGGAAGGTGTGGAGTCCTTGCAACATTAGATGCTTTCAACGGGAAAATACAGCAAATATGCACAGTTTATGCTTACGTCTCGCTTTCCCCCCCACCTGCCGACCCAAACAGCAGAAATATTACCCTTCGGTGCTTGACAAAGGTGATTCCGAGTCTGTCTCAGCTGATAACCTCCGCACGCCACAGCAGGAGCAATGCAGATAGCGGCAGCGCCCGACAGAGGGCAATAGTTTATTGCAGTCTCCTTTTCAGATATTAGCACGGGTTTACAAATCAATGTCTCTCGGTAAGACGCAGTTTCCCCACTGACATTCTTACGTGCGAGGCGAACGTTGGAATGCAACAAGACTTGTGTCAGTGCCACATTTGAGTCCAGATCCATCCTTTCGAACCACCTCCTCTTTTCGTGGGTAATGGGGGCACTGTCTCAAACTGAAATGACACTTCTGTGCAAATATAACTATAGGAGTTTAATGTGCTGCAGTCATCCCTCGCAAAATTGCAGTGATTATCGCTCCCTCGCTATGTGACAGCTTTTCCCAAATAAATTAACAATCGGTTGCTGTTTTGGGGTAGACTACGGTCTGTTATTAGTGAACACATGTTGAAATACAAGATGGAGGAGACATCCACCCTTATTACAATACCCTACCTTGTGCTGGATGCTATGGATGCAGTGTAAAAAAAGTTATCCTCCCATTCCGTGTGGAAGTGGTAAGTTTGTGGCTTCTTACAATGTCCTTCTTCCCCACTCCGCTTGAAACCTTTTCTGAAGTTTACAATAAATTATTTTGAGGCTAACTGGCTGGGTCACTACATTGTTAACTCGCTATCTTGCTTAGCTCATCAAGTCCCTTTAGCACAGGGGTTGGAAACCTCTAGGGCTAAGAGAACCATGAAAGCCACATATTTTGCAATGTATTTCCGTGAGAGCCATATCCTATTTTTTAATAAGTGATTACCACTAAAAGTGTGCATTTTTAAGCAAGTAATTACTTGGATTCAAGTGCTGAGAAGGTTTCATATTTCTAACACTGTCATTCCTGTCATGTTTTACTTAAAAAATTACAAAAAAACCCCAAACAATTATATAACAAAAATAACATATTTATTGTAGTATTGGGACTTTATTCCCACAGTATTTTAACTGTATTCCCATATTAATTTTCCCCCAACCGAATATTCCAAAAACCTTATATAGTTTTGTTTGAGTATCATAATATAACATTTTTAAAACATTTAAATGAACTCTATGCTATTAAAATGGCATTGATTTTTTACTCATAAGAGTACAAGTTTATTCTTGCAAAATTGTGACGTTTTCTTCTCTTAATATTTTGACTTTCAGTTTTGTTTTAGTTTTCCTATTTTTTCAATCACTTAATAATATTTTGACTTTATTCTCCTAACATAATAACCTTTTTCGCAACCTAATAAAAAAAAGACAACTTTTGTTTCCTAATATATTGACTTTATTTTCGTAAAATTACCGCTGATTTTTCCATTTTTGCCATTTGCAATTTGTTAAATTGTATTTTTTAGAATGTGCGGCAGGCCGATAAACAGGCACTTGGAACCCCCCTGTTGCAAAGCCAGATATGTTACATCTATTTTAAGAAAAAACTAAATTAGAATAAATACATTTCACGGTGTTGAACGTCTGAGAGCCATATGTGGTCATCAGAAGAGCCACATCAGGCTCCCGAGCCGCGGGTTCCCTACCCCTGCTGTAGCATAATAGTTTTGCAATCGGGTATAAACAACAAATACTGGGAGTCTAATGGTGACTGTAGGGGCGTTATTCATGTCAGCGTTAATGTTACAAAAGTCATAAACGGGTTCGTTATGCTCTGCAAACTACAAAAGTTTCCATTTACTAACACCGAATCCTATTCTGCAGAAATTCATCTATTGCCGTCCAGCCTGCAACCAATGAAGCGCTCTAAACGAGGGACGACTGTATTGATATTTGACACGTGTAATAAACTCAGAGCATCCAGACCTAGAAACGGTGGGTTAGACTTGCCACGTGTTGTCTATGCTCATGTACGCTAGTTTGTATGCTCACGTACTTAAAACCGCAGAAACCCGCAAAACCAAGGTTGTAACCCTGTCGGCAGTCTGCAGATTGGAAGTGGCGCAGTGATGATGCGGTTGGTTACGAGAAAAGTCCTGTAAGTTTCTTTCGCAGCTCATTTCCATCCCTTAATGAGAGTAATCCTCTATAGGCCAAACAAAAAAAAAATTGCTCTGAAAAAATAGGCAGCATACATTTGCATATCAGAAGCCTTTGATTATGATAGATATAGTATTGCCTTCGGGTCTCACAAGCACTGGCCTGGAGTGTCTCTCCAGTTTGTTAGCCTCCAGCCATGGCAGATGTTGTACTTAGAGATGGGAAATTGCGCACGTCGTGCTTTTACGCTCACCATTAACAAAATGTTGTCAGATTAATAACTGTGATATTAATCTCACCATATACTGTTGAGCAGAGAAAAATTAACAACAATTTTGACCATTATTAGAGCCCAGTCGACATGAAGTAACACCCCTACAGTCACCGTCACACTCCAGTTATTGTTTTTAAGCTGTTTTTATATATTTAGAACGCACAGAAAAGAGAAAGACGTGTCTCATATAAAGATTGGGGATGATGGGCATTTTGATGGGCAGGTTTCCTTTAGGGCAGGGTTCTCAAACTCCTGCCATGGAGGGCTGAGATCCTGCAGATTTTTCTTTCAGCCGGTCACGAAAGCAAGGTGATTTTAAAGATCAACACCTCCTTTAATTTGAGGGAAAAAGCTCATTAATTACATTCACCTGCTGGAGAAACTGGTTGAGGAGAAAACCAGCAGTGTCTCAGCCCACCATGGCACAAGTTTGAGACCCGTGCTTTAAGGTGGCAGGAACTTTCGTTTACCAACAAACATTCACACAGGCACATTGGCTAAGTGCTAAAGCACCCGTTTCTTCCACTTTTCCGGATCCATGTCGCCAGGGCAGCAGTTTCAGTTAGGAAGTCCAGACTTTCTAGTCTCCGACCACTTCTTCCAATACCACCGGGGGGGGACATCAAGACCTTGTCATTCGACCCCTGGGCCTCCTCCTGGCTGGGCATGCCCCAAACACCACACCGGGGTGGCGTCCAGAAGGCATCTGGACTGGATCTGGATCCTGAAGAACAGACAGCAATTCTACTCTGAGCACCTCCAGGATGAGTCCTCCATATCTGTGAATATGGAGGAAACATATGTTGGTTGCTCGTATCTGCGATCGCTTTCCTTCAGTCAAGACCCGAAGCTCATGACCATTTGGTTGACCAGTAAATGGAGAGCTTTGCCTTTTGGCCCAGCTCTGTATTCACCGTGATGGACTGGTACGGTTGCTGCAAACCTTGACCTTGAAAGCAAAGTACGTCCCGGATCCTGATTATGGCATACCCTTTTTGGATCTTGACCCGATGTTTGGGAAACATTTACCCTTCAAGAAATAAGCACGCGCATTTCAAGCAATTGCATGTCCAACGCTGGCGACAGATAAGAAGTTCAGAAAGAGTTTTATTGTTGAATGGATATTAAAAAACTACACCCAGCTTGGGACTCGGCATCGGGACTAAGTAAAAGATTAAAAGTGAAACTTCTAAAGTGGGAAATGCGATGAAAACCACTGGTTTCTGAAAAAAGCGAGAGGACCGATGAATTAGTTATTAACCATTACTGACAAACCCGGCCGACTTCGGGCTTCTTAAAGCGCCAAAAAGGAGTGCAGAGACTGAAGAGCAGAGGGGAGCTGCTTGATGGAATTAAAAAAAAAAAAAAACACTTTTGGAGAATGTTCTGTCTTGCTCTTTGAAATACATGATGAGGTACAAATGCAAAGTGGATGGTGTCGCCGTGGCTTTTCCATTATTCGCCTAAAGTGGCAAAAATATGAACCGCCCGCCCCTTCCAGGAATGCCTTTGAGTACAATCATTAGCTGCTCTAATGCCGTTTCTGCACACGGCGGGAGGGAAGGTCACTGCAGAGTGACAGCGTGGCCCCACCGCGAGCAAGTGAAGAAAGTAGTCGGAGGTCTCTGGGAAGTGTCGGTCCGTAATGACCTGTCCTCGCTGCATGGCCCCTCCGGTGGTGCTGAACCTTGCTCTGGAGATGCTGCTTTGAGATTACGGCCACTCGGTGCCAACAATAAGGGGATGGATCGGAAGCTCCGGGTTACTCTCGTCACGCTGGCGCTGTGGGAAGGCGCTGACAGATCCAGGGGTGGGGAGTCCAATCGCTCGTTGTCACCGCCCCGCCTCCCCTCCCCCGGTCCCCGACACCGGCCGCCGTGTAGGCCTGCGATCCCCTGCAGCAGAGGGACGATGATCTGCATGACAGCGTCGGGTGCATTTGCAGCCAGTGACCGTGATAGTCCCTGGCAGCGAGCATTTTTAGTTCACTACCTCGTGCTTCTGTTAATTTGACGACAGCGAGTCGTCAAAGCCGTGCGAGGAAAGGGTGTGTGCTGTGCGTCTGCGTGTGTTTCATAAATAATACCTCTTATGGTTAAACCTCTGCCAGGGCGCGAATGTTACAAAAGAAAATGAGAAAGGAAGACGAAATCCTCCGGAATGTAGTCGGGTGATTTATATTTAATGCTTCGCTGTTGGATTTCTACTCCGTCAGATAAAGGAGGACGGGGTGCAGAGACTGGCTGCTGTTATATACGGACGCGATCATGAATCAAGTCCCTGCAAACATGATGGGAGCTCCCCGACAATGACATTATGGCCGCCGGAAATTACAACCTAACGACTCATTATCTTCCAACTGGGTTGTGTAAGTGTGATAGACTGTGATGGAAACCAGTGAGGACTCTGCAAAGGGTATGCTTTGTGTACGTGTGTGTGCATGTGCGTGTGCACGCGTGGGTGATTTTGTTTCGCACAATCTTTGTCAAATCACACACACACACACACGCACCCCCCCCACCAAAAAAAAAAAAAGGTGAACAGCAATTTGGGTTCTTGTTTACAACGGTCACAGCATCTCGCCGTCTTCATCTTCTTTTCCCAGATAAGAAGGAATTCATAATGGGAACTCGTGGAAAGCGTATTGTAGACGGAAGGGGTGGGGGGGGGGGGGGGGGGGGGGGG
>QODF01000010.1:784007-922034 GCA_024372805.1 Oostethus manadensis
TGGGGGGGTGTCGCATGTTCTGCACGACAAGAAACGATAGCAATTCAATAACAGTTGGGTTCAAAAGGAAATGGGTTCATTGTGGGGAGGGGTTCTGCGATAACAGAGAGGTTTCTTTGCTCATAATGAGGACTGCGGATGAACATTGTTGGCAGGTCCAACCAACCATCCATCCATTCTCTTCCGCTTATCCGAGGTCGGGTCGCGGAGGCAGCAGCCCAAGCAGGGAAGCCCAGACGTCCCTCTCCCCGGCCCCTTCGTCCAGCTCTTCCCGGCGGATGCCGAGGCGTTCCCGGGCCAGCTGAGAGACATAGTCTCTCCAGCGTGTCCTGGGTCTTCCTCAAAGCCTCCTACCAGTTGGACGTGCCCCGGACACCTCCCAGAAGGCATCCTAACCAGATGCCCGAGCCACCTCATCCGACTCCTCTCAATGCGGAGGAGCAGCGGTTCGAGTCTCTCCCGGATGACAGTGGTGGTCACCCTATCTCTACGGGAGAGTCCGGCCACCCTGCGCAGAAAACCCGTTTCGGCCGCTTGTACCCGCGATCTTGTCCTTTCCGTCACTACCCAAAGCTCAGGACCAAAGGTGACTGCACTGCAGTAGGTCACTGCAGACGCGCACCAATCCGCCTATCAATTGTTGGCAGGTCATTGCTCTTAAATTCATTTCTCTAAGTCGCAATGAGGGTTCCAAGTCTTACATCAAAGCCGTGGTATGTGATACCGCCTCAAGGCGACCCGCAGTTCTTTTGAGGAGTTCTCAGGCGATGCGGATGTTCCGGCGTTCTCCGAGCCCACGGTGACGGTTTCTGAAGAAAGGCAAGCGAGTCGCCAACAAGGATGTCAGCGCGGCGTCTCTTTCTCCAGTGTTGTTGAGCATCTCCACCGCAGACGGACTAATGTGTTCACATGTAAGTGCTCCATCCTTTAGACCCTCCCTTGAGCCGCATATTATTCTATATTACATGAGAATTCAATAATGCATCAGTGCATTGTTCTGTGGTTGAACCATAGTACCCAGGACAGAAATCAAATAAGGATATGTACAATATGGAATTTCAAACTTATACTATAATGTACTGTGATGCCAACTGTCTCATTTTTTTGTTTGTGTAAGGATCTTTGGTCTTCCTTATTTACGAATGGGATATTTTTCGTACCATGCTCACTACGTGGTCTTCTCTGGGTACTCCAGCCGCATTCCAAAAACATGCATGTTAGGTTAACTGCTGACTCTAAATCGCCCATAGGCATGAGTGGGTGGTTGTCTGCCCCGCGATTGACTGGCTGCCAGTCCAGGCCTCAGCATGCCCCTGCGGCAGTGGTGGCTGCTGGTCATTCAAGGGGAGGAAGTTCATTTTTTCCGACCTGATCATATGTATTCATTATATGTCAATGATATGTAAATTCGACCCTTCGTTCCTAGTCGTTTTTAACAAAGACAAAGCTGTTGGGGATCGGTAAAGTCTTCGGATCAGTTCAGAACAAAGGAATGAAAAGCTCCTGCTGGGGTGGAGGTTCATACTTCAAGATTGCTGATTCGCTGATTCATTTCCCTTTCAATCAAAAAGGGACTCCGCCTCAGACAAGATCATCCAATCATCACGCAGAAGCCGATGTCCGAGCCGGCCCAGTAACCCAGTGGTGAGCTGAGTAGTGGGCAGACAGGAAGTGACGTCGGGGATTCAGAGTTGAGTTTTAGCAGCAACATTTGCTCGTGTTTTAGTAAAGGGATTTTTTATTAGGAATGATTGTGTCTGAGATCATTCTAAACCGTGATAAAAGCCTGCTGATCCGCCGATCACGTCTGGTGCGCAAGTCTTTGCATTTGAATTTGAATGACTTATATTTTTGTATTTGAGTTCATTTAGCCATGCTTGTGCTTGGAAATGCATGGTGTAGACAAAATGGTACGTAACATCTGCTTAAATATGCACATGAGTCCGGCAGTTCAAATCCCGAAGCGGCGAGGGACGGGTGTACTACTTTAGTGTCAGTGGAACCTAAACCAGCCATGCTCACCACTCATCCACTACGCCGATGCATACTGTAGATATTCTTTACTACTCCCACGAAGGAAATTAGGTACAGCAGTACGTTCTCCGCGCCACTTTTGTTCTTTCCGGGCCACTTCAGCCATCGGCGTATATCCTTCGCCGATGTTGGCGTTGAGGTGTGCATATTTCTACAGGGCTCGACACCGCCTAGTGCTCCCTTTTGTCCTATCACTTTGCACAAGCGTGTTTGCAGAATGAATCAAAAGCAACCACAGCACCGCTCGGAGAGCACATGTGACATCATATTTGGAAAAACCGCTACCTGTGGAGCTGGAACATGGAATTTTTCAGTCATATTTTTGAATGGTGGTGTTTTCCCTGGACATGTTTTCACATCCTGTCCTGGTCATTCTGGGTTTTTTTTTTTACATTGAGCGGAATGTATGACGGATGTTCAAATTCCCAACTTTTTGCCACCAGGCACATTTTTCCTGAAAATAGTGATTACGATTCCAAAATGCAACAAAACCTCAGGTTCCTGTGTCGCTGTTTTTGTCGCCCAGTCAGGAGATCGAGGGTTTGAATCTCCGCTGGAACATCCCTGCGTGGGGTTTGCGCTGTGCATGCTGCCAGCAGAGCTGAGCTACGCCATGGCTTCGACGGACATGCCGTGGCTGAGACTGAAAAAGAAAGATTCTCCTCTCATTGCATGTGGAAGTGGTTAGTTGTTGGCTTCTATATCCTTCTTCCCCACCGTTTAAAACACTTGCTTACATTTTGAATGAGTAAATTGGAGAGGTCAACAAGTAGCTTGCTACACTAGCGGCGGCCATCACCCTGTAGCCTGTGCAATGTGATGTAAACAAAGAATAACAAGCATGTAGAAATGACCACAGGGTGTTATTCCATATCTGCAAGGCTCTAATAATGTATTCGTAAAGTTATAAACGGGTTCTCTATGTTAGGTTTATTTATATTGAATCCTACTTTGCGGAAATTCACTTATCACTGTCGGGTCTGGACCCAATTAACCGCGATTAATAGGACGACTGTATGACTTGCTTGACAGTCGACCATTGTCCTTCACTGATGTTTTCTAACTTTTGGATGCATTTCTCCAGGTCACCGGTGTGTGTGTGTGTGTTGGGGGGTACAAAACAAAAGCTCAGACTCCCTCGAGGAGTATCAAACCTGCGTTGTTAGGATGCAAAGATGATTCTGGGGGATGTCATGCTTACATTTTGAGTTTTAGGTTCACTTGAACGGGCAGCGTTGGTCAGAAACCGCGCCAGTGACTATTTAGTATGGACTGACTGGCACATTTGGGTGCGTTTAGATTTATCGCCACCAACTAGGACGTGAACACAGCATATTCATCGTTGCACAGTAACACGTTTTAATAAAAAAAAAACGCCGTTTTATTGCGAGCAGACACAACGGCAGACGAAGGGCCGCTTACATTTGGTGGCAGGAGCATAAATCAGGCGAAACGCGGCGCCCTTAATAACTGCACGCATGTCCGCAATGAACTCGCTGCAGATATTTTCGACTTCATTTCAAACGACAAGTCGCAAAGTAAAGAAGTACTAGCGTGGATGATGAGAGACACGTTGTTGTGTCCTGTTGCAACCTCCAGCGCAGCCTTTTATTGGGACCATTTATTCCCCCATTGCCTCTGCTGATGGTATTGAGCCGTAACTGTCCTGGATTTATAACGGCTGCCCCGCACTCTGTTTGCGTCCTTCGCTTCTGTCCGCACGAGGAGAAAAAAGATGAACAGCACATGTTTATTTGTGTGCGCAAGCCTTTGGGTTGTGTTATTTGACAGCCGCCATAAAGACACACGTGTCTAAGCGGATCGATTGCAATGGCGGTCGAGCTTTTGATGAAAGGCCTACCGGTTTCACACGTTTAAACATTCGACAGCGGCCGTGCATCTTAATAAAATCTCCATTATTTTAAATATTTGACAGCTCATTATCAGTTCAACTGCTCATCGAAAGCACGGGCAACCTCACGGCGCTTTAAGCGCGGGTTGTGGTGCAAAAGTATCTGGTAGAGGTTTCGACATGGCCTGGTTTGGATCGGCCCTGCTGAAGATGTCATGCACGATGGCCCGCAAAGCGTCATTGTGTGCAATCACCGTTGAGGTAACCGTGGCAGCCACAAACAACCCGGCAATATCCCCGTGACATTTAGAGACACCTCGCACAAAAAGGACGAAATTGCTTAGAAATGACGTTGGCATATAATTTTACCGCGTCCCTTTTTAGTCCGGCACATGAATCAGATTTACGGCGTCTCAAATGCATCGTCATTCAGAGAGCCACGGCTCTTTTAGCCTCCGCCAGACGCAGAACGACAGGGCATCGTTTCATCCTACTTTTCACCCTAGACCTCTGGGCTGCACCCAAATCCGATTTTCAGGTTCCCGCACTGTGGTTGTGTGTTAGATTCCAAATGAATGAAACAGAAACAGGAGGAGCACAAATAGATAGAAAGATACATAAAATAAAATCTTTAAATTGAATTCCTTTAGATGTCTAGACTATGAATAATGTGTTACTGCTGAGGCGATGCAGGAGAGCAAACTGCGCGGCTTTCCTTTCTGCTGCAGGACATTTTGTTGCCTAATATCTTAAATAGGCCAGGGGTAGGGAACCTATGGCTCGGGAGCCAGTTGTGGCTTTTTTGATGACCAGATTTGGCTCTCAGACGTCCCTCAACACCGTAACATTTATCTATTTTAGTTCATATATACATGCAACAGGGGTGTGGCGGTGATTTATTGACCGGCGGCACATTCTATAAATACATTTCAACAAAAACCTTTAAAAATTAGCAGTAATTTTACAAAAATAAAGTCAAAATATTAGTAGAAAAAAGTTGTAATCCAACCAAAAAAAGTTGCAAAGGTTTTTGCAAAATTGGACTGTGGAAAAGGGTACAAAATAAGGAGAGTAAAGTCCAAATATTACAGGAATGAAGTCACAAATACGGGAAAAGTTGCAGTAATTGTAGGAGTAGAAAGTCCAAATATGAAGAGAAAAAAAAAGTCAAAATTTTACGAGACTAAACTTGAGTAAAAAATATTTTTTTTGATGTCGTTATATTATGAGAAATAAACAAAACAATATAAAGTTGTAAATCTTGGAACGTTAGGTTCAGAAAAAAATAATATGGCAATACATTTAAAACACTTTGGGGGGGAAAGTCCTAATATTACAATTAAATATATAATTTTTGTTTTATAATGTATAATGTTTTGTGTAATGCTTTTTGCTAACATTTTAAAGTAAAACATGACATAAATCACAGTGAAAATAAACATAACATTAAAAATATGAAAACGTTTTAGCACTTGAATCCATGCAATCCTGAGACTAATTACTAATTATTAAAGTAATTAAAAAATGCACAGATTTAGTTGTCATCACTATTAAAAAGTATGATAAGACTCTCACAGAAATACATTTGAAAATATGTGACTTTCGTTCCCGACCCTTGGCTTAGGTTCTATTAATACAACAGCAATTGGGATTAATTGATGATAATTATACATTATTAATAAAGAGGGGTACACCCGGATTGGTCAGTATTGCACATACGGACAAACCATTTTGCACTACTTAGTAAAATAAATATACTAATAACTAAACCATGCTGTTTTGCGGTTGAGTACGGCCTATTAAAAGTCAAAAATATGCATCTTGACGCAAATATTAAACATTTTTTGAGTAAATTAAGCATTTTCTAGCATAAACATGACCTTTCAGGCATTCCGAAGACACATTCAAAGATGCTGTGAATGTTATGTGGTATTCTACACTGGTCCTTACTAAAAATTCCTAAGAGGTAACCTTTATGGCCGTAACACAACTGACATCACTTCCTGTCCACTACTCACGCTGCTCCACCGGGGAACACATTCATATGAACACACACAAGCTTATCTATGCCTTAAATGTCTTATTCGCCCTTATTATGTCTCCTATCTTGGGTTATATGGTGTAAAGGTGATTATAGGGGTGTTAGGTCGTATCTAGAGGGCTTTAATGCAGTTGCCAACTGTTTAGCAGGTTGCAAACAGTTTTTGAACTATGAAAATCTTTCATTTCTAAATAAGAAATCCTGCTTGATGGAAATTGGCTTGTCACCAATGAAGTGAGTTAAATGTGGGATTACTGTACAAAAAAGCTGCAGTTGACTTTGAATGTTGCTGGTATCTGAAAGACCAAACTAGAAGGTTGGGTTGCTTTGGGGTTATTCTCGTGCGGTCTTTCATCTTTCCTGTGTTTTCCTTCCTTCCTTCATCCCCAGTATGTGTTTGTTTTTTATTTATGCGTGTGTGTGTGTGTGTGTGTGTGTGTGTGTGTGTGTGTGTGTGGTGCTGGCCCGATTCGACATCCTTCATCATCCATTCCACTCCACAGCACAGCTTAGCGTGTCTACTGTATGCGGACCTGCTACTGCATCCACTACTCACCTGTTCAACAGCCACAATTTGGTCCGTAGTCCTCAGGACTGCAGTCTTGTCACCCAACAATAGAACTACCAGTTGGTCTACTGGCTTGTCCTTAATTTGCCCTGCTCCTCGACTACCTGGTGGTGCTTTTGCACCAATTTACTGCAATGCCGGCCCTCCTCCAGGTGCGCCTCCCACGGAACCCACTCCGCTGGGATTGGTCGCACTCCCCAGCTCTCCAGAGGACTTCCGGACAGCTGCCGAACCCCGCTTCCTAATTTTACCCGTACAAGGCAAATATTGTTGGGACAGGCGTCGGACTTCAGCACCAGCTCTGTGTGGGCCCATGTTCACAGAACAGTCCCATGTGAAGTGCCGTTGACAGAGGGGCATATAGAACTCCAACCACTTTTGCCTGATGCTTGCCTATTTAGGAAAGCTAAACAAAAGGGGCGGGGTAAGGGACAGCCCCTAAAAAACCACACGACTTTCTCTTTTCCGTGCTATAAAAACAGCTAAGAACGCACGTAATGGGACCCACCAGTAAAAACCTCCAAGAAACTCAACAACGCTACGTTCACATAATGCCGTGCTTCTCAAATGGTGGGGCGGGCCCCCACCCCCCACCACCCCCCACCCCCCAGCTGCTTTGTGTGTCTCATTTGGCTAATCTGCGCCACATGGAGTACGTGCACACGGCAATTGTGACATTTTTTTTGCATCTTAATTATGAAACGGCCGCAGTATATCCGCATCGGAGGAGTGGATTTCATCGGCATGTCCTGCTGTAAATCCTCGGCTCAGCGGAGGCTACAGTTTATCACAAGCACAAATCTGCTCCCCTTTCTTGGCTGATCCATCCGCTGATAGGCAAAGGAATTCAATCAGGCCGAGCCTCTTGACATATAAAGGATTTCTTCCCCCGGCGCCGTAGTGCTGAACTGACTTTAAAAGCGGACCTTCAAGGATGGTCTTTTCGGACATGACAACGAAGGTGACCCCCACACCTTTACCCCAGTGCTGGTGGTCATCGTAGCACCGGTCTGAGGACTAAAGTGTCTGCGTCTCGACTGCCGCACCAAGGCGGGCGGCAAAAAGCGTCAATGTGGTCAAGCTCCGTTGTTGTTGGGTTTAAAGCAGGACTGGGCAAACTGCGGCCCTCGGGCCACGACAGGGCCGCCAAATGCCTCGATCTGGCCCACCGGGCACTTCCAAATCCTTTTTTTTTAAAACCTTGAACACTGAAACTGTGGCCGGCAACATGACTTGCAGTGCTATTGTGGCAAACTAGAGTTGCCAAAACAGGCAGATACAGTCGCGTCATACTAATAAACGTCTACACACAATACCCATGCCAAAAAAAACACCCATGGATTCCTGCCACAAGGCATGCTGGGTAGCTCGTGGTACACTTTCTCATTTTGTCGCATTTCTCGCAAAAGGTCCGTTAACAAACTCTTAATATCAAATGTTTTATTGTTCATAGCCTGAGATGACTACCCAGCATGCCTTGCGGGTATCTGGAAATACCAGTTTTAAGTTGTGTGTTGTGTTTAGAGCTTAGCAGTTGTTTAGTTGTTTGTCTAGATGTGTTGTGGTTTGCTTTCATTGCATCATGAGTTACCAAAAATCCACCTTAGAAATGTAGCCCAAAATGAAGAGAGCTTCTGTGCAAGCTTCCAAAATTCCATTTGCTTGTGTTCAGGATGACCGAGAATACTGGAAGACGTTTAGACAATTATTAACTTATGTTATATTTACATATTCGACATTTGACATTGAATATTTTATCTCTCAAGTGCTCAAATAAATGTAAATAAATGTTTAATACACAAACTGAAACGTATGCTAACCAAATATACAATTTACGTTCTTATAGTTTTACATGCATAAAAGTACAACGGTGTATTAGGGCCACATAAAAAAAAAATCGGAGATTTCGGGAGTAAAAATCGTAACATTAGAGGGAAAAAGTCATCATTTTACCAAAAAAAAAGTCGTAATATTACCTTTGACCCAGCCCAAAGGTATTTATAGCTGTCTCAGGCGATGCCTGTCACAACAGGGTATCAAAATCATCAGATTTCGAGAATAAAGTTGTCCATTTACGACAATAACGTCGCACATTTATGAGAAAAAGCTTGCAGTGTTACGAGAGTAAAGTCGTATCGCGATGAGAAGAAAAGTCGGATTCTGACTTTGCAGGCATTGCCTGAGACAGCTATGAAACGGGGGGGGGGGCCTATGTAGAGGGGGCGGGAACTAGAGGGTACCGGTGAGATGATGCTAACCCGTGCTAACCTGTTTGTGCCCAACTGCCCTGTTTTGCGGTCCCGTTGCAAATAAAAGTTAGCCTGAAGCAATAGGAAAGTTCCGAAGGACAACTTTGTTGGCATAAGTGAGTTAGTTAGCAAAGAACGAGCGCTGATGACATCATCGGGGTAAAAACTACGGAGGCTAATAGGACGTCGCGCCAACTTTCATCATCAACTGTCAAACACGCTAACTGGGGCGTATGCTAACTGAGGTTTGACTATAAGGCTGTGCTATAATCTTGCTAAACTGGTAAACTGGAGGAATTCCATCGGATACAGTCAACATTTATTCCAGACTCCACCGCCAAGTAGGGTTCAATCATAATAAAATGAATATTTCCATAGTTAGAGTATAAAAAAACCTGTTTGTGACGGGTTTTAAAACCTGTAGTTTCACACTCATTTTATTTTACGTTTACATCACATTGACGGCTGTCGCTAGCATAGCAAGCTACTGAGCTAACTAGTTCGCCTCTACAGTTTACTTTTACTGAAGGACAAAGAAGCCCAAAACCTACCACTTCCACACAGAATGAGAGGAGAACGCTTTTGGCCCTCGAAAAATGAAAAAAAACTGGCATGGCGGTCTCAAGCCATGGCATGTCGGCTCGGCTCCGCTGGCTCAATAGCCCGTCTCCGTGCAGTGTGAAGGCTAAGGTAATCTAACGTCATCACTGATGCCTGCTGACCGCAACATTACATAAAAGTTGCCTGTCAGTATTTTTACTCATAATATCTTTATTGACAAGGAAAAGAGTTTCCTTTGGGTTCCTCCCACACAATCCTAACGATGTAACTGTTACCTGTGGGAAGGAAAAGGCACTTGTGTTTGTCTTTTCCATACAAAAGCACACCACCCACACAAACATTGTAGCTACTGTATGCCCGTAGCTTTGGCAGAAACCATATTTCATTTAAATGCATCCTTCAATGTCATAGCTGGCAAACAAAAGGAGTCTGAGGTTGCTTTGTCCACGTCTGCCATTGTTGCATGAAGCAGAAGCAACTACTGACGATATTGTCGTTGATATTGTTCCATAATAGGCGTGATTTCATAATCTTTGTAAAGGCAGCTTTTTTTTTTTAAGTAAATGATAAACAACTAGGGTTTTGCATACTGTCCGAGACCTCGACAGTGCTTGTTTGCCCGAAGCGTGCCTCTTATTTGCGAGGTTACACAACTCCCCGTGCACACCCGCCTGTCCTTTCGGCCCAAGGCTAAGCTGCACCTTATGACATCCGATGTCCTTGTCTTTCTGCAATGGAAACGTTATGACGGCGCCTTGTCGTTACGGGTCGATCCCGTATCGTGCATGCATCTGTGAATAGGTGATTCATTGATAGTGAAGCAGGCGGCGGGTTATGCCGAACATAACTGGTGGTGGTGGTGGTGGTGGGGGGGCCACAACACGCCGCTCTCCCTGCAGACACCAGCGTGCTGGCTCGTTAAGTGTCGCAAACTATTTTGCGGGAGTGCGCGTGACAGCACGGAGGGGAAGTAATGCTTCGGCTCGCCTGTGCATGTGGCGTTTCGGGTTTGCACGTCTACATTTATTACCGAAAACACTGGAGTTTGCTGTAAACAGAGGTTGCGGTTCCGTGCGTTGGATTTGTGTGGGCATGCTCCTGTGTTTGGGCTTCAGGCATTTTAAAACATGGTGTTCCCGGGTTGTGTTGGGGATGTGCTTTTGAAGATGTTACCTTGTCATTGATTGGGTTAATTAACTAGTTAACTAATCGGAATTAAATTTAGGTGGGGGAAGAAAGTGGCTTAAGCAGCCGGGAATCGGACCGCCAAGGTGCCTGCTTTCGACTGCCCCAAAACTCACTCTCCTCGTCCTTTGGCTGCTCCTGTGAGTGGTGAGGTCATCTGCGGGGGGGGGGTCATGTTGCCAGATATTCGCCATCGTGGCTCCAGAGGGAAGAGAAACCTTGGTTCATATGCGTTGCTCGTCATGGGGGTGAATTCGGGCCACCCTTTGTCCGTTGTCATTTCACACCACACTGCGATATAGGAGTCAATATAAATCAATACAGTACTTTCACAGTTCGAACACTGAAAACCTGTTTGTGACTTTCTAAATGCAGTGTACGCCACATTGCAGCTCTACGAGCTAGTAACAAGCTAACAATGTACTTCTTCTAAACTTGAGGAGCCAAAAACGTACCACTTCCACACGGGATGGGAGGAGAACTTTTGTTTTTTTTCCACTCTATCATATCAGACTTAATGACTTCATGCAATGTTAAGGTAATATAATATAAGGGAATGTCTCAATGTTTTTGTGTCATTACTGCTGCTTAGTGACCAGAATACTACATATAACTTGCCAATATGTTTTTACTAATATGACCCCATAGTCTACCACAAAACTGCAATTATTCATGTGTTCATTCATTTTCTGTTCCGCTGAGTCCTCATTAGGGTGGCGGAGGTATGCTGGAGCCTATCCCAGCTGACTTTGGGCTGCAAAATTCCTGACGACCGCGTCCTTGTTTCTAACCTTTGTCATGAGCAAATTTAGGGTTGCGCAAAAACTACAGGACCGGTTTCCACAGGTCTTGTTGAATGGTTGACTCCAATGCCCAGACAGACTGTTGTTAGATGCAGACATACTGTAGTAGACATACCGTACGGGAGTCTCGTAAACGGCAAATAATAAACACAATTTCTATGAACGCAAACCGACGTGCACGAGCTTTACGTGCTTGATTTTTGTCAAATCTGCCCACCGAGCGGTGACAGCGCCTCGAGTGATCTTAAAGCAGTCAAACAGATTGCAGCCAGGAAAGGAGCCAGCAAAGCGACCGACTTCCGGAGCCGTTTGCCAAGGAACGCGCGCTGTGACCGTGCAACCGGGATTGTTTTTATTCAGCGGTTTTGTTGTTGTTGTTGTTTTTTTTTTTAGCACACCAACCGCGGCACGGCATCTGAAAAACCCAGATGGAAAGAACGACTGTACTTCGGTGGCACCTTTGCGGTCGTGTTTCTCTGTGGGCGATGAGTGTGTGTGTGTGTGTTGGTGCCACGCACTGCGGATTCTTGTGTGTGTGTCCTGCGGGGGGGTCGGAGCACAAAAGTTGTAATCCCACAAATCTGACATAAAACCCTGTGAAGTTGCCTTTCGTTCATTAAAAGTAAAAGTGGTCTGGCGGGGGATCGGGATCGACTGTCAGATCATTGCAGCGGAGAGCCGTGAAAACCGACGGGTACGACGCCCCGAGGCGGAAACAAATACTCCGGCTTTTTTTCCCCTCCCCCCGGTTGACATGTCCTGTTTTCCTCTCCGACTCGTTCAAAGGCTAACGGGCTCATTTGAGTCGTCTCTCTGGGGAGACTTGGCTGCGGTCGTTTGAACAGAGTCGCTTGGACGGGACTCGCGGTGGCACGGCTTCCTGCGCATTCAGGCCAAGTTGTGATTGCCGCGCTGGGAGCCATTGTGGATTTCTCATCCCGGTCTCACCCAAGGACAATTCACCCGTCCAGTGAGTGCACACTTTGGAACTTCGTCGACTTTTACAAAAGAATAGCTGCAAAAGGGACGTGCTCGGTCACGGACGGAGGCTTTTTCTTTTCGGATGGCTGCGTAAGAAGACACTGAATCGCGGCGAATTCCGAATTCCAACAACTTGCAAAAAGTCTAAGGTCACACTACGGGGTCTCATGCCCAGGTTCCATTTTTTTGGGTTGAATTAGATTTTTTATCCGTGTGTTTGCAGAAGATGTGATGTATCACGCCACATATTTCATTTCCGACCCGTTCCTAGGCAAAATTCAGACCGGTGTGGGAAATAACGATCCGGTATCATCCATCCATCTTCTTTCGCTAATCAGACGTCGGGTCGCAAGCCTAACCCGGGACGCCCAGACATCCCTCCCCCCGGCTACTTCGTCCAGCTCCTCCCGGCAGATCCCGAGGCTTTCCCGAGCCATTTGAGAGACATAGTCTCTCCGGCATGTACTGCGTCTTCCTCGAGGTCTCCTACCGGTCTGACATGCCCTGAGAGGAATCCCGGAGGCATTCTTCTTCTGGCTCCTCTCAGTGCGGAGGAGCAGCAGTTGTAGTTCGAGTTTCTCCCGAATGACAGCTTATCTCCAAGGGAGAGCCCAGCCACCCTGCGGGGAAAACACATTTTGGCCGCTTGAATCCGGAATCTTGTCTTTTTGGTGACTACCCAAAGCTCATGACCATAGGTGAGGGTAGCAACGTGGATCAAACGGTAAATTGAGAGATATCCTTTTGGTTCAGCTCCCTCTTCACCACAACGGACACATGCAGTCCGCACCACAAGACCTTGAGTCTATTGGATCTTGATTCCATCCTTCCCTTATTTGTGAGCAAGACCCGCAGTACTTAAACTCCTCCACTTGGACCAGGATCTCATCTCCAACACAGAGACGGCACTCCGCTTTTTCCCGAGCGAGAACCGTGGACCCGGACTTATAATTGACTGATTCTCATCCTGGCCCCTTCACACTCAGCTTCGAAGCAATCCTGCGAGAGCTTAAGCCAACAGGACCACATCATCGGCAAAAAGCAGAGATCCCGACCCGCAGCCACCAAAGCAGCTCCATCCGCGCATTTTAATTCAGTCAGTAAAAGTCATGAACAGAATCGTGACAAAGGGCGCAGTCCAACCCTCACTGGAAACGGGTCCAACTTAGTGCCGGCAATGCAAACCCAACCCTGACACCGGTCAAACAGGGAACAAACAGCCTGGATTGGGTGGTCCGGAACTCCATACATACCATCCTATACTTTGCGTCTGGTAAATTTGACAAAGTATTAGCATTAAGAATGAAAATATCGTAGTAATGAATTGATTAATTTAAAACCCCGAAGTATCGAGGCAGCGGGGTTACAATTTAGCCAAGACATCAACGTCGGACTAAATCACATGACGTTTCAAGAGTAGCGATATTCGTATGAACAGCTGGTACCGGAACTATCGATATTTCAGCAGGGCTGGATTTTGTGCAGTGACAGTCGATATTCCGTGTAGGACCTTTATCCAACTCATTCATGTCAGCGTGAACAGTCCAATTTAGATTTTTTCAAATGCAACCCAAGGCCTCGTTCGTACGTACGTATGTGGGGTTACAGTGTATATCTGACAGGTCCGATCTCCCTCAATTTCAGTGAATGCATAGAAAAAAGGTTCAGTATTATTTTGCAATATTTAGGTCTAAAGCGTGATTGTTTAGGTGAAACAGCTATAAAGGAACTGGAAACCTTCTTTTGGACCACCCTGTACATCGTATGCAGATGTATATATATATAAATCCGATATGTGTTGATGCTACGTCCAGTATGTCAAAAGGGGCATTTTTGCCACATAAATAATTGGGTTTGCACCAAAATAAGAAGGAGATTATGTCCCCAACTGGCCCGGGAACGCCTCGGCATCCGCCGGGAGCAACTGGACCAAGCTCCGGAGAGGGAAGTCTGGGCTTCCCCCAGCGACCCGACCTGGATGGATGGAAGAAAATAAAAACACCACTCAGTTTGGTCAGAGTAGATGCTTTGGACGCAGCGAAATGCGTCTGGCACACAACGAGGTGTTTGGACCTCACAGCAGCCGAAACGTCGATTTCATGGTCTTACAACAAGGCGATGCGCAAACTTGCTGCCATTGACACCGGGTCATTTTCCCAGTACGCGGCCCTCAGATACAGATAAGGCTCAAACGTGCTGACGTTGCAGTCACATGTGTGGCGACTGTGAAATTAGATGAACTCCAAAGGTTCCCAACACAATGCATGGCATTTGGGCAAGGGTAGCATTTACAAAAGGCAACGCGTTAACTGCGCCTCGCCTTACAAGGTCAACGCGCCGCGGCACATGTGCACGCATGTAGTCACATGCTACGCGATTCATCACCGTAACGACTCCTTTCAGGTAACGAGCCCGTGCATCGATACATTATTTATTATTAGTGATGAAACGGGGGGCGGGCGGGGTAAGCCAACCCTGCTGTGCGTTGGCTTGAAGGACATAAAACAAGAAAGCTGTTTGGTACCTCGCCGTTTGCCTCCGGCCATGTTGTAATGAAAGTCCCGGCGCTCTAAATACATAATGAGGGAGGCGTTTGCTGGAAATGCGTTGTGTGGTTTCAGGGTTCCCGGCGTCCAGCAGAGATGCACGGCCGTCCCCAGCGTCGGTCCTGAACATCGAGGACTCGGCTCATATGTAGAGAATATACGAAATATGCATTTATTTTTTTTGTCCCAACTGCCACTGGAATACTACTGACAAGTGAAAGAACGCATGCTAGATATTCCGCATGCTAGATATTCCGCATGCTAGATATTCCGCATGCTAGATATTCCGCATGCTAGATATTCCGAATCAAACTGTATCCCAGCTTTGTCATGAACAGGAAAAGTAATCCCCAAATAGTTCAACTTTCCTTTTAATGTCTGTTCCCATAATACTTTATTGCCAACATGTCGACATAGTTTTAGTATTTCAACTGTAATATTGATCATCATAACACAAAAAGTTTATTGTCATCAAATGTTGACTTTTTCTTATTTGAATTAAATGTTTTATACATATTTTGTTTATTTTATTTTTTCCTTATTACAACTTTTTTTTGTAAATTTTCTTCTTGGATTTTATGACTTTATTCCAATAATATTTAGACTTTATTCAAACAACATTGTAACATTCTACCTAAATTTCCAATAATGACAATTTAATTTATTGTTTGTTTTTCATAATATTACGACTAATAATGTTCGGCAATATTCTTCTGGTAATATTATGACTTTATTCCCATTATATGACTTTTCCCCCAACCAGATTTCTATTATTCTACTATATTTTGTTTTGTTTCTCATATTTTTCCAACTATTTAAACATTCTTCTTATAAATATTCTCATGACTATTAAATTCTGACTTTATATTCATAATATTGGGATTATTTCTATATGTTGTATTTTGAATATTTCTTGGAAGGCTTTCTATTTTTTTAAAAAAAGAAACATTTTCTACAACCTAATTGTCCAAAAATTACATACTTTTGCATTGTTTTGTTTGTTTTTGCCACAATTTTATGCCTTTTTCTTAAGCTTTTCAACTTTATGCAACAAAAACAATGTTGTTTTTGTCCTCATCATATTATTATTTGTTGTTCTCATAATATTATGACTTTTCTCCCAACCTAATTTGGCCCAAACTAACAACTATATTTTGTTTTGGTTCTCATATTTTTTAATGTTCCAGCTATATCAACGCTCTTCTTGTAAATATTCTCATCACTATTTAATTCTGACTTTATTGTCATAATATTCTGATTATTTCTCTATATTATATTTTCAGGTATTTCTTGGAACATTTTTTTTTTTTGGTACTTTTTCCACAACCTAATTTTCCAAAAATTACATACTTTGCGTTGTTTTGTTACAGTATTGCCACAATATTGTGACCTTTTCTTAAGTATTTCAACTTTATGCAAAAAAAAACAATGTTATTTTTCCTCATAATATTATTATTTGTTATTCTCATAAAACTATGACTTTTCCTTTAGCCTAATTTGCCAAAAATAACATCTATATTTTGTTTTGTTTCTTGGATATTTAATGTTATTTTGATTATTTCTTGTACCACTTTCTTTCTTTCTTTTCTTTTTTTACTTTTTCCACAACATAATTTTAGGATTAGGACTTTTTTTGGAGTATTTCAACTTCACGCAACTAAAAATTATTTTTCCTCATAATATTATTTGTAATTCTTTTAAAATTAGGACTTTTCCCTAACCTAATTTCCCCAAAACAACAACTATATTTAGTTTTGTTTTGTTTTTTGTATTTTGAATGTTATTTTCAGTACTTCTTGTAAGCCTTTTTTTAAAACTAAACTTTTTCTGCAACCTAATTTTCCAAAATGTACATTTTTTTGCATCGTTTTCTTTGTTTTTTCCACAATATTATGAATTTCTCACTGGTATTTCAACTTTATGCAACTAAAATTATGTTATTTTTCCATTTTTTCCATGTTTGCTTCTTGTAGAGAACGTGCTGTGGGCCAATGACAAAAAAAAAGGTCCCTGGGCCGCACCTTGAACACCCCTGTACCCCCGTTTGATTCGCACTGATGGAGAGTCACGCCCAGCATGTGCACTTGCTTGTCAGGTCTCCTCCATCACTTCTGCACTCCAAATTCCAAAGTCACTGTGACCTTTGCTTGAAAAGCAGGGCGTATGAGTCAGCCTTTTCCGTATTACCTGTCAATATATGCAAGTCACTCCATGTTTTTCTTCACTGCTACCTTTAAAAAAAAGCACGAGGACAAAATATGATGTTGGCAAGAAGATGTCACGCGACATCTAGGACCCATCAAGACTCTGGCACAGAAGATGATCCCGGCGCTTGACCTTTGTCGTGTCCTAAATCTCGGTAGACCGGCTTAAGGGTGTATTGTGGTGAATTAATCAGAATTTGGATTTTATTGGCAGGGTCAGGAATTAAGAGGCGGCGCCAGAGGCCAAGGATGCCCTTGAAAGTTCAAAGAATGCCCGTGAAATGAAAAATGAAAGTGGGGGACGTCCCTTCATTGTTCCTCATCACATTTAGCATATTTTACGGATTGCTGGTCGTACCGCTTTAATCATGCCTCGCTTTTAATGCAAGAAGAAGTCATCACATCTTTTATTTAAACTGTCAAGAGCCAATTTTAAGGTTAACGCTTGCATTCGAGTTTTGGGCCAGCGTAGAAGTCACGGCAGTTTCTTCTTCATTTCAGCATCTGCCGCCTCGTGATTGATGGTCAAAAAAAAACATTGATGGTAAGTGTGAAGCAAAAGGGGACGGATGCCAAAGAAACGGGCGAAAAAATGCAAGAAACTCTGATTTCTGAGCCGTAGACCTGGCGTAGCAAACGTTCTTCTGTCAAGTCCAACAAACTAAGCGTGCTTTTTTCAGGTTGCAAGACAAACTTGCACTCTTTGTACGTTGTTTGTACTTTTTGCTGGTGTCAGGTTTGGCAAAATTGTCGATTTCTTTGCCACAATTTGTGGACTAGGCTTTAACAAGAAACTTCCCAAAACAACCCTAGGTTTTAGGGTTTAAGGTTTATGGGTTAGGGTTAGGTTAGGGTTACTTTAAGGTTAGGGGTTGGGGGTTAGGGTTAGTTTTAGGGGTTAGGGTTAAGGGTTATGGTTAGGGTTAGAGTTAGAGTTAGGGGTTAAGGGTTAGGGTTGAGTTTGGGGTTAGGGGTTAGGGTTGAGTTTGGGGTTAGGGTTGGGTTAGAGTTAGCGGTTAGGGTTGGGTTTGTGGTTAGGGTTGGGGGTAGGGTTAGTTTAGGGTCAGGAGTTAGGGGTTAGGGTTGGGGGTTAGGGTTAGGGGTTACAGTTAGGGTTAGAGTTAGAGTTAGGGGTTAAGGGTTAGGGTTGAGTTTGGGGTTAGGGTTGGGTTTGTGGTTAGGGTTGGGTTGGGGGTTTGGGGTAGGGTTAGTTTAGGGTCAGGAGTTAGGGGTTAGGGTTTGGGGTTAGAGTTAGTTAGGGTTAGGAGTTGGGGGTTAGGGTTGGGGGTTAGGGTTAGAGTTAGGGGTTAGGGTTGGGTTTGGGGTTAGGTTAGGGTTAGAGTTAGGGGTTAGGGTTAAAGTTGGAGGTTAGGGTTGGGTTTGGGGTTAGGGTTGGGTTAGAGTTAGCGGTTAGGGTTAGGGTTGGGTTTGTGATTAGGGTTGGGTTAGGGTTAGAATTAGGTGGTTAGGGTATCACCAATCATACGTTGGAATAGACTTACTGCCAACTGATTGAACATCATTGGCATCGGCATAGACCACAAGGGTGAAAAAATACATGGGAACTTCAGTTTAATGCAAAAAAATAAATGAAGAAAATAGGCTAACCTAGCATGACGTTGCTTTTGAAATGATGTATAGCTATGCTATATGCTATGCTAGAGTTGCTAACGCTCGGGTCCTCCTGTCCCACTCATCCATGACTTACAGTGTGTATGTAAAAAAGCAGTAGCAGGCTGTACATTTGGCACCCGGGTATAAAAACGATAGCAAAGCAGGGTTTCGCACAATGTTCGGACCCCTAGCTAGCGACTATAGGGGTGTTATTTCATGTCTACAGGGCTCTAACTATGAAAATGTTCCATTTATTGATATTGAATCCTACTTTGAGGAAATTAACTGGTCACGGTCGGGTCTGGAACCAGTTAACTCTCATAAACTCAATTGAATTGAACAAATATTACAGTTTCAATTTGCAATGTAGGTCAGTGCTCCTGGTAGCGGTTAGGCCAGCAGAGAAGGCTTTGCTGGCCCTGACTGCACACCACTGGAGGATAAGGTGCACTGTAGCGCTTCACAGCTCATTAGCATGGAAGCTACAGGCACAAAAAAACATAAAAGCACGTCATAAAGTCTAAATTCCAGCATCTAGGCCAGAACATGTTTCCACAACACTACTGGGACCTCAGAGACTTTCTTAAAGTTGTTGAAAAATAGTGCAATTTCGCCGTTTTAATGAAATCCTGTTGATCCCAATGGACATTTGCACTCTAAGTCTTGTTTTCAGCAGAAGTTGTTATTAAATTTGAAAAAGAGCAACAGCACGGTCACGGCTTTATAAGCACAACTCTTCAGACACGTCTAAAATGTAAGCAAAAGACAGTTAGGGATTGTTTTATTAGTGGTATTTGTTTGTTTTTGACCGTCAAGAGTTTGCCAAACTTGTCTCGAAGCACTGAACTGTACTGAAGTACGGAACCCTTTGAGTCCGCTTTACGTCCCACAGTCGGACGTCTTGTGCCAATTCTGACCAGGAATGTGATGTTTGACTCACATCTACTCAAAATTGTGAATTTTGCAGGTATTTGGTTCTAGTGGATCACCTGTGACCGCACCGCGCAAGGACACGTCCAGTTCTCGATGCGTCGGGTTAATGGAAGCAAAGACACACACACACGCCAGCGAGCCGCCAGACAAATGCAGGTAAATACCTTATTTGACAGGTCCAATCCGACTTGCGTAGCATAAACAAGGATGGATCGGTGCAGGCCCAAACTAAATATTAATAAAGAGTTGTGCTTCTGAAGGTGCGATGAGAGCTCCTGCATTAGACTCATTCATCTTCCACTTTGCCTTTCCTCCAGGCCCTAATATTTCCCATCAATCAGCAAGTTAGGTGTCAAGTGAGAACAATTCAGCACAAATTGAATGTCAAGCTCTCCTCACTGTCCATTTTTCCAAGCTGGCAAATGAATGGCTCTCTGATGCCGATAATTAGGAATTGATAGAGTAAAGGCAGGTACATGCAACACCTCACGGGCTAATGAGCAGGGAGTGTTTCCCTCTTTGTTAACAATTCAGACCCAAATTCTATGCATACGTTAAGTTGAGCCACGGGGCGCGTTCGCGGCTGCCTGCATACGCACACGTGTGTGTTATTAACCACCAGGTCTGACGCCATAAGAGTGTGGCGGACTTGACATTTCTCACTCATGCACTCCACAAAACTCCCACTGTAACTTCAGGGCGTTTAGTCAAATCGCCGCAAAATTTGGCACATACCTTAAAAGACCGGCGAGCACGTGTCTGCAGAAACGACTTTGCAGGAGAATGGGCGGGACTTAGCAGCTAATTGTTCATAGCTCATTGGCCATTGGTCTAATTGTTATGAAGCAGGGGTGTCCATCTGTGGCCCATTGCACATTGCTAAAATATAATTTAACGAGAAAAACAAAACCAGTAAAAATATTGGCAAATATTGGCAGTCATTACACAAAAATAAAGTCAAAATATTAAGAAACAAAAGTTGTCTAGTAAGAAAAGAATAAAGTCATAATGGTATGGAAAAGTCATAAAGTCAGACATAACTTACTATTGTTAATAACTTAATATTAAAATAACTGTAATATTTCATGTTCAAATAATTATTGAGATGAAACAATAAGATTATTGTTTAATAATTCCATTCCATTTTCTCCCGCTTTTCCGGGTCCGGATAAGCGAATAATTCATTAAAATAAATAAATAAACAAACGGAATAAATAAATCAAATGTAATTTTACAAGAACAAAGTCAAAATATTAAGAGAAAAGGACACATTATATCTGGTTGCAATTTTACAAGAATAAACTCGTAATATTACGTGAAAAAAATGTAATTTTAATAGCATAGGGTTGAAATATTAAAAAAATAACAATTTTAAATTGTAAAATTATGACAAACCAAAGAAAGTAGAGTGATGATTTTTGGAAAATTTGGTTGGAGGAGTTATATTATTATGCAAATAAAGTAAAAATATCCTGTCATAACATTTACCGGGTAATACCACTTTTTTTTTTTTTTTTTTTAAAGAAAGTTACAATTATTGGTGGAAAAAATATGCAAAAAGGGCCTTCTTTAAATCAATTGCTGGCAACTTTTCTTTTGGCTCCGTTTTGGGTTCCTGAAATAAGAAACAAGGCATTTCAAGAAATAACTCATGGTAAGACAGGAAGGTGGTGTCTGTGTGGTGCCTTTGGCGACAACCACGTACAAATAACTTTAAATGCTGATTAATCCCTTTCATTCATCATTTACATGCTTTTCAAATTGTTTCATGCACGCAACAATAATACTATAATGTAATATATATAATGTTTTGTCTTAACATTGTTGGCTTTCTGGAACAAAGTTGACAATTTCTTATGGGATGAATGGATTCGGTTACCTTCCGTTTGGGTTGAAGTCGGACCGTCTGGAAGGAATTACAAAGGAATGATGCAAAGCGATGATACTTAGTATTTCACATTCATGCAAAGCTGCCACTGCAGATGCATAATATTTGACTGTGCACCCTGCAGACAGCATCTGATGTTTTCGGTGTTTGCTGTGCTCGGCCGTCCCTGAGACTCTTTGTGTTTGACATTTAAAAGACGTAACGTTCTATTCTATTCTGTTTTTGATTCATATTCTCACATTTTCTGCTCAACGTCTTCATTTCGCCCCTGACAGTACCATCCATTGGTGAATTAAGGAAAACGCTTCGCCACCAATGCCAATGCGTCACTTAAGTCGTCAGCAACTTTGGCCCCGAGATTCACGCAAGTGTTGTGATACTTTAGGGAAGGTATTATCATTCAGCTTCTTTTCCATTCGCATCGCTGCTTTATCTGATCTTGATAGTTCACTTCTTAATGACAGTGTGTGTTAATTGGATCATTTGATGATGATTTACTTCTATATTGTTTTAATTGGTTCCAGACCCGGCCCTGATAAGTAAGCAAGATTCCTTGTTCGTAAATCAAATATTTTCGTAGTTAGAGCATAGAAAACCTGTTTTATGACCTTCTAAACAATATTAGAGCCCTCTAGACATGAAATAACACCCCTACAGTCACCTTTACACTCGTCTTACCCGATAGAGTAGACAAATAAGACTCGTGCTTGTGTGTGTCTCCGTTAATGTGTTCTGCGGAGAGCTGAATGGCAGGCGTGCAGGAAGTTGGGGTCGTTGGTTCAGTTTTTGCTTGGCGTTGATGCACTAGCCGGGATTTTTATTCGTGATTATTGTGGCTGTGAGATAATTCAAACCTGCAATAAAATATTGCTGTTTTGGGGCCTTCTAAATGGAATATTTTCGTAGTTAGAGCATAGAAAACCTGTTTGTGACTTTTTAAATTTGGATTTCAACACTATTAAAGCACTGGAGACACTCCAATTATTCAATGTTTACACTCGAGATGACCCCAAGCTAACAAGCTAGCAGGCTAACCAGTTAGCCTCAAACTTATTTCTTCTAAACTTAAGAAGCCAAAATCAAACCACTTCCACACCGAATGGGAGGAAAACTTTTTTTTCACTTTATCATGTGGAACATCTGCCATGGCTGACTTCATGTAATGGCGAGGTAATGTAATGTAAGGTAATGTCTCATCAATGATTTGAGTCATTACTGACACCTGGTGATCAGAATACTACAAATCACTTCTATTTTACTGTTTTGACTAATAATAGAACATTATACAATATACTGTATATAGCGTGATATATCAATATAGCTGTCATTTAGTCATTTTACACTTGAAAATGCTAAAAATAAGAGAAAATAGATAATATTTGCTTCAATATGCATATTTTTGACCAACAATGGGCGGTGAAATGGCATGCTTTCGAATTAACATACTTTTAAAAATAGCATGGAAAATATGAACAGCAAAATGGTGAAGAATTACTTCAAAATAGTTCTTTTCAGTGAATTCTTCTCATGTCATCTAAAGGTGAAAATAATAAGCCGGCTCGCAGTCACTCGTAATCTAGCAAGAAAAAGCAGGAATTTTACGAAAATGTTGTGATATCGAGAGGAAAAACGACATTTTAGTGACAATGTTTTTGTTTAAAATTCATAATGTGAGAAAGAAACACGCAGAGAAAGTTATGATGTTAAAGTCATAATTACGGGAGAAAAACTTATTAGAAGAAAGTTGAAATAGATGCAAAAATAAAAAACAAAAACAGTGAAAAGAACAGTGAAGAAATTTAAAAAAAACAGCTGTAATTTTACAAGAATGAAGTTAAAATATTAAGAGGACATATAATATTATTAAGGGGAAAACATGTTGCAATTTTACGAAAATAAACTTGTAGTATCATGAGAAAAAACATGTAATTTTAGTAGCGCGGAGTTGAATTATTAAAGAAAACAATTTTAAAGTGGTAAAATTATCCGAAACAAAGTGGTATTTTAGGAAAATTAGGCTGGGGAAAGAAGTTATAATATGCAAATGAAGTAAAAATACTAAGGGAATACTGTCATAATATTTACCAAGTAATACCATGTTTAAAAAAAAAAAAAGTCAAAATTACTGTAAATAAATAAAAAAAAAATGCAAAAACGGCCCATCTAAGAATGGAAATAATAAGTTGGCTCGCAAAGTGACACAGAGCCAGGAGATGTGGAGCCACTGTCAGCACTTTGCAGAGCGTATGAGTTATTGTGCTGTTTACATGTCAGGTCCAGACAACATGGCTAATTTATGACCAGGGAGGTTATTTGCCATCCATTTTTATGGCGCTTATGCTATCTGATTAAGCTAAAAGCCGCTGTCAGTGGACAACGGCCCCTAACATCTTCATTTGAAGTCCCCTCGCTGGCTTTTGTCCCAACGGCACCACCTCCGAGCCACGCCGAGCGGTGCACCGAATCCCTACCTTGACGAAAAATATTTGCCCGCAGCCACGTCACATGAGGGTGGCTCTCGGTTACCACGGGTGCAGGGCCGACCGGTACGCCGCCGTCTCTCTTGAAATGTCATTTGAGAGGTCATTTCTTTGCCGTCAACGCCCGGAAGAGAAGCGACTTGATATGCGGCGCTGTCCGTCTTTTTCTTTTTTACCCTCTCGCTTTCTTGGCCCACCGCTCTGCTTCAATAGCAAAATAAGAGCCGGCACAGTGAAGTGCAGTCCTCCATTGCAACTGTCCACCCAATAATCCATCTCCTCCATCCGTCCGTTCAGGCATACACTGCGGGATCAAAACGAAGTCACATCCACCCTCTCTTGCTCTGCGAAGATGGGGATTTATAGGGTATGACATATAGTGTGTGACGGCTGTAAAACGTGAGGCATTGTGGTCCCGCATGATTGAATCGCATTTTAAGACACAACTAAATCCAAATCACTGGATGATCTACGCCCGCCATATGTCCTTATAAGTCATGATGGCGTCACTTAACGCCGCAAAAAAAAAAGGCTTTTTTGGGATCTTACAAGAGGAGTCCCCCGGGGGCTATGGCAGACTGATGCATATTCCGCTGCCAGAGTTGCTGTTTCGCCTTCACACAGACAAACTGCTGGTCTCCTCTGGGCTTTTAATGATGCAAAGATGGTTTAGTACCCGTTTCTGCACGGCGGAGTTGTTGTACTTAAGAGAACTTTCCAGTCCGGGGAAGAAACGCTTCAGAGCTGACATGCTCCACTGATGTCATCTTTCTGTTATTCGGTCGCGGCTCCGGATGAGCGGCGCTCCGAAGTCAGTCTGTGTAGTTAAGTAACATCGTGAGCGAGATGGAAATGACTCGGAGGAGATGCTGGACCAGGGGGGTCCGATGTGTTTATTGGCCCGTGCCGCATTCTGAAAATATAATTTAGCAAGAAAAAAAATGTTTAAAAATGGAAAATGAGCAATAACTTTACAAAAATAAAGTCAAAATATTAAGAAAAAGTTGTAATTTGGGAAGAAAGTCGTATTTTTACAAAAAAAAATGTTGTAATAGTCGTATAAACTTGAAATAATGACAAAAAAGCAAAGAGAATATAATATGTATTATGGAAAAATGACTACGGCTCTTATCGCCTTGACGGATCAGGTCCGGTCAGGTATGGAAGCACACCCTACCCCTCCACTCCTCCTTCTCCTGGCCTTCTCCGGGCCATCGTCCAGGCAGACGCCAGGTCCGTGCCCCATCCCTCCATGTGTCTTCTCAGCTGCAAGAATACTTGAGGGTGACCCGCTCAGCGGGTCCAGCCCCTCGGATCCCTAGCAGATAGGATTTGGTGAGCCGGGTCCTCCGGCGGGTATGGTGCAGCGTGCCCGTAAAATCGCAGCTGTCGCTCCCGAATCTGGCACGTGACTCGTCCCACCCGTCGAGCTCCTGGTGGTTCGACACGCAGTTGTTCCAGCAGTACCCGTAAAGGGTACTAGTCAACCCCCCCTTTAGGAGGGCGCAAGACCCAAGATCATCAGGAGGCACTGTTGTTTTTTAATTGATTTGAATACCTTTAACACTAATTATTGGAAAACAAAATTTGTTTGGTAAGCTCATTGACCCTCGATCTACATACATAGGTCATGACAGTCATGAGAAAGGGTAATTAAGGTGGCCAATTACAAGTTGTTCCCCTCTTTGCATCTTCTCCAAAGTGTGGCAACATGGGAGGCTCAGAACAACTGACTAATGACCTGAAAACAAAGATTGTTCAACGTCATGTTTTGGGGGAAGGGGAGAGGATGCAAAAAGCTAGCTCAGAAATTCCAGCTGTCAGATTCCACTGTGACGAACATAGTGAGGTAATTGAAGACCACAATCACAGTTTTGGTTAAGGCTCGGAGGGGCAGGCCAAGAAAAATCTCAAACAAGCAGAGACGAACGATGGCGAGAACAGTCCAACTAACCCACGGAGGTGGACACAGTAGCTAGATCATTCTGAATCACTTAATCGCAGAACAAAACGGAATAACCCGACAACCGCCTGTGGCAAAAACCAAGGAAGCACAAATGACTGGGATCCTTTTTTTCTCTGGGGTGGCCGAGCACCTTCATGCAGGTCTTTCTGAAGGGGAAAATTGTTTCCAGAACAGTATGTGTTTGACCTTAAATGTTCCAGTGTTCCTGCTTTTAATGTACAAAAGAACTCTGAGTACTCTCTGAGTGTTACATTACTGTTCATTGCAGCCCATGTGTGATATAATATATGAGCCACCTTCAAGGATGACTTCACAAGATTGCACTCCGGGATGTCAGGTTCATGCCAGTACACAATCTGCAGCCGCTCACTTTTTGGATTAGCTCTGGGCTTCCAAAGAAAAAAAGGAAATCTTTTGTATGAGTGGAGTCTCACAAAACAGTCACAAAGCAGTTTTCGCAGGTTTTAACACACATTTGAGGTATTTGGGGTTAATCTTTCACACCACTGGAGATGTTCCAGACCTGTTAGTGATCTTTGTTGAGCTAAATAACATTTAAGCGGACCCTTCGTCCAGGAAAAGCAAAGCAAGGAACACGGTTGAAAAATATCGAGGTAAACATTTTCCTTTTGGCCGCTAAAATGACGTTTTTGCAGAAAGTCTTTGTAGCAGACTGCAGGCCTTTTGTGAATTATTTTCTCAGTATAAAAATATGGGCTCGGTCTGCATGGCTGTTCTGATATATTTTGTTAATTGTTTTTGTTTTGGTTTACCATTGAAACGTTATCAGTCACTGTCTTTCATGCAGTCGGCAGATGCAATGTCATGTTTTCACACGGACGTCGTTATTTTGCAAGCAAGAATAGCAACATTTGAAATTGCGCCGCACTGTTCAAAGACAACTCTTACCAAACAAAGTCTTACAAATGTGAGTGCACCCCTCACATTATCTCAAAGGGCAACGCTGGAGAAAGGGAACTTGGAACTTGGATCAGGCAGCAGCCTGAGCCCAGACTTCTCTCTCTCCAGCGTAGTCCAGCTCCTCCCGGCAGATGCCGAGGACTGGCCAGTCTATTTTTCTAGGCCAGTCTGGAGACAGTCTCTCCAACATGCTCTGGATCTTCCCTGAGACCCCCTACCGGAAGACATGCCTACTTGATTAAAAGCCTGAATCACTTCAATGCAAAGTAGCAGAGGTTCTATTCCCAGTTTCTCCCTTAACGTGGCCCAGTCACGTTACGGAGAAAACTCATTTAAGCCGCTTACACCCAAAGCTTCTTTAAATTTTCCCTCAGCAAAAAGTGACAACGTCACAGGCATATCCGTGTGTTTACATCACATGAATCATACCACATATTTCGTATCTGATCCGTTATTAGGCAAAATTCAGACTGGTATCGGACATAACGATCCGATAACCATCCATCTTCTTCCACTAATGCGACGTCGGGTGCAGGGAGAGCAGCCTATGCAGGGAACCACAGACATCCCTCTCCTCGGCTACTTCGTCCAGCTCCGCCTGGCAGATCCCGAGGCTTTCCAAAGCCATTTTAGAGACATGGTCTCTCCAACATGTCCTGCGTCTTCTCTGAGGTCTCCTACCAGTCGGACGTGCCCTGAACACCTCCCTGAACACCTCCCCACGGAGGCATCTGGGAGGCATCCTGATCAGAAGCCCGAGCCACCTCTTCTGGCTCCTTTCAGTGCAGAGGAGCAGCGGTTGTAGTCTGAGTTTCTCCTGAATGACAGTTCCTCACCTTATCTCCAAGGGAGAGCCCAGCCACCCTGCGGAGAAAACTCATTTTGGCCTTGTATCTGGAATCTTTTTGGTGACTACCCAAAGCTCATGACCATAGGTGAGGGTAGGAACGTAGATCAAACAGTAAAAGTTTTGCCTTTTGATTCAGCTCCCTCTTCACCACAACGGACCGATGAAGAGTCTGCATCACTGCAGTCGCACCACCAGTCCAATCCATGCTTCCCTCACTCAGAAACATGACCCCAAGGTACTTTAACTCTTTTGTTTGGGTCAGGATCTCCATACCCCATGCAAAAGTGGCCCATACTTTTCCAAGCGAGAACCATGAACTTGGACTTGAAGGTGCTGATTGTCGTCCCAGCCGCTTTACACTTGTCAGTGAGAAGTGAATATCATGGGCTGACAGAGTCAACAGGACCACTTAATCTGCAAATCGCAGAGCCTCAATCCTGCAGCCACCAAACCGGATCCCCTCAACTGCAGATGCCGCACCAGTCCGACTGTCCATCTCAATCATTTTCAGTGGATACTGCTACACAAATACGCATATTCGGCTTTACTTTCTAATGTATTATCCCTTGAGAAGATATAATAAAACACATGCTGAAATATTAGGAGTCTAAGGAGCCACTATTGATTAAACCATGACCTCAACTACGATGGTCATTTTTGTCTTGGATATTGTTCAAAATGGACACGATTCTTGCTTTATTGTAAGGAATAAGACAAGTGACTGATCTGATCTTAGGTACATAAACCTTTTTAGTGTCCTGTCATTGTGGATGGCATGCTTGCAGTAATCCCTCCCGTCAAGAAGTCAGCTGCAACCTCATATCTACAGTACGTATCCACTACAGATAGTAGAGGGATCGTAGCAAGAATCACTGGCAGAGGCTGGGTTCATGCCCGAGATATATCTGAAGCAGCTTTGCACTGTAATTCTCCCGTTTCCCTGAAACGCAACACATTCATGAATCTTCCTACACTTCCATGCTGACCGTTTTGCTGCCTGATTTTTCGGGGGCCAAAAGGCTCGAAGTGACTTCGATGTAGTGGGAGCTTCACTTCAGGGGACGGTTCATCCTAATAAAGACATCTCTTCCTACCACATCTAAATGAACTGTAAATGCATTTATTTATTTGCCTTTTTTCAGGGGAAGTGCGGCATGAACAGAATTCCTCGAGTGACTGTTCAAATGAACTACTGTAGCCCGCGGGGCTGCATCAGAATCCAAGTGAAAAAGCATCAATTTTGGGTATCCAATTAGGATGTTTAGAAGATTTTATTGGTGGCAATATTGAATCATTTCAAACCATGAACAAACATGGACTGACAAACCAAAAATAACTACCTGGGCTAAGCAACTGTGAGCAGACTTTCAAATTAATGTCTTTCTTTAATGTCTTTATTGGCACGGCCGCACTGCCACCGCACTTGACACACGGCCACTTATTTAAATGCTATCTAGAAAGGTGATTTAAGTCACATTGAACAGAACCTGATGGTTGGGGCCCGGCTTGCTGGACTAAGAATGTCCAGAAAGCTCAGAGTGGCTCCTCAGATCCTGGACAAAAGTTGTTCAACATTAAGTTTGTTTTGGTTTTTAATTGGTTCTGCGCAAAAGGAATGGGTCATTGCTTCAAGGCATGAAAAAATCCCGGTTTCAAAACTGCTTGAGAAGTTTGTCATGCCGTCCTAAACTGTTTGAGTACATTCGTCATGGTAGTGTGAACATGGTAGACTAATAAATCACAAATGTCATCGTTTAATCGCTTGAACTGTAAATAAATACGTATTGATAATTACCAGAATCCATGAATTGTGTGTTCTTCAAATGCCGTATGGAATATTTTTAAGGCGCTAGCCCTGCAAGATGGTTTCCATGGCTTGTTTTGGCGATTATGTCCCACATGGCAGACATGATTGTTAGGTCAAGGTACTACACCACACAAAAGGTGATTTTGTGATTGGCGTCGGAAAGCATTTATTGGAATTTGCCGTTGACGTTATTTCTCACGGAAATCGGATGATACTGATCAGCGTCCGATTGATCGGAGCACCTTTGTCCGTGTTTGAACAATGCTGGTGATAATACATGATTATACATAAATGATTACAGTTTCTCAAAAGTACTTCCACAGGGAGGGGGTGTTGGGGTATGAAAAATGTTATTCCCTAGGGCGGACGTGACCAAAAAATAATCCGAAGCACTGCGTTACAG
Source organism: Oostethus manadensis (assembly GCA_024372805.1). Lineage (NCBI taxonomy): Eukaryota > Metazoa > Chordata > Actinopteri > Syngnathiformes > Syngnathidae > Oostethus > Oostethus manadensis. Next base: position 813,894 of record QODF01000010.1, read on the forward strand.
GTGATGTTTGAAAAGTGCAACTTTGTCTGTTCTATGGCATTCGTACTTCACCAATTTAAGCTTAAGACTATTATAGTTTAAAATATGTAAATTGTAATTGTAAACTACATTGCATTTTCAGACATATTCCATTCCATTCCATTCTATTTTCCACCGCTTATCCGGGTCCAGGTTGCGGGGGCAGCAGTTTCAGTAGGGAAGTCCAGACTTCCCGGTCCCCAGCAACCTCTTCCAACTCCACCGGGAGGACACCAAGGCGTTCCCAGGCCAGCTGTGAGACATAGTCCCTCCAGCGTGTCCTATGTCTTCCAGGGGGCCTTCTCCCGACCGGGCATGCCCGAAACACCTCACCGGGGAGGCATCCGGACTAGATGCCCGAGCCACCTCAACTGGCTCCTCTCGATGTGAAGGAGCAGCAGCTCTACTCTGAGCTCCTCCCGGATGGCCGAGCTCCTCACCCTATCTCTTAGGGTGAGTCCAGCCACCCTACGGAGGAAACCCAACAGACATTATATTTTCAGACATATAATTGGCTAAAGGAACTACAATACAAATGCAACTCATTCGATAGATGCATTCAAAGACATTGAAATATGTAGAATTCTACACTGGTCACTAGATGTCATCTAACCAATTAAGCGCGATAAACAAGGGATTACTGCAGTCGTCATTTCAAATGCAATATCTGGCCTATCATCACAGAAAAAAGCCAAATTAAATGCAAAAAAGTACTGCAAAAAATACGAACAGGAGTCGAAAGAGAATATTAAGGAAGGTCACATGACTACAGTCGAACAATTCAACATCTCACCGCCATTACTCGTTATTCGTTCTAATAGGGCGAGACGAAAAAAAGTAAATAATCCAACATACATAATAAGTGAAGGCAAATATGATCATTGCAATGCATTTGCTAACTTCCTGTATTGCAAACGTAGTCTTTACCAGTTTCAAATACATAGGAAAATGATAAAGTAATAACCATGTGATAAAATAGGGGTCAATGTTGTAGTTGCTGTAACTGAAAAATCAGTGAAAATAAAATCAGCATAAAATAACATACATCAAAATAAAGACAAATGAACAAACAAATACATCAAACAATAAATGCAACCTAATATTTATGATTTATATTAGTATACAATATACTGTTAAAATGGGGGAAATTGGCATGGGGTGAAAGCTTTTCTGGGAATTTTGAATGCGATTTTTCAGTAAAATGTTTTCACGTAGTCCATACAACCTGACACGTAGTTTCTTCTGAAACCGCTGCTTTTTCGGGGAAAATCGGCACCAACAAGACAAAGGCCTACCCGATAAAGTGGCGCCTGAGCTAATCCGTAATCCTCCCACATCCTCCACGTTCGCATCGCATTCCCGTCCTGCCGCGTTGGAGGGGCGCCGTCCGACAACAAGTGCGGTTTAAGTGAGAGTTAAAGATTAAGTGCAACGATTTTAATTCCGCCTGGAAATGCTTGCGCTGCCTTTCTAACACGAGCGGCGCTTTTGATGGCCCATTTAATTTGTCACCGTGTCTCTGCGCTCAGCCAATTTCCATTAGGTTGAGGCGACGCGGCGCCGGTCGACACAAATACTAACAATCATTACTTGCCGGCCATCATGTTAGAAACATTGGCATCTTGTTTGTATTCCCTCCGTGTCGCTCTTGCTGCCTTCCTCGCTCAGCCACTCAACCGTGACAGGCCAAATCTCCCGTTTCTTGCTCATCGGCGCCACTTAACTTTAATGGTGTGAAAGAATCATTTGCATGTTGGAGATCAAGAGACAAGTCGAGGGGCTACGGCGAAAAAATAAGCACGTCATTGTCGTCTTGCCTCAGAATAACTTTCTGTTGCTAAGTCACTAAAGCGATCTGCCCGTCACATTCTAGCCCGCTGCCCCTTTTGCCAGGAATAACCAATCACTGTTCAATTATTTGGGTAGGTGTCTTCATGGCTTGATGCTGATTTTTCTTTTCTAATAACTTGTTGGGTCACCAACAACAACTGCAATCAAGCTTTTGCAATAACTTGCAATGAGTCTCTTATGGAGTGGAGGAATCATCTTTGCAGAATTGTTGTCATTCAGCCACAGCGGAAGATTCTCCAGCATGAAGCGCCTTTTTAAGGTCATGCAAAAGCATCTCTGTAGGATACAGGTCAGGACTTGGACTAGGCCACTCTAAAGTCCAAATTTTGTTTTGACTTGCTGGTGTGTTTTGTATCATTGTCCTGCTGCAGAACCCAAGTTGGTTTCAGCTTCAGGTTACCAACCGAGGGCAGGACATTCTCCTTCAGGAATTATTGGTAGAAAGCAGAATTCAAGATTCCGTTTATCACAGCAAGTCTTCCAGGTCCTGAAGAAGCAAACAGCCCCAGACCATCACACTACCACCACCATATTTTACTGTTGCTAGATGTTCTTTTTCTGAAATGCGGCGTTACTTTTACAGCAAATGTAATGGGACACACACCTTCTAAAAACTTCAGCTTTGGTCCCATCAGACCAAAGGGTATTTTCCCAAAGATCATGGTGATCATCAAGATGTTTTCCGGCAAACTTGAGACAAGCCCTAATGTTCTTCTTGTTGAGCAGTGGTTTTTGTCCATTATCTTTCTTACGGTGGACTCATGAACACTGACATTAAACTGAGGTAAGTGAGGTCTGCAGTTGTTTGGATGTTGTTCTGGGGTCCTGTGTGACCTCTTGGAAGAGTCATTGCTGCGCTCTTAGTGGAAGTTTTGGTTGGCTGGCCACCCCTGGGAGGTTCCACCAATGTTCCATGTTTTCGCCATATGTGGGTAATGGCTCTTACTGTGGTTTGCTGGAGTCCCAACAATCGAAAGAAAGCTTTGGTTACTTTTTCCGGACTGTTACATAAAAAAGTTTCATTAAAAAACTGCATTTTGTGTTCAGCTTTGTCGTCATTAAGTAATATTTAAATTTGTTTGTGTGACAAACATACAAAAAACAAAGAAATCAGGAAGGGGCAAACATTTTTTCACACCACTGCATCTCTCTCCAGGACCACGTTAAGTACAAATAAAAAACTTCCCCAGCAGACTTGGGCAAGACGACAACCTTCCAGTCTCCATCCAGTTAATTGAAGTCCCTCAGAAGCAATGGGACTACAAAAGATTTGGCTCAAGTCTGCATCATCCACTGCATGTCGTTTTCTAGTCGGCACTCTACTAGCATGAAGTGTTTTGGTGCAAACTTCACATTGCCATATCTTACACAAGGCGGGCCAAGGTCACAGCAGCACATGTTCCTCGTGCCCTTGATTGATTTTCCATGATGTCTGATTGGAGAAGCATGAGCACCAGCTGTCAAAGGTCGTGTGTGTGTGTTGTTTTGTGCGTGTTGCCGCTCTACCAGTTGCTATTGTTGACTGATTTTCAACAAAAGACACAGGACACGGCCCCTCATTTACATAGCAATCCCCTAAAAACATTTTATACGGGTTTTTATTTTACTCCAACTGGACCGGTGATGGATTTCCACAGTGACAGCGACAGACTTTTGGAACAATCTTTGAGCATTTAGAAACTGGCAGCGACACAACCACTGCTGACTTTTTATTGGGGTAACAGCATTTTACAGCCCTTTCACTGTTTGTAAGGCCAGGTTTTACAGCGATACAATATTCCTGAGGTGCAACAGCTCTGTAAAAAGGGATACTTATCTGTAGTTATCGTTTTTGTCCTGTGCAAGATGTGCAGATGGAGCGTTGTGTGCGATTTCTCAATTCCTATAAACGTGTACTCGTACGCGAGTCAACTTGACCCAAACACCACAGAAAATAGTCCTTTTATCATTCCTCAGACAAAAAGATCTCTGTAGCAAAGTGCTTTGTTTTTGCAGCAGGCCGGGAAGTAAACAAAGGCATGTCAGCTGTGCGGAAGTAGCCATGCCACGTCAACTGGTTCCAGACCCAACTGCGATTAGTGAACTTCCGCTAAGTGGGATTCCTTGTTTGTAAATAGAATATTTCCATACTTATTGCATAGAAAACCTGTTTACAATATTCTGAATATTTTTTTTAGCATTATTGGGGGCCTATAGACATGAAATAACCCGTTTTTGAAAACAGTGGAGGAATGTTTGAACTGCGATGTAGCGAGGGACAAACGTACTCATGCATTTTTAAGGACAAGTCATAAAAATGACTATTTCAGCACAAATTTGACATGTCAGGGCAGGATCAAAAATAAAATGGAATATGAAGGCTGCTACGCCAAAGCAACACATTCTAGACGTTATAACTAAAAGAGAGCAAAACCGTCCACACTACCACCACCTTGTTTTACTGTTTGTATGACCTTTTACTGAAGATTTATATATATATATATTACAGAAATATGCATTTTACCTTGTGATTAAGTACATATATATATTTTCCAAACAGTGCATGTAATATGACGAGTTAAACAGTAGCCTCACTAAAAATGTCTTCTTCAGCGTTACAATCAAACAGCATCATAATTCCTTCGTCACACACTTTGTCAGTCTCTCTCTGTCTTTAATTGTCGTTTTTGGTGTTACGTTTGCCTTGAGGCAAATTGGCCGTTGAGCTTTAACCGTCCTCTTCATTATGCAATCGTCCGGCCTTTCTAAACTCATTGGTGATAGTGGAGGTTTGGCCGTCCCATCAGTCCAAGCATAAGCTGTAGTCATTCTACACTTGATCAAATTTACTCAAGATGTGTCAGAGATCGCTGCATAAGACTTCAAAACATGATATTATCTTGCACTTCACTCGTGCATGTCCATTTTTCTTGAAGCTGCACTATAAGCATCATGGAAAATGTCGTTCTAGCCATAAATTAGCTGCACCGCTGTACAAAAAATTAGCAGCTTTCACATCGGAAATTACAGTACTTGCTAAAAACATTGTTAGTTTTTTAAATATGTAATAACGGTGTCAAAACATCGGATCGGGACTCAAAATTGAATCAGTTTCGGAAGCCAGAAATGCCGACTGGGACATCCCTAATTCCAATGCATACGTTTTGTTGCATTGTCAGGTTTTGTACTTCCATAAAACGGTAGTTTAAAATGCACACAAATGCACCATAGGGTCACATCCTTTAACCTGGGACCAGAAAAACCCAGGACACGTGTGAGTATTACTGTAAAACATCTCTCCTAACCCTTTACATCTGCTCTTTGTCTGTTCACATTGTGAACCCTGATTGGGTTCTGTGTTTCCCGCGCACATACAAGGACACAGCGACCCTGCCCGGACCTGCAGGCGCGCACCGGGACGCCCGAATTGTAGCTCCAGCTTGTCCGTATGCGGCTAATGTAACAACCTCGGCTGGTGATCAGCCTCAAACGGTGACATTTTCTTATGCAAATGAGCGATTACAGGATGAGGTGAAGAGGCGCTCGCGTTCTTCTTGTTTTATGATTCAGCCAATCCACTGCGGTTGGAAACCATCAAAGAAGAAAAACAACAAAGCAGACCCGAGTGGTATCTGTGTGAGTTGTAAAAATGCACAATGCTTTGGGCAAAAAGACAACTAACTGTGACAATCTGGTAAGGTTTGGACCCTGATGCCGACACTGAGCCATTAATAATGTTTGTTTACTGAAACAGGGATTAATAATAACAGTGTGTGTCGAAAAACAGACACAGAGAAAAAAACGTACCACCTAAGCAAAGACTACATCAAATGGAGTTCCAGGCAGAGCGAGCAGCAAAAACAAGTAGGAGGAGGTGAACGACAAATACTTAGAAGGTAGCATAAGAATACAGGAACACGATCCAAAGGCAACACGAGGCAAGACTCCGGCGGCCTGCAAGGGGAGGCAGCGTGCCGTAAAAGGTGAGTTGGTTATGGTATGTGTTAGGGATGTTCGGATCCCATCCTTTGGATCTGTAGTTTGAAGATCGGAAGAGAACGGCCTCCGCCACGAGACCGGGCCGATCCGGTTGTTGTAACTCCGGGCCACGCTCCGACCGGATAGGTGCAGTAAACGCACCTCAAATCTGGTTGGCACCTGGGTGAAGGAGGACACGCATCGCCACCGTGCAGACATGTCCGCGGGGTACCGTGGTGAGGTTCTTTTCATGGTGGACGCTGGATGTTCGGCTCCGCAGCTGGAGCGGTCGACTTCCCTGTGTCACGGTGCAGGGAGCCTGCAAGTGCTGGTTGTTACTAAGGACTGTCAATAAATTACTACGGCTTCAAAAAGAGTTATATATTCTAAATGGATCCATCCGTCCGTCCATTTGCCATGCCGCTAGTCCCCACCAGGGTCTCGGGGGTATGCTGGAGCGGGGGGGTGGACCCTGGCCCGGTCGCCAGCCAATCACAGGGCAGACAAACAAACATTCATACAGACGGACAATTTAGCCAATTAACCTAACCTAGTGGTTTTGGAATGTGGGAGGAAACCAGTGTACACGGTGAAAACTCCAAACAGAGATGTCCATCGGAGATCGAACCCAGATCTCCTGACTGCGAGGCCAGCGTGCTAACCACTCTTCCACCGTCAAATGGATCTGCAACCATGTCAAATGATTAGTCCTACCAAAGTATTGTAATAATTCTACGTCAGGATGGCTGTAATTCAGTTGGCCATTTATTTGCATGTCAAAACAGAACAGTCACTCCTCCAACAAGACCTTCCACTTGCTGGTTTCTTCTTCTGCGCGCACAACGCTCTTTGTAACAGGCCTAAGTTTGAGTATAATCTACTCCACCATCACAAAAGATTTCAGTGTTAAGTACAAGACAAAGCGTATTCATCAAGTCAGTATGACAAGTAGTTTACTTCCAAACCTCTCTCAGCTCACATTTTAATGATGATTCAAATTCAATCTCAGCTTGTCCCAACGGTCTCAAGTGAGTGACTGCAGCTGTATTTTTAGAGTGGCTAACTTTTTGACTTGACAGGTTTTTGTTTTTTTTTTTGCAACCAGCCGTCATTTGGAAAAATGTGTCTACGAGCCTCCACGGCTACCTTAAAAACTTTGTTTCGAGTCCTGTATAATTTCCCATCTTCTCAGCTCCCTCTGCGCTAAATTGCATTGGAAGATGGATTTTTGGCATCTGAGGCTGTCGAGTCTCAGCCATGGAAGACTTTATGCACCGGTACACCCGCTATGAAGGGCTGTTCTGGAGGGAAAGAGAGTTGCAGGAAGGGGGGGGGGAGTCAAGTGCTGCCATTGCAGCAGGTATTTTGGCAATTTTTGTCAAAGTAATTGTATGCATTCAACAATAGTGCTGAAGCTATGGCTACCGATTCCCTTTCTCATCTGCTGTCGTCCTGGGTTCTCTCAATCTCAGTCTTCTGCAGGTTTTCATAATGGTGATAGGATCTGGTCCGACAGCAATCTCAAGACCATCTTCATTTCAGATTGCGCTATTATCTTCCTTTTCATTACAGTTATTACGACGTGCATATGCATGGATTGGGGAAGGTATTCTACATTACTGCCCGGCCTGCTGGATACGTTACTCTCGCCGGCTGAAAGGTGTTCATTAAAATTCAATATCGGGAGCCCCCCCGGCCCCCCCGGCCACCCCTCCACCCCACAACTACGTAAGGCGAGTTGGATTTGAGGGAGTCTAAATCTGACACGCGCTAAGAAAAAGCAAGCAAGCGGCAGTCAAGCTGCCAATATTTGTTGACAGCTTCTTGGCAGCGTTGGCCTCCCACCGTTACTCGTACTGACAAAAAAGGGCAGAAAAATCAAGCGGTGTTTGGCAATGGTGGTGTTTGGAAAAACTACTGCATGTGCTCTTATCCATCCAACTGAAAGGGCTTTCGAATGTACCGCTAAAGGGACCGTGTGCAAAGACGCCCTCTAAACTTTATTTCCTCCAGCACCCCAAAATCGATCACGAGAGCACCAAACGTGGGACATTGAAAGGTGGAAGAAAGTTCTGGTTTCTCTTGACGGTCCTGATGGGTTCCAATGTTACTGGTATGACAAGGAGATACCACCTGAGATGTTTTCCACACGGCGCCATCAAGATCCTTCAATGGAACAATGGAGTTTCAGGTTGTGCAGGGGCGTCAAATGGCGGTGGCTATGTGGAGATGTTGCAGGGGGCCATCCCTCATGGCTGAAGGCCCTCGTCTGTGTGGTAATGTCTGACTTTTTCATTCTTCCAGAATATGTTCCCCTGATCTAAAACCAACTGCTAACTTTTGGGGATGGAAGTTTACAAAAATGGACATCAGTTCCAGACAGTGGATGCCCTCCGTGAAGCCACTTCACCACCCGGAGCAACACGGGCATCAAGCATGCCCAATGCCAGCCTCACATTACTGGTCAGCCTATTTCGCTTTAATTCTTGTTTGATTAATTTTGTCGTTTGTCTTGTTGCATTCCGAATCCCCGCGTAGAACCTCCTTAAGTTCCAACAGTGCCAAATGTAAATGATTTTGATTAGGAGTGTTTTTTAGTAGTAGTTTTTGCATCTCATCAGTAAATAGTGGATTCGGTCAAGGTTCAAAGCGGTCTCTAATGCATGACCAAACTTTGGAAAAATACAACGCTAACTCTATTGATCGGCGTCGGGAGAACAGCGTGATGACAACCAGAAGAAAAACTGGAGTGACCGGAGGTTACCTTGTGTCTTATTGGCTGAGCAATTTGGGGTTAAATGCAATCTGTGAGCAATTGTAATGTGGACAAAGTTCCCATGTCCCTCAGAGGAAACCATGACCTGACTGTCGGATGCCAAAATGCCAAAGGCTTGATTAACAGTCTTGTGTTAAACTGCACGTTTGAACTCATTAGCACATTAAGGCCACGCTACACCAAGAACCTCCATCTAGTCAGTGTGTGTTAATGTCCCACTCGACTTTCCGTGTGACATGAGTGGACATAGGATGGCGACCGCGAGAATCCTGAGCGGACCAGGAATTCTTTATGTCATCTCCACGCTTAGAATAATAACTACAACAATAATTCGTTCGACGACTCCCTCGTCGATTGTACTTTTCGAAACGTCTGTAAAGTATAATGTAAAGTGAACTTGAAAACTTCATTGTAGAGCCAACAATTGTGATGATAATATTACCAGTTAGTTTTAGATTCATTTCTTCTAAAATTAAGAAGCATCAAATTTACCACTTCCACACAGAAGGAGAGGATTGTGTCGGACATGCCATGGCTGACTTCATGACTCCATGCAGTGTTAAGGTAATGTACTGTAAGTTAATGTCTCAATGATTTTGTGTCTTTATGAATACCACATATCCTTTTGAATTTTGCCATCGCAATTAGCATCGCACTGTTTTAGACGTTACAAAAACTCAAAAAAAGCAAAACACACTTGAGGAGTTCATTCTTTTCAGTCTTGCGGTGAGCAAAAACCAAGAATGCCGGTTATTTATCTGGGCTGAAAGAAAATTTACAACCATTTTTAATGCAGTTTATTTAATAATTTTAAAAAATATACAGTTTTTCCTCGCTCTATTTTTTAAAAATGTTTAAAAAATATATCAATTCATAAATAACGGCTGTTTTGTGGTTTAATACGCCCTATTAATAGTAAAAAAAATGCATATTTAAGCAAATTGTACGTATTCTTAGCCTAAATTAAGCATTTCCAAGCATAATGAAAATATGAAAATAGAAATATAAGGCGTTTAGGCGTTAGTTGTGTGCGCCTTTAAGAAGTGGGACCTGGGAAGTGGTGTGTGCGTGATGTCATCTTGGTAGAGCTGACTGTAGCGAGCAGCTAGCAGCAGATTAACAATGTAGAGAGTGACCGACAGCAGCTCCTGTGTGAAGGTTCACTGCACTCCTGTATGTGGTCTCTGCTTGTTCATGAAAACCATTGAAGTGCACCAACAGAGACTGTATTCTACACTGGTCACCAGATGTTGGTAAAATTACCTGGACAAGACAATAGTCACTTCACGATGTACACTGCCCATGCTAATCTGTTTTATGTCTAAAATGGCTTATTTTCAATAATTATGTTTCCTATGTTGGGTAATTCAAGTGTAAAGCTGACTATAGGGGTGTTATTTCATGTCTACAGGGCTCTGTTAATGGTAATAACAATATTCTGTGTGTCATAAACTGGTTTTCTATGCTCAAAGTACAAAAATATTCCATATATGAATATTGAATCATACACTTTGCAGGAATTCACTTACAGTGATCGGGTTTGGAACCAATCAACCATGAAAACAGGTGTGGACTTTTTCTGAACCATTAAACCGCTAAACCGTAATATAAGCTACCAGGTAGTGTTTTTAGAATTTTTGGTTTTTGAAGCAAATTGCATACTGTCCCTACGATTTGATGAGGGGGGCGACCACACACAAGGTGTGTTTTGGGTCTATCTAAAACCTTTCTGCAAATGTTCAGGCCCCAGACAAAGCACATCAGTCAAAAATGAGCACATGTTCTTTTCTGCTGTTATTCTAGTCTCAATCACATCGCACAGTGCTGGGAGCTCAACATCACTCAGGTCCACCCACTCCCATTCTCACATGTGACACATCAAACAATCAGGCTGAACTTTGGGCTTCAAAGAAATCTGTCAGGCTTTGCAGCAGAACGCGCTACAGAACAGCGTGGGGATAAATAGGCCTGTTTGTGTCAGGCGGTCTTCGGTGACAAAAGGTTGGCCACGGGGACAGAAGTGGGGAAAAAAGAAAGAGTACAGACAGTGACGCGGACATATGTTGATGCGGCGCAAGTCACCGAAAGGGACGAGACGCCGTCTGTGTTTGCATTGTCTTATTATCATATGTCTGTCACCGCAATGCTTATTTGGTGACGTGATTGATGGGTGGTGTTATCATCCTCAGTGGCATTCAAAAAGAGGGCTAGTGGCAGTCTCAATTCGCTCTTCATTTTTAACTAACAGGGACAGCTCATGGCTGGGAGCTGTCACCTTGTGGCTCCCAGTCTGACAGTGATGCATTCCCAGCCCCGCTCCACGTGCACGGTCAAGAGCCAGCTCGGGTCCACGGAACATACGGAAGCGTTTCCTTTGGTTTCTCCCGGAGATCTCGCACGCTGTGATGTTTGAGCCGCGCGCCGTCATTTCATTAAAGGGACTTTGTCCTTGGTCGTTTTTGCAAGATGAAACTTTCCTAAGCGCTCCCCAGTCCTGCCAACCCCCACAACAAAATGACCTTTGGCGTAACGAGACTTTGACAATGAAATTTCCCCTCCGACACACTTTTCCTGCCACGTTGTAAATAATGAATTTGAAGACGTAAGCAGTCAAGAGGACGTCACGTCTCGTTTGGGTTTTGCAATGACGAGCCTCAAACGTGCGGCTTTGAGCGGTGAAACGAATGTAGTCATCGAGTTTGAATATGTGTTCCTGGTCATGGTTTTATGAAGAAGTTACAAGAACATAACGTTTACATTTGCACGAGTCAACATGTCCAAAAAGGGGACCTAGCATCACACAACCCGACTTCCTTACATGGGCGAGGTTGAGCAATGGCTCCCGGGAAATGTTTGCTCAGGTGTGAGGGAAAGCTCATTTTGCTTAGCAATACGAAGCCGGACAATAAGCCAAACTGTTGCGGAAGTCCGACGCCTCTCCAACGTTACTTGGTGGCGTTGAAGAGTCAGAAGAGCAAGCTGTGAGTAACGATTGAGCAGTGTCCTAACTGTGTGTATTTTGTGTAAGTAATGGGACAAAAGCCGTTGTCTGTGAAGGACTATAGAGTGTGCATGGGACTGTGACCAATCACAGCGGAGTGGGCTCGGCGGGAGGAGGGCCAGGGGTGGCAGGAGGCAGGAAACCCCAGGAAACTGCAGGAAAAGATGCAAAGTCTGGAAGATCTGGAAAGCTTTCTGTGCGTGTAGCTCCTCAAAAGGAGTTCAGAACTCAATAGAATATTACGTGCAGTCCCAGTAGTAGTCCGAAAATCTATACTAGTCAATTGACCCAGCGGTACACTACATCTGTAGACACAGCTGCCCTCGGGTAGACTGACAGAAGCCACCGCCAAACATTCATTCAGCACTGGAGGCAAGGTGGGTGAAGTGTCTTTCCCAGGGACACAACAACAGTGGCTCCCCAGTTTCTGGACCTGCTCTACATTCTGAGCCACTGCTGCCCATTACATTACATTACCTTAACACCGCAGGCAGTCAGACAAAGCAAGTCCAACATGATGGAGTAGAAATCAATAGTTCTCCTCCCATTCCGTGTGGAAGTGGTAACTTTTTGATTTCTTAATTTGTATTTCTTCTCCACTCTAAGACATTTCCATGTACCCCGCCCACCTCTTGCTAAATATCAGCTTGGGTAGACTCCAGCATGCTCCCGCAACCCTTATGAGGATAAACGTCACAGAAAATGGATAGATGGAGTGTAAAGGTGACTACAGGGGTTTTATTTCATGTTGACAGGATTCTAATAATGTAAAAAAAAAACATATTTACAATGTCATAAGCAGGTTTTCTGTGCACTAATAACAAAAATATCTGTTTTATTAATATTGAATTCCCAGCGCATTGAAATTCACTTATCACGGTCAGGTCTGGAAGCAATTAACCTCAAAATGACAAGATATGCCTGTCTGTTTTTTTTGTATCCAGGACTAAATCGTAAATAAAGAAAAGACCAAACATTATTCAAGATTAATTTTATGATCCCTATAACTCAATAAATGTAACGCTTGCAGACACGGACTTCTTTCCGATTCATATGATTTCCATATGATTAACAATTTCAAAATAGACGTAGGGTAGAAGAGCCTTGTAAAGATCTCTGCAGGTTTGGAGAAAGCCTCTCAGCTGCATGGAGACTAATACCCTGTAGGTTGAGCCTGCTGAAGGTAAACACCTAACCTTCCTGGATGTTCTGAAACAGGTGATTTATCCTTCAGCATCAAAGACGTCCATTAGGTAACATTTTTATGCCTACTTGAGACCTTGAGATGTAGCAATCGCTGACTTGGTCTTTCGCGTTTCTAGGGTTTTTCCGTGTCCAAGCTCTGCAGCTTATCTTGAGCTGGAGTAGCCGGTGATTGATGTGGAAGTTGACATTGAACGAGAGGCTTTGGGCAGTCCGAAGGAGGTACTTCCCCGGATCTTCAGCCTTGCCCTCTATTTTCACAATTTGGGAAGGAGCCACATTGTGCCTTCGTACTGCCAACCTGCCTCTCACAGATTGTTCGGGCTAAACTAGTGGAAGCCAAGCACTTGACACCAAGATTGCAAACCAATTCTTTCAAGTGTGTGGAGTGGGCTGAGAAGATATTCAGCGCCTCCGAGACGGTGGTTCACTGCAAACCTGATTCCGTGGGGGATTTAGGAGTGAGACGTGTAGAAAATGAACCCGGACCAGAAAGGGATCTGCAACTCTGTTTCATTTAGGATTTGGTAGGATTAGTGATCACTACAGACCAAGTCAAGAACAAAACCAAGACCGGAAGTCAATGAGGCTCTGCTGCCCTCACAGTTTTGGTCTGGAAAATATGTCCTGCATTCCATCGGAATTCTGAATCCCAAACAAAACACAACGGAACGTGAGACGAGATGGAGACCGGCCAACACGTCGGGCGTTGTGTAGGTCGGAACGTCTCTCCGTGTCTTCACTTTATCACCGAGAACAACCACGAGGTAGAATGTTGCCGTAAAACGAGACGGGCGGCCATAAAATCTTGTCCCCAGCAGCGATTTGTTCTCACCCCATATGCGGTTTCTTCTCCTTCAACCTATTCAGCACTTTCTGGACCTTTCCTTCAGTGTTTCTACGGGCCGGAGGCAAAGGAACAGGGATTGAGTGCCTACAAAACCCACATCCTAATGGTTTATTCATCCAAAAAGAAGGTGAACGCATCCATCCAAAACAAAGCCCTCGGACGGGCAGGCAAGCAACAAGCGCAAACAAACAGTCCAACTAAAAAAGTCCAACAAATGAACTAAATGGGTTCGTGTCCTGGCGTCGGGACGGATTCTGGGGGAGGTGTAGAAATGAAGCGATTGCAGTGAAGCCCCTTCGTACGATGCCGGTCGATGCAAGTCGATATTTTAGACACTTTTCCTCCTGAAAGGCAGACCCTTTTTGAATTTCTCTGTTTTCGGGCGGACACAGTGTAGTGTTTCACGCAGGTCCTACCAGCCTTTTGATCCAGTAAGCATTAATAACCATGGACCTGAAAAAAGCTAGACATGAATATAGTCGGTCTCATTATTAAATGATAGCTCTGACCCAATTAAAAGGCTTTGCAAAGGAAGGTTTTGCAGGATGTCCTCAGATATATATATTTTTTTTTCCCCGCGCACGGGCCTGTAAATAATCAAGCCGCGGGCAAAACCGGGCCCCCGGTACCCATGAGAGGCAGGCTGTGTCAACAGCATGGCACTGTGCTGTCACCACATATCACTCCTGAGCCTTCACACAGCCCTCAGCCGTGTGAAAACACCACAGCCCTTATCTCCTTCTCTGCCTTCCTACCGCGTTACCCGTGGTGCATTCACACCGCCCAGGATTTACCGCAACTGCGCTTGCGCAATCGACCGGTAAGGCTTTCAGTGATTATTATATTTGAGCTGAGGTCGCACGTTCTTTGAAATCTTTGCCAATCACCACATCCTGTTGATTTTGAAGAACGCAGAAAGAACCAAACGGAGACTGGAGTCCCGACGTGACTTTGCCCTCATTAGCGGCGACGAGTGTATTCACCCAGGTTGGCGTTTTTGTGCCCGAGGCTTGATTGTGCCCTGCAATATGAGCCGGGGTGTATGTGGAGTGGCCCGCGTGACCTTCTCATGCAGAACCAGTAATACTCACGAATAACATGACAGACCACGGGGATGCGACGATCTCCATTTGGTCAGTCAAACACCAGCCGAGTCCGAAGGAGCTCATTATCACGTAACGCCATCCGCCGAATTAAACACGTCAGCCAGAGGTTGCACGCGGACGGCGAGACAATGCAGGCTGCAATGCATTGGTCCTCGGGCGTTGTTGGCAAATGATAATTACAAGCCAGATGTGGTTTGGTTCGCAGTTCACCCTCACGCTAACTGGAGTGCAGAACCTCAAACCGCGCCCGCTCCGATTTTTACACGGCTCGGTAGCTAAAACAGGGGTGTCCAAAGTGCAGCCCGGGGGTCATTTGCCGCCTGTGGCTATTTTTTCTTTTTTGACGGCCCGCGGCGCATTCCACAAATATAACTTGACAAGGAAAATAAACAGCAACAGTGGAAAAAGCTGCAGTAACTTCACAGGGAGGTTGTGAAAATATGAAGGGAAAAAAGAAAGTTGAAATATTGAAGGAAACTGCGTTTCTCTTATTAGGCTGCAGGAAAAGTTATAATAACACAATATTAACAGAAAATATTATGAAGAAGTGAATCAATATCTGACATTTTCATAGCATACATTTGAAACACTGCTCAAAAAAGTGAGAGGAAGACTTTGAAAACACATCAGATCTAAAATGATCTTGAATATCTTTCCTGATAATAAGTAGGGGATGTGTTAGTAACAAAATGATGCCCCATCTTTTGATAGCAATGAACGTGATCACCCTACAGAGGGGGGAAGTCAAAGAACCCCGAAAAATGAAAGTGAAAAAAAGATGCAGCAGACTGGTCCATTTTGCCAAAATGTCCTTGTAGCAACTCCAAATGATCCTCAGTAGTTTGTGTGACCCCCACGTGCTTCTACGCATGCCTGACAATGTGTGTCCTGGGGGATCTCCTCCCAGACCTTGACAGTCTGAGGAGCAACCCGGCGGCGCAGGATGGACCCAAACGTAATGTCCCAGAGGTGTTCTATTGGGTTTAGGTCAGGTGAACGTGGGGGCCAATCAATGGTATCAATTCCTTCATCCTCCAGAAACTGCCGGCATAGTCTAGCCACATGAGGTCAGGAATTGTCGTGGACCAGGAGGAACCCAGGTCCCACTGCACCTGCGTAGATTCTGACAATGGGTCCAAGGATTTTACCCGATACCTAATAGCAGTCAGGGTGCCAGTATCTAACCTGTTGAGGTCTGTGCATCCTTCCAGGGTTATGCCTCCCCAGACCATCGCTGACCCACCACCAAACCGGTCATGCTGAATGATGTTGACCCTTTCACGCCTGTCGCATGTGCTGAGGTTGAACTTGATCTCATTGGTGAAGAGCACAGGGCGCCAGTGGCGTAGTTGCCAATTCTGTTGGTCTATGGCAAATGCCAGTCGAGCTCTATGGGGCTGGGCAGTGAGCACTGGGCCCACTAGAGGATGCCAGGCCCTCAATCCACCCACAGGGAGCCTGTTTCAGATTGTTTGGTCAAAAACATTCACACCAATGGCCTGATGGCGGTCATTTTGTAGGGCTCTGGCAGTGCTCATCCTGTTCCTCCTTGCACAAAGGAGCAGATATCGATCCTGCTGAGGGTTTAAGGACCTTCTACGGCCCTGTCCAGCTCTCCTGGAATAACTACCTGCATCCTGGAATCTCCTCCATGGTCTTGAGACTGTGCTGTGGGACACAGCAAACCTTCTTGCAACGTTACGTATTGATGTGCCATCCTTGGAGGAGTTGGACTACTTGTGCAAGCTCTGTAGCGTCCAGGTATCGCACCATGCTATCAACCGAGATGTTGATCCAAGCCAAATGAAAAACTACAGCTTTAAAAAGTCAGTCAGTAAAAATTTAGCCAAAGGAGATGAGGAGTCAGTGGCCTCAACCAGGAAAACCGTTCCTGTTATGGCGTCAGTCTCATTGTTGCCCCTCTGATGCCCCTGTTGTTGGTTTCATGAACAACAAAGCAGCTGAAACTGATAAACAACCCCCTCTGCTACTTAACTGACCACATCAATATCCCACAAGTTTGACTGATAGGTTACTAGACTCTGATTAAAAAGTGTCCCTCTAATTTTTAGAGCACTATATAAAAAAAAATTGTGTTATAATTTTTTTAAAGTCATAATATTATAAGAAACAACAAATATTATTAGATATTACCATTACACAAACAAGGGGGTATATTAGCTCTCACTGTACATTTTACAAAAACACTTAATAAATAAGTAAATAAATAAAAAGTAAGATGTGCAAAAGGGATAATAGTATAGTGTGCAATTCCCGTCTTAGTGCAATACAAGTATAAGTACATAACAAGTACAAGTACAGTATAAGTTATAACAAGTATAATAATAAGTAATAATGGGAATTATGACTATAATTTATATAAGCATTATGGGAACAACGTCCAAATATGGCAATAAACAAAACATTAAACAGTACAAACAAATGTTGAAATATTTAAACAAATTATGGGAAAAAGGAGCTGCGTTCGTACTAATAATGCACTAATAATGCATAATAATAATGCACTTTTTCATTTGTATATCACAAAGCCAAGACGCCGTTTTTTCCTGCAATGTGTACCCGTATATAACTTATACCTTATCATATCTTCACAAAATATCAAAATGGCAAAGTTGTCTCCTTTCCTTTTTCTGTTTTGGACACTAAAACTTTAGCTAAAAATATGAAAATGTATTTATTGATTGCCATCACCTCGGCATTGCGATCACTGCAAAAAGGCGGTGTTGTCTTTCCCCAGAATTGGATTCCCTTTTAATTTGCCAAACGCACACAAGGCATTAAAAGAGCCCAAGGTAAAGCTGAGCCGGAGCATTAATCGGGGCTCCAAATGTGCCGCGAGCTGCTGAGCAAACCCCCTATAGTTATAATGATGACATTGTTTTGCAAACTTAATCATTCTGTAGCATTCACAGAGCAGCTTGGAATTGCATCCAATGCACATTTGCATTCAAGCTCGCCTCGCAAAGATGTACCTTCATATTTCTCACGCTTACTTTGTTCTTTAAATCAGAGTTGTCGCTCGTGATTATTACCACAGACCGCGTGAATTTGTTGAACCTGCAGTGAAGTGCCAAACGAATACCTTGTTTTCCAAGATGCTCCCGAACACGTCGTCATGAAACATGTTGGACCTTTTTAGTGTTTTATTATTCTAGTGTGTGGGTGGGTACAAAATGTCGCATACCCGCGCTCGGGATGTTAATTAGTTGCACCTTTTATTACAGTCGGAAACACGCCGGGTCAAGTTGTGAATGTTCGGTTGTTGGCGGAGAGGAATTCCAGTGAGAGCTGGATGTCCTAACGACCTAAACTGGAAATTAGTAAATGACCCGGGCTTGCAAAAATATGCATAATGTATTACCTGAACGTAAAAGCACTTTTATTCTCCTTAATGCAAGCCAAACTGAACCAGGACCGACAGTTCTTAGTGGATCGATCTGAAGCTGAACTGAACCAATATGAGTGGTTAGTGGTTGGAAATCAGGCAAAAAATGTCCATCACTGTTTTCCAACGTGTGTAAATATTTTGTTTTGCCTAAAACACAAAGATAATAGGTCTTTTTTCATGGATGACAAAGGAAATGAAAATAATCACATTAGAAAGGCTGAAATTGGAGGATATTTTTTAATTAAAAAAAACAATTAATACCCAAATAGTTGTTGATTAATTGGATAGATTAATTGCTGGAGTTCTAGCACAAAGCTCAAATAGTCAAGAAAGTTTGGTGTAAATATAGGTGTTATTTTCATAACCGTCTACCTTGATTCTATTGTAGCCCTACGGAGCTGGTACCTGCCGGGCCTTATACGCTGTTGACTTCCAGTACAACCAGTGGTGGCTGCTGGTCATTTAATACGAAAAGTTCTTTTTTTGGCATTATTTATTTAAATATAATTCTACCCTACGTTCCTATTTGGTTTTACCAAAGACAAAGTCGCTGGGGATCCGTAAAGTCTCTGGATCAGTTCGAACAACAAAATGAAAAACTTGGAAAATGCTTGGGTGGAGGTTTATACTTCAAAATCACTAATTTGACTAATTTCAATGTCAATCAAGAAGGAATTCTTTTTTCTGACAGATCATCTAATCATCATGGAGAAGCCAAGCGTCCGGGCAAGCCCACTGTCCCATAGACCCCCCGAGATGCTGGGCCTCTGATGGGCGGGGACAAAGCCCTGCATATATCCAATAACCATCCTGTTGCTTGTGCACACACACACAAACACACACACACATTATTAGACACGCTTACTGTGCCCCGCCTCTTAGCCATGGTTGGTTGAAACCGCGTCGGACTAGTAGACCGACAAACAGCTAACGGGAAGCTTTCTGGTCATTGGGACTGCGTCCACTGCAGGCAAATGAAAAAAGGGTCTAAGGATCTAGTTTTCACTTTAGAGACCGCTTGGACCTTGCTACACCTTGGCTGGGGGGGCTGACCGTTCTCGTCAGCGCTGGCATTACAGTTGCTCGTATCTGCTCCTTTTGATATTAACTCGTGAAAGTCACTTGCGACGTCAATTGGGAGCTGGTAGAAGAAAAGAAAATCTGGGTGGACTTTGCCATGCTAAAACAGAATATTACTGGTGTTAAGCATCTCTGTGAACAAATACAATGCTGCCCACTCTCTGGTTAGAGGGACTGATGATTAGCGACAGAACCAAGCATAAGCCAGAGCCTGGAGACCACTTTGCCTTCCTGGTGATGCACGTATGTAAGCGAGCAAAGGCAAAGCAGATAAGGCAGAAGCAGCGTCAAGATTGGCTGCAAGATGGAACTATTCATTCTGCACGCCGGCCAACAAGGAACTGGAATTTCCCGACGTGCACATTGTTGCACTTGTATGAGAGGTGTCCAAAGTGTGGCAGCTTGTTTTTGTATGGGCTCTAAAAATATGGATTATTGGGCAAATAAATGAATTGATTGGGCTACACATGATTGGATGCAACACACATTAGCTAAGATGTTTTTGCATTGGATTGCATTGGAGCGGGTCCCCATATCCTCCCATCTCTCTGCAAGCTTTGCCTAACTCTATTAGTTTGATGCATTTTCTTCCCTTGCCGTACCACAGATGAACCAAACTGTGACCTTAAAACAGAAGTACGTACATAATTGTGGTTATGTGGTATCCTTACTGTCCTTGTTTATTCTTGAATATTTGCATCTATCATCTCTCAGGCGACTTTCTGCCGATTACAAGCACGACGCTGTTCTTCCTAAAGCACTTATTTGCCGTGGATAATTGGCATGTCCCAGAAATGCACGCTTGCATGAACTCTTAGGCATAAATAGATGTGAATATCATGTATTTATTGATGAAATAATCATTAGGATACACTTCATTAGACCCTGATTTATGTTTCTGTTTTAATTATCGGACCGGGAAGATGTAATATGACAGGATCTTTAATCACCTGAGACAGCGTTTGCTTCCAAAGGACACCTTGGTGACACACCGAGCATAGAATCAGCAATGCAGATTTCCCTGATCTCGGTGGGTGCACGTGTCACATCACATAGATAATTAACAAGAGGATGTGTCAATTAGCAATCAGGGGAAGCCGTGCCAGCAGGCGGGGAACTGAGGACGGGGACTGCAGTTGGAGTTAGGCCGCCGCCGCCGCTGCCGCCGTCAACCAACGGCGGATTCCACCGCCACTACAGCAGCAGCATTCCTGCAGCAAGTATTCCAAAATGCTAAATTGGACTCAGCTCAGCGGAGCAACGAGGGCACAACGAGAAAGCGTTCGCAGCCGTCTTGTGTTCTCCGAGAGATGATTTGCATTTAAGTGTCATGTGACTCACCTCGGCAAGAAATGCCTCGCAAAAGACACGCTTAGTTCACTCATTTTGTTCTCCTGCTCACTGCTGGAAATCTGAATGCGAGGAGGTCCAAAGTGCGGCCCGGGGGCTGCATTTAGCCTGCAGCTGACATTCTGCTGGCCCGTGGTAAATTGTGAAAATAGAAATAAAGTCGTTCCTCTCCTCATCGCCCTTCCAGTTTCACAACTTCATTCCCATCGTGCTTTTTCAGAATAAATACATGAATAAATCATCGCTGTTTTTGTGGTTGAATATGTCCTATTTTTAGTCAAAGAATAACACATGGCACATTGAAGCAATTTCCGTGTATTTTTGCCAAAATTAAGCATTTTCAAGCATGAAAATTTAATTGAACCAAGATCCAAATGATAAGACATTGAGAGGACGCGTTTAAAGACGTGTCATGTTGTATTCTGCATTGGTCACTAGTAACGTCACCGGAACAACAGGCTTTTATGGCAGGTTTGGCGCAATAATCTCAAAAAAAAACTCAATTCTTATTCTTATTTACAGGAACTCATATGAGCACAGGTCTGATTTACATCTTAAATGATTTATTTACTTGTATTGTGTCTACTATGTTGGGTAATACAAGGGAAAAGGTTATTATAGGGGTGTTATTTTATATCGAGAGGGCTCTAATGATGGTAAAAAAAACAACTTATTTTGAAGGTTCTATAGCAGGTTGCATGCTTACGTGCAAACTCCACACAGAGATGCCCAACGGAGATTCAAACCCTGATCTCCTGACTCTGAGGCCAACAGGTTTGGTCTGCAACACATCAGAAAAGAGGCAAAAATGTTGAAGCAAAGTCAGAGCTGATGTGTGTAAAGGTCATGTTTTTATAACCATGATTAATCATATTCCTATTCATCCCGGTCATTGCACTTTGCCTTTGAATCGGACTGTCCCGACCTGTTCGGCCTGTTACTCAAGCAAGCTTCATCGGCCCGGGCTCAATGACTAGGTAGGACAGCCGAGTTCTGGTACAAAGATAATAGGTCTGCTTTCATGGATGGCTAAGGAAATTTGTAAAACTTCACATTTGAGAGGCTGAAATCAAAAGATATTTTCATTTTTAAAAACACTAAAATAGTCGATTGATTATTCAATTCTATTAGTACATGCAAAAAATTGGGGAAAAGTATGAAACTTCAAATCCATGGGAACCCTGGACTGTGTAAAAAAGTCCTGAAGACAGCGTGAACATGAACCTAACTGGTCCACCGAACCAGTGGTTTTTATGCTTTGCTCGGTTTTTATGCTTGCTTACTCCTCAGTCAGCTCACTCTTTGATTGGCTACATCCCGTGTTGCGTCACAACCCAGGGGGCGACGACTGCGGGGGTCATCAGCGCCGGAGGTCGTCAATTTGAAGGAGTTTCATACTCACGATCGTGGGCCCGGTCCCGTTTTACAGCTGATTATCGGGCCACGGGATAACCTTTACAAGACCCCAGATAACCGGGTTTTTGCCCACGTTTTCCTGTTACCAAAAGCAAAGAAAAAGAAAGCGCGACAGTAAGTAGACAGACGACGTTTGCGGATAGTTTGTTAAACAACGCACAACAAAATAGAAGAAATAACAAAGCAGTAAAACTTATATGCACACTGTGTAATAAAATAGACAAATAAGCTGCAGAATCGGATCCGAGTAAGACCGGGAAGGCGAGCTAAGCCACACACATTAACTTTCATAGACTTTCTGGAAAAAAAACCAACAACACAAAAACAAACATAAAATCATTACTGTGGTGATAATAGGTTTTCTGTCTTTATTTATATCACCTGAATTGAATCACTAATAGAATGGATTAGAGGACTTTCCAATAGGGATCTTCGGAGTATCTCTCTCCAGGCAGGCTGAAAACATAAATCATTTTTGCACGTTGCCTCTAAATAAACTCCTGATGACAACGAGGCAGGATAAGTTAATTTAAAAAGCCCATTAATGTGATTGGCTGGTCAAACCGATGGCACCGCCGGTTTTGCGCGTGAAAGACAAGTAGTGCACTCAATCCATATGTGAGGCGATAAAGTCAATAAAGTTCTTGTCGCAATGGCGTAAAAGAATCCTTCAAGTGTGAAGGTCGTTCGTGGTATGGCCTATTCTTAGTCCAAAAATGTTGAAAGTCAAGTTACATGAAGTATTGTGGTCACCAGGCATCAGTAATGTTCAGAGACGTGATGTTAGACCCACACTGGCTACTGAGCCAATGATGAGAAAGTTCTCCTCCCATTCCGTGCGGAAGTGGTACATTGTTGGCATCTGTTCTGCTTTCCCACTTTGTTAGAAACACTTTCTTAGGTTTAGAATAATTAAATTGGAGAGGATAAGGAGCCTGTGCACTGTGACGTAAACAAAGAATAGTCAAACGGTAAAAGTGACTTACATGACTGCGGTGCCGCTAATAATGTTGAAAACCATATTAAGTCATAAGCATGTTTTCTATGCTCTAACTATAAAAAATATTTCATTTATTAACATTGAATCCGATATTGCGGACATTCGTTCATCATGGTCTGGTTTGGAACCGATTAACCGCTACAAACGAGGGACGACTGTATTGAGCTGCATGACATTATAACTTTTCTGTCGCAGTTGAAAATGTCCTGCAAATGTCCTGGAAAATAATTTGAGGGAAGGAGTGGGAACCCTGGAGAGAAAATGCATTGGTGCTGTTTCTCCCACAATGGCACTATAAAAGCTACAATTTAGGAGATTTTTGTAAGTAGACTGTAGCATACGTATTTGAACCAGCAGACAACATTTTGTCCACACAGTCAGGAGATTTGGAAGACTAGGGTTCAAGTCCCTGTTGGGCATCTCTTTGTGGAGTTTGCATGTTTGTGGGTTTCCTCTGGTTACTCCGGTTTACCCCCACATTTAATATGCCTGTATTTTTTTGGCTGCTGTAAATTGTCCATAGGTATGAATGTGTCTGCTCTGCAATTCACTGGCGACCAGTCTAGGGTGTACCCCGCTTCCCGCCACTTCCTGCCTGAAGTAAGCTTTGGTAGGTCTGCAGCTAATTTATGGTTCCCATGTTTGTAGTGAATTGGGGTAGCGACGTGGTTCAGCCATCTGACAAATCTTAAGTAAGTTTGATCAAGATTAGAGTTATCACAGCTTCTGCTTGGACCGCAGCAGATTTTAAACTGTTAAAAAAAAGCATCTCACGTCGGACTCATCGGAGCTAAGGAGTCACTCCTTAGCTGGGAACAGCGAGTGTAGGTCGGATTGCTAGTTTTATAGGGTTTATTTTTGTGTAAATATCCCATGTCGCCACATCCTGACTGCAATAAATTAATTTTCAGTGTTAATAAATGGAATATTGTCGTAGCTAGGGTATAGAAAAATGTAATTAGAATAACACCCCTATAGTCACTTTTAGACTGCTATTATTCATTGTTTACATCGCATTACTCGAGACGGCCGGTACCTCGGAAGCAAGCTAACCAGTTACCTTCAATTGTATTTCTTCTACACTTAGAAGCCCAAAACTTACCACTTCCGCACGGAATAGGAGGAGAATTTTTTTTGCACTCTATCATGTCGGACATGCCACGGCTGACTTCATGCGGTGATAAGGTAAAGTAATGTAAGGTAATGTCTCAGTGTTTTGTGCCATTACTGCCTTACACTATTTTTTTAATTTTGGCTAATAACAGACCATATTTTACCATGAAACAGCAATGATTTATTCTAGGTTTAATTTTTGAAAAAACGCAACATAGAGGGGGAGTGATGTCAAACTGTGATACTGGGAGGGATGACCGTATTAAGAAATGAGTTTGTATGTACCTTGTACATGTATTTCAGCTTTTTCAGCATGCAAGATGCAAGCCAAAATGATTTGCCTTTTATTATAAAAACAGGAAAACCGGTAATAATTATGCAAAAAACAGTTCAGCCAAAGTCAAGGCATTATATTACCCAGGTTTCACCAATGGGCACATTTTCAATGAATCATAAAATAATAGTTTCACAAATGAAAGTGTAGAAACACATATTTCTATGGTGGCGTTCAGGACGTGACGCAGAGCCTTCAAACAATGGACTTTTTTTTTACATAACCAGCCTGAAACATCAGCTCCAAGTCATTTGTGTTGCCGGAATTCCCACAATTGCAAATAAAACGGAAAACTATTTGGGCCAAATTTCAGTTTGCAGTCACGAAGAGAAACCCAAGCCCGGCTCAGCAGAAGTGATGTAGTCTGTTTATCACCGCTGTGGTTAATTGAGGAGTGCATGGAGACATGACTGGAGTTTTAGGAGCTGATGTTTGGGCACTGGGCCGCACGGTGGATGAGTGGTTAGCACTTTGGCCACACAGTCAGGAGATCTGGAAGACCAGGGTTCAAATCTCCGTTGGGCATCTCTGTGTGGAGCTTCCATGTTCTCCCTGTGCGTGTGTGTGTGGGTTTTCTCCGGGTACTCCACTTTCCTCCCACATTCCAAAAACATGCATGTTAGCTTCATTGGCCGCTCTAAATTGTCCATTAGAGTGTGAATGTTTGTTTGTCTGTATGCGATTGACTGGCGACCAGTCCAGGGTGTACCCCGCCTCTCGTCCAAAGTCTGCTGGGATAGGCTCCAGCATCCCCGCGACCCCAAGGAGGATAAGCGGGATGGAAAATGAATGTTTGGGCACTAACAAAAGATATAGTAATAGAAAATATTCAATGCGGGAATACGTTTTCCTCACAACGTGGCATTGGGGTGATCTGAAGGCCGTCATGACTGGAAAACACACGGGGGATGAGAAAACATCAGTGTTTTGTCAACCTGCGAGCCTTTCGGACAGATTGTGTTAACAGCGATCAAGAGCCACTTGGAAATCAACAGCACGTCCTTGACATCAACTCAACGCGATACCTGCCTGTCCAAAACAGTTACTTGTGTTCTCTGCGCTGTGCGGGAAGCACGGGGCTGTAGTTTTGTTTATTCAGGTCCAACGGGCGACAATCAAGTGATTTTTAGGATTGAGACACATCTTGGGGGACTTGGGTGCTGGTAAAACTGTCATCCTTAGGTAGACCCAAGTCATTCACGGATTGGTGGTGATATCCTGCAGGTACGAAGCCGGGAGCGTTGGGGAAGATGCTGTGGATGTTCCTTCAACTGAGCTCGATTAGATAGTGTAAACACCTCGCAACCAAGTCAATTCAAGGGTTCTGATCATGCAGGAACCAAAGCGTGGTAGTCTGTTTTGCAAAGTGGACATCTGGCAGAATGTCCTCTGGGAAAATGTGTAGCAATACCAGCTGATTGTTGAAAGCATTCCAGTCTGGTAACTGGTTTCAGAAGTTTGCAATTCCAGTCCCCCGATATGCCACCGACATCAAAGCGCAATCGCCCATTGTTGTTTATGGAGAAGCCAAAACAACACCTCACCCAAGAACTTAACTCTGGCCTATGACTGGTAGTTCTTCACAAAGCGGCCGTGAGCTAAGCTGGCTGGAGGCTCTTGCAGCCTTGGAAGTGGGAAGGAGTCTCTTTCAGGACAACACCGCCTCCTGCGCTCCTTTCGCTTCGGGGGACAACAGTGATCTGATGCAGTTCCCCATCTGAAGTGACAATCCTGACAGAATAAAAGTAATGGCAGCCCTAAACATTGGGCAGCGGATGTGACAAACATTTAGATGCTATCTCCCAGTTACAGTGAATAATTGAACTGCCACCCCGACTGCACCAGTGCAGCTACTGGCACCACCAGCCAGACGTGTAATCCCTTTAGACAAGCGAGCGCCTCGTCAAGCACGGGGACAAATCAAAGTAATTGTCAAAGGCAGCGGAAATGGAGCACCAGGGGCAATTTGTGTTAATATTGTAAACCATAAAAAAAAACATCTTAAAAAGTGTGTACACCTATTTTGTAACGAGAGAGGAGAATGATGACCTCGGGGAAAAATGTCCAAAAAACATCCACCCCAGAAGCTCTTATCAGTATGAAGTCACACAATGAGACCGTTTAAGAACCAGTATGAGCACACAGCCCCATTCATCATTATGAGCCCGCTTTTATTTATGCACTATACCAGTGATTCTCAACTGGTTTGGCTGGCCCCCCCCTCCACCCCCGAGGGGTAGTAACCAGCACGTTTGTGATAACATGTATTACTTACAGTGGTGGAGCATCAGTAATTAGCTTCCTGAGGTGGCTGTAAACAACATTGTACAACCGGAGCACGCAAACATCTGAGAAATACTCGCGATTGGGCCTGGCAAAGCATGACTCCGGCAAGTCTTGGTGCATCCGCCGCCTCCCATCTGTCCAGTGTGATACACTCCATTATTTTCTGATTGATGGCTTCCGCCTTGGGAATTGCAAGCATTGAAAGAGGAAGTCTTGGTTCCGCCTCGCATAACGAGCACTTTGCAGTCATAGCAAATCGCAAGTTGATTATCCGAAGGAGACTACGCAGACATCACGCTCGTCAGGAGCGTACAAGCACATGTGAGGATAAGCGGCACACAGAGCCCACAGGCATCCATCCATCCATTTTCTATACCGCTTATCCTCATTAGGGTCGCGAGTATGCTGGAGACTATCCCAGCTGACTTTGGGCAGGAGGCCGGGTACACCCTGGACTGGTCGCCAGTCGCCCATGGGAATATATACGGCATTTTTATGATCTGAAAAAACCTGATACTGACCAGTATTACATTTTAATGCCAATGACTAGGGATGTCTGGTGCATACTGGTGCATCACTGGGTGTATTATTGGTGCATTAGTAATTGGTGCTCTACTTTTTTTGGTCAAGACCTACTATGACCATGACCCACTACAATGTTTCTGTCAGTTATTCACCCCATATGTACTATTAGTATTTCATCATCCAATGTTTCTATTGTTTATTTTTTCATCCAAAATTTATTTGATTTTATTTTATTTTGAAAAGTTATTTGCATTTATGTCTTACAGTCACCCTTGCTATGTCTTCCTACACACCTTTTCGGACATTTTGAACTGTGCAAACGTAAACATGCAATGTTCTTTAAAGGGGTCCTATTATGGTTTTCCTCTTTTCGGACCTAAAACGGTTATATCAAAGTTCTATTCTCGCTGAAATGATGCCTTCGTGTCAGATAATGAGGTTTGTGCATTTGGAAGTAAACCCTGAAAGCTGAATTTTTTGTTATATCTATTTCCACTGATGTCACACAACCGTTGGCTTCCAGGAAATGTTTGTTCGGGTTTGAGGGAAAGCTAATTTTGTTTAGCTTTCCTAAAATGGCAAGCATCAGACAGAAGGGGTTGCAGTTGCTGATTCTCGGCGAGCAAGAGAAATGTGTGCTCATCTGTCAACGGCACTTCACACGGGACTGTTTTGTGAACACGGGCCAACACAAAGCCGGACTGTTGTCCGACGCCGTTCCAACGTTGCCTGGTCGTGTGGAAGAGTCCGAAGAGCGAGCTTTAAGTAACAATTTATCAGTGTCCTAACTGTGTTTACTTAGTGTAAGTAATGGGACAATAGGGGTTGTGTGTGTAGCATTATAGAGTGTGCATACAGGGAGTGGAGGGAGCTGCATCCATGCAAATTACATTCTCACCTATGTCTGGAGCCCACATTTTAAAAAGATAAATCGCCCTCTGCTATCAACTCCTGTACCGCCAGAATTAGGAAGTGGAGTTCGGCATCTCGCTCGGGAGTGTGACCAATCACAGCCTAGTGGGCTCTGTGGGAGGCCTATCGGGAGGAGGGTTGGGGTTGGAGCGAATTACGCAGACCGTTTGGGTGAGAGGCAGGAAACCCAAGGCAGCACTGCAGGAAGAGGCGCAGAGTCCGGAAAATCTAGAGCGCTTTCTGCGTGTGTCATCGCGTGTAGCTGCTCTATAGGAGTCCACAACTCAATACAAAGGCCCGCAAATTAGTAGAATAGGTGTTCTTTACCTCACGTGTACGCTACCATGTTTATTGGAGTCCGCCCAGCGTGTTAGTAGCATGCAGGTTTTGTCAACAGAAACGACAAATTAACTCTGTCATCCAAGTTGCCTGACGCCTTTACTTGCAAATGACTTGTTCCACGTATTGTGCCATGAGGTTATGCAGTGCACAATAAGATAACAGAATTTCTCCATCTCATTTATGTCGCCTCTGGGCCTCACTCTGCATCTGGGCGCAGTGGCCGCCATACACCGAGCCTTTTTCCAGATGCAATTTTACCCCGATTTGCTCCAGGCACTCGTCTACATTGGCTTGTTGATCATGTTCCTTTATCCGTTTTCTTGTCAGCACTTTGTGTGTGCGGTGTCAAAAACCAAATAGCCCGGGAAAAAGATTCTGGGGGTACCATCCCTGAAGATAAGTTGGCCATTTAAAAGCAATTTCATGCATTTTGCAATAGATTTACATATTCCGTGCCTATTCCGACCAGACAAAATGGACTTGTTTTGCAGAGTCCTAATTGTCTCGGTAACCTGGTGGGTCAGTAATTGCAGCGCCATTTGCTCCACGAAATTGTCAAATCCTTCTTGACGCGTCTCCGAGAGTGGCCATCAGACATTTGGATTTTTAGAGTACAAGTGGAGGACAGCCCGATCTTCAGACCCTTCGGAAGGACGCATCTACAGTGTCGTATAAAGTAGTTAAAAATGCATCAACTGGTTTTGCGGTGCAGCCCACAAACCGGCGTTTCTTTACCTTCCCCCATTCTTTGCAGTAAAGTTTTACTAGAAAAACAAATGTTGTGCCAAGGAAGACATATGCAGGGCTGTAAGGTATTTTCTTTACCACAGTTGATTCAATTGAATTGACTGCCATAAGGTTGTTACACTGACTGAAGAAAACATAGCCCTACGGCACCACGTTATAGCCACAAAGTCCGTAGCTAATCGTCTTTAAGCCACACACACACACACACACACAGGAAGTAACATAAAAAGTCGAGAAAAGTTCTTTTCGCAAAAATAAGGGCCCAGGGGCCGTTTGTGGCCCGTGGCTGTTTGTTGAGTGGCAGGCGTCACTGAAAACTGAATTTCATTTTAGTCTACGTGCACTTCCGTGTTCAGAGTGGAAACAAAACAGACAGGACAGTGGCGTGGCAGAGGTTTATTGAGTTTTGTTTGGAGTTGGACCTAAAATGCGGAGATATTAAAACAGTGCTTTGCAGTAAACGTGTTCGAGGTAAGTGAGAGACACCTACAAAGATTGTGCAACAAATGGAAGGCTTCACCGGTGTAGTGGTTGCCGTTCGAGGAACTGGATCCGCATTCATGCAAGCAAGGCTCTTAAGATGACGGCGGTATTTTTCCAAAGGGCCAAATTTTATCGGCCTTCTCGACGGCTATGATAAACTGAAGCCATCTTTATCAGTGAGTGCATTGACGGGTTCTGCGCAAAGATGAATGTGTCTTTCGTCCGTCAATGCCACATGATCCGGATGTGCCACACCTTTATGGCAGAGTCCCGTCTGACACTTATTGAATGTTGACTAGAAAACTCAAATGCATATATTCTTGTGCTACTATTTCCATGGTTTTAACGGTTGTGGTTTTGCATTACTCATCCTGTTTAAAATCCCGGCCTGCAATAAACGCAAATCTGTTTGGTTTGTTCATAAAGATCATTTGGACCACCACTAGGTCGCTTCCTGGTAAATGTAAATTTAAGTAATATCCGTCCATTTTCATTAGGGTTGCGGGGTACGCTGGAGCCTACCCCAAATGACTTGGGGCGAGAGGCGGGGTGCACCCCGGACTGGTTTCCAGTCGATCGCAGGGCAGACAAACAATCATTCACACTTATGGACAACTTAGAGTCGCCAATGAAGCTAACATGCATAATTTTGGGATGTGGGAGGAAACCGGAGTACCCGGAGAAAACCCACGTAGGCCAACCCTGATCTTCCAGATCTCCTGACTGTGCGGCTAACGATGTAACTACTCGACTATTTAAGTAATATCATGGAAATAGTACATGTACATTTTGAGGGCCAACGGGCTCAGTACCACTACTTCCTGAATTCATTATTGGATCAGTAATCCAGGTTTGGCCGCTACTTATTGTTGCGACTACTACTTATTTTTTTACCCATAATTCTTTCCATGTCATTTCATCCCTTTTGTTTTTAAACACCAAAAAAAATCCCATGTGAGTGTGTCCTTTTTTTTTTCTTAATAAGAGCTGGGATAGGCCCCAGCATACCCGCGACCCTAATGAGGATAAGCGGTATAGAAAATGGATGAATGAGTGTTGTAATAAGAAAAAGTTGGAAACTTTGTGCTCTTTTTAGGGCAAACAAGTCATTTCACTGGACTGGAGTTGAAACAGTCAGGAAAAGAGATCATTTATAAGTCGTACATTCTTTGCAGTGTGTGTTGGAATTCTGTTGACAAGCAGCTTGTGGGATGTGAAAGACACACCAGAGGTTGCAGCTTTGTCTTAGAACGAGGAGAAAAAAAAATCCACAGCCCTGAAAGAAAGTAACCTTGAAAGCGATATTGAGTTTACAGAGTCAGCAAGTGCGCGGATGGCCGAGGTCAGGGTGTCGCTTGTTCTGTACAGCACGCATGCAATGTTTGACCTCCGTAATTGTAACATATCCTCTGACGACTCCGCCAATCCACCTATATCTATCTGTGAGTGTGTGCTGGTACGGTGAGTTCCCTGCTAAGAAAGAGAAAGAAGCAAGTGTGATACAACGTGGCCTCATTTGGCCCATTTTGCCAAGTACTGCATGATGGTCCAATAATCAATGCAAGGAAGCAGAAAGAATTAGACTTCATTGTTTGAGTTCCAACTTACTTTTTCAAGGATTTTGCGAGTTAGACCATTTATTTCCACATTCAGTCATAGTGTCTTCTGAAGAAATATCACCAGTTAGACCTTACAAAGCGTTCACTTGCTGTAACTCCTGTAATCGTCCTTGCAATGCTGGTCTGCTCAAACTGACCTTGAACGAACAGTAAAGGCCTTTTAAAAAATATGTCTTAACAAGGGGTGCTCGACAAGTCATTTAGACTGTGAGCTATAACATGGTTGTTATAAATATGAATACCGTCGTATGGAGGTGACAGCATGCGAGGCATTATTGGACGTGCACACCAGGTGCTTCAGGCACACCTTGCGATGCTTACGGTGTCGGCGAGTGACGTGTGGCTGTTTTTTCGTCACAGTTGAACATCTTGTCATTAACATCGTGTTACTGTCCACGCAGAAGCGGTAGGAATTCTACATTTGATCAACTTTACTTAAGATTTGTCGGATCAACCCATGTAGCTGTTTGGACACAGAGAGGTTCATTGCACTGCGTTTTGAAGTACCGGCGATCACCGGTTCCGTTTCATAACACACCTCGAACATAGAAGAGATCCGTGTTGACAATTGAGGGACATGGTCGCCATGTTTAGCCAGCAGGGGTGCACATGTAAGTGTTTCTTGCGTCGGTAAATACATACAAGCAATGAGCAAAAGCGAAGAATCCACCCTCTATCTCCGTGACAAAGTGTGGGACATCTGCGGAACATGGCTCATTGAAAAATAAAATAAAAAGCGGGAAAAAGCAAAAGTGACCAGTGCTCCAGATAAAAAATCTAACACCAGTCTTTTAAAGGCCATGTAGCAGTTTGCCTCCCGATGTGAGAAGGGATGTCATTGTTGATTTCCCAACATGGGAAAGGCGACAGAGATGCAAGCACTGCACCGGCAATCACTTCTCACATGTCTACTGTGATAAGTGTATCACAAGGTAAGGTGCACCTTATCCCTAAACAGGGACAGAAACTGTTTGTCTGCTTATCACAAGACAAAACAAAAAAGGCTCCAAAAATATTTGAGAAAAAAAACAAAGAGAAAGCTTTCCTGAAATGTTTTACATTGTCTAAATGGTACAGGCAAAATGTGGTTTTGCATCTAAAGTTAACATTGTCATGAGTAAAAAGTTGCCAAAATCAATCAAATGTGATGCAAAAAAAAATATCAGAAACAAAGTGATGTGGCAAAAAAAATTGTTTTGATTTTTTAAAAAAGATTAAAAAAAAAAAAAAAAACAAAAAAATAAAAAATTAAAACCATTTTTTTGGATGTGTCAGGCTTTAAAGGGTTAAAAATAGATCCTTTCATTTGGATAACAAATTGCGAAAAAAAAGATGTCGTATAAATTGCTAAACTCATGATGGCAGAATTAGGGCACCTCATCAATATTATGAACTCCTAATTTGTGCCCATATTGGTATATTAATTTCAGAGTGGACAGATGGTAGCATTTGCATGTCTACGAGCTCTCGGAGGGTTCAAGCAACAATTTTGCACTTCACTGCAACTGTCTGGTAAGAGGGTCACATATTAAGCTATGCAAAGCTTTAAAAGCCTTTCCATGTATTATGAAATCAATTTTCCGATGGGGAGCCAGCATGCGGATCTCCTTCAACCCCCGGATAGTGCTGCCAAAGATATTCTGTCTAGATACAGTCCGTCGTTCAGGTGCTCTGCACCAATTTTCTCCCTTCCGATCGGGATGAACTTGAATGCCGTGCACGGGGAGAAAAAAAAAAGGTGACCTTCAGAAATCCTTCCAGTTCTTTGCGCTCCACATATTTCTTTGGGGGGGAATACTTTTGGCTCTTTGTCATTGCAGAGGGGAAATGTTTTTGGGATCATCTCATCTCCTACTTAATGATGCATAGTGGAATCATATGAGAGTCACTTATGTCCCATAAAATCCCTGGACAAAGCCGTAAAACCAATGACCTGTTTTGTTACTTAACGAGTTGCTCAACTGTGGTAAGGTTGGTCTTTGATTCCGTGCCCCCCCCTCCACCCGCCCTGAAACCTGAACAGAAAATGGCACTCCCAATCCGCCCCCAAATTGGAACATTTATCCTTTGGCCATCT
The DNA here is from genome assembly GCA_024372805.1 of Oostethus manadensis. Lineage (NCBI taxonomy): Eukaryota > Metazoa > Chordata > Actinopteri > Syngnathiformes > Syngnathidae > Oostethus > Oostethus manadensis. The sequence continues at coordinate 847,349 of QODF01000010.1, forward strand.
ATGAAGACGCTATTTTGCAGGTTTGGGACTCTTTGCTGACCAACGTACTACCTGGTGGCCGTCTGCCATAATATTGTACCTTCTAATCTCAGCAGGGTATTAAAACTGGAATGATTGGTATGCGGCTTTAATGTGGGAGTTTAAAGTTAGAGGTGAGAGAATGGGTATAAAACCAACCAGGGGAAAAATTAATATGAGGCAAGGTAGTGGAACTGATAGTGTTCTATAATGTGCTGGCGCTGAGATTGGTCGAGGGTGGGGTGGGGCGGGGCGGGGGGAAAAAATCATCAAATATAAAGCGATGAGCCTTTGTGGATTAACATTTTGTTGTAGCACAACAGAAGATGGGATAATGCCCCCGACGGCCGAGACCCTAAAACTTGGAAGTTGTATTTGGTGAAGTTACTCACCGAGTATTATTGTCTTTTTGCAAACTTTTTTTCTAGCTGCAGACGCCGGTTAGGGCCGATTATGTATTCGCCCCCATCCTTGCAGATCCATAATCATTAACATCTGCTCCGGCTTTCTTTATTGAACTACTTCGCCCATGTGCGGTCCACTTATCCTCGTTAACTCCGCTACGGCCAGCTCAGCACAGAGATCGAACAATAGATAGGCGGGAAAAAGGAGAGGCAAACAGTGCGAAGGTTAGGGGCCACCTTTTGGAAGATAAAATAAATAACTTCTCGCTGCATTTTAATCTTTTAAAGACCGCGCCTGCTCGTCGCTATCATGGCTTATTCACCTTCATTTTGTCCTCGAAAGTAATTCCGCTGTGCTTTGGCAACTCACCAATGGATTTGCTGTCTGGGCGCAGCTTGTCTAGAAATAATAACTATAATTGCCTCTCCTCAATATTGACTCAGGCAATAATAAAATAAGCACAATGCCGCCTTTAATGAGAATTTGTGGACTGCCGAAATTAAGAACTCATTAATACCGTCGATTGGTGTTCTATAATAACTTTGGAGCAATATCCATGTTTTTAATCAAATGAATCCACTACACTGAGCGATCGCTTTTTGATTGGTACTAGCGGTAGACTCGTGGAGGTGGTTAACGTCCCGCGGTCTGTTTGACCGCAAGATTTGTCAAAACAACCCCAGGCGACCCGTTGGTATCGGGTGACAGCACGCCGTCAATATATCCCACAATATTCCCCGACGGGACATGCGAGAACGTTCACGGCCTCGGAGCAGGCTCGCGATAATTACATGTCCACGCAATTACTGTCAACAAGCAAATTACATTTTGGTGCCCCTGTCACTGCCGTGGTGATTTGATTGGAGTAAAGGTCATTTGACAGTGCCGACGCTGCGTAAGCATTTGCCTTCGTCTCATTTGTCCCTCCCAATTGATGTGGGCAGCTTTTTGAAACAAAAACTCTTGCATACCGTATGAAATAAATGGATTTAAATGAGATTTTATGGCAAATGGCCAATTAGGGTCTGCCGTCGACTTTAAAAACTCAAAGCTGTTTTGCACAAACTTTTTTGCGTCTAGGATTTGGCCATCTCGTAAATCACTCAACTAATATCATAAAACTAAGTGTGACCACAGAAACCACAACAACAAAAAACAACTTGTAGAACTTTTCCACTCCAAGAATCGTTAAGAACATTCCACAATCCGTTGACATTTTTTGGTTTTGCTTCAGAAACAACATTTTTGATGTCACCCCACAAGTTCTCGATGGATTAAGGTCCAGGGATTGGGCTGACCACTCCATAACAAGATTCTGCTGGTTTGGTCTTGTTGAAACAAGAGCATGTCCTCTTCAGGTATTCTGACATATGCATATGCTGATCTTACTGATACAACTACAGCTACTGTGGTCAGGGAGACAAGTAGGAGAGTACTTGGTGTGTCATCTGGAGGGAAGGTAGATAAGGAGACTTGGTGGTGGAATGAGGAGGTGCAGGAGTGTATACAGAGTAAGAGGTTAGCTAAGAAGAAGTGGGACACTGAGAGGACTGAAGAGAGTAGACAGGAGTACAGAGAGATGCAGCGTAAGGTGAAAGTAAAGGTGGCAAAGGCCAAACAAGGGGCTTATGATGACTTGTATGCTAGGTTGGACAGCAAGGAGGGAGAGAAAGATCTATACAGGTTGGCAAGGCAGAGGGACAGAGATGGGAAGGACGTGCAGCAGGTTAGGGTGATGAAGGATAGGGATGGAAGGGTATTGACAGGTGCCAGTAGTGTCATGGGAAGATGGAAAGAGTACTTTGAAGAGTTGATGAATGAGGAAAATGAAAGAGAACAAAGAGTAGAAGAGGTGACTGTTGTGGACCAGGAAGTAGCAAAGATTAGTAAGGAAGAAGTGAGGAGGGCATTGAAGAGGATGAAGAATGGAAAGGCACTCGGTCCTGATGATATACCTGTGGAGGTATGGAAGTGTCTAGGAGAGGTGGCAGTAGAGTTCCTGACCGGGTTGTTTAACAAGATCTTAGATAATGAGAAGATGCCTGAGGAATGGAGGAGAAGTGTGCTGGTGCCCATTTTTAAGAACAAGGGAGATGTGCAGAGTTGTGGCAACTACAGAGGAATAAAGCTGATGAGCCATACAATGAAGTTATGGGAAAGAGTAGTTGAAGCTAGACTAAGGGCAAACGTGAGCATTTGTGAGCAGCAGTACGGTTTTATGCCAAAAAAGAGTACAACAGATGCAGTATTTGCTTTGAGGATGTTGATTGAGAAGTACAGGGAAGGTCAGAGGGAGCTGCATTGTGTTTTTGTAGATCTGGAGAAAGCTTATGACAGGGTGCCCAGAGAGGAACTGTGGTATTGTATGAGGAAGTCTGGAGTGGCAGAGAAGTATGTTAGAGCGGTGCAGGACATGTACGAGGACTGTAAGACGGTAGTGAGGTGTGCTGCAGGTGTGACAGAGGAGTTCCGAGTGAAGGTGGGACTCCATCAGGGATCAGCTCTGAGCCCCTTCTTGTTTGCTATGGTGATGGACAGGCTGACGGGCGAGGTTAGACAGGAATCTCCATGGACTATGATGTTTGCAGATGACATTGTGATATGTAGAGAGAGCAGGGAACAGGTGGGGGAGAAGCTTGAGGGGTGGAGGTTTGCCCTGGAAAGGAGAGGAATGAAGACAGAGTACATGTGTGTAAATGAGAGGGACCCAAGTGGAAGAGTGAGCTTACAGGGAGAAGACATAAAAAAGGTGGGGGATTTTAAGTCAACAGTCCAGAGCAATGGAGAGTGTGGAAAAGTGGTGAAGAAGCGTGTGCAGGCAGGCTGGAATGGGTGGAGAAAAGTGTCGAGTGTGATAGAAGAGTTTCAGCTAAAACGAAAGGGAAGGTGTACAAAACTGTGGTGAGACCAGTGATGGTGTTTGGTTTAGAGACAGTGCCGCTGAGGAAAAGACAGGAGGCAGAGCTGGAGGTAGCTGAGATGAAGAGTCTGAGGTTCTCTTTGGGTGTGACCAGGATGGACAGGATCAGGAACGAGCACATCAGAGTGACAGCACATGTTAGAGGTTTTGGAGATAAAGTCTGAGAGGCCAGACTGAGATAGTGAATATATTGGTAGAAGGGTGCTGGGTTTTGAATTGCAAGGCAGGAGGGTTAGAGGAAGACCAAAGTAGTGAAAGAGGACATGAAGGTAGTTGGTGCAGGAGAAAAGGATACAGAAGACAGGGTTAGATGGAGGCAATTGATTTGCTGTGGTGACCCCTGAAGGGATAAGCCAAAATGAAAAGAAGAAGACACTGATCCATGATCCCTGCTATGGGATAAAAAGGCCAAACACCATAGTAGGACAAAAATGCCCATATCATGACGCTTCACTGCCTTCACTGTGTACTGAATTCAAATTGAATTCAGAGTTTGGGGGTCGTCTCACAAACTGTCTGCGGCCCTTGGACCCAAAAAAAAAAATTTTACTCTCATCAGTCCACAAAATGTTCCTCCATTTGTTTTTAGGCCAGTTGATGTGTTCTTTGGCAAATTGTAACCTCTTCTACACGTGCCTTTTCTTAACAGAGGGACATTACGCGGGATTCTTCTAAATAGATTAGCTTCACACAGACGTCTTCAAACTGTCACAGTACTTAAAGGTAACTCTAGACTGTCTTTAATCATCCTGGAGCTGATCGCATTGCCTGAGCTTTTGCCATTCTGATTATTCTTCGGTCCATTTTGATGTTCGTCTTCTGTTTTCTGCCATTTCTTCATTTTAAGGCATTGGACATCGTTTTAGCTGAACAGCCAAACATTTTTGCCACAGCCCCTGTGTAGGGATATTAAAAATGAGCAAGGTGAGCCTATCAACACAACCGAGCCAGTATGCTGATTCTTATTAAAAGTGGTGTCTACATAAATGGCAACAAAAGACATTTGCCCATCCAACCCAGTTTTCCCATTTGGGCAAACAACCACACATCGAGGTGTGCGTCCACAGAAAGGCATGGCAAAAGAAAGGCTGCTCTTTAATGCAGTTGGAAAGCCAGCATTACAAGAAATGCTGCAAATGTTTGACAAACTATGAATTGCTTGGGAAAAATTGTCACAAATGCCAGTTCCACAGCTTTACAGAGTGAATGATATATTAAAATAAATATTGCATTATTTTTACATATTATTATTATTATTATTATTATGTTATCATAACATTAGTGGATTATTGTGTCTCAAAACTGTTGACAATATCAACATTTTAACGTCAATTTGTGGGAGAATAAACATTTCAAAAGGCACTTGCGTTGTTTTGTGATGCAGTTAAATGCAAACATTTGTCCAGTCATATTTTTTTATTTCACTTTTCTTAAACTTAACATTAAAATCTCATCTCTTCTCATTCTCGTGGACCCAATCCATCTCATCTCATGAGTTGGGTGTCTCGTAGTTTTAACATTTTCTTCACTAAAAAATTGCTATATTTGCACTTTTCCGGGCTCCGCCTGAGTCCACACATTGAGTGCACTGAGTCGGATCATGGAGCCCGCCAGTTTCTGTTTGTCAGAATGTCACCACTGACGTGTTGCAGAATCATTTCCTATACATCATGCCTCGTGCATAATGTCAACGCAAGTGTGTCGTCGTTATTCAGGTAAATGTCACATGCGGAGGCGCTGCAGTGCTCTTGTCATCCTGAGCTGGAAGGTGCTTGTTATTGCCGTCCTTCCATAGAAAATGGAATTTGTATTATCATTTCTTTTTTGGGCAGGCAGTGCTGCACCGGCTTGAGAGCAGCAAGCCAAATGTATTAAATATATTTTCATGCTCTACTGAATGAATGAATACATTTGCCAGCCAAGACGGACTATTATACAGTATAGCCGAACTCACCGGGAGGTGATCAGGCTTTTTCAACGGAGCTTTTCCTGGGGAAAGCTAGAGCGCATGTGCTTCATATACAAATAAATAGACCACAAGCAAAAGTTTTTTTTTTTTCTTTTTGTCCCCTTACTGCGCCCACATGTATTAGCATAATACCAAAACTCCAAATGGAGCCAGTGCCTCACCAGCCATGACCTCACTGACGATACGCTGTACTCATATACTCATATCCCATCTACATCCCTAATTAACACCCCTTCTTTAACCCAAAAGGTCAAATTATTATTTAGCACTCGTCTCGGTTTGTATTTTCAATCCCCCGAAATGTTTTTCTTATTAAATAATAAAACAAGAATGACTAGAAATACTGATTTTTTTCATTCTATAATGCATGAGGAAGCTGGGGTCATAGTTCCTGCTTCTGTTATAACAATGCCAGAAGTTATTTTCCCAGCACAAAATGTAAGAAAAGCCGTTTTTTGTTGACCTACAATACACAATTGCGGATTGGGCGGTATTTGTGTGCTCTCTTTTGCGTAACCACAGTCCTTTGTTCCCTCTAGCAGGTGACCGGGGCCATAACTGAAATATTATTTACAGGATTGGCAATGTTAAAGTTAATGTTGCAAAAATTCCCTCTCCACAGTCGGATTGTGGCTCTAATGAGGCTTTACTGACACGGCGCTGATGGCCGTGCAGAGGAGACGGGTGCCCCTGGAGGAATATCAACCATCTTCCTCTGCATTCTTCTGTATCGTCATTAAGGTCATTTAACATTTTTTTTCACGAGTTTCACTGCAAGAACGCAAAGGCTGACTTCATGAAATCACTTCATGCCCTACACCTACACCGGGTTGTGCTCAGTTAAGGCATGTCATTTGTAACTTTTTCAGCTCCTAGTATGCGTGACTCATGCATTTTGTTAACCATGCAAAACCACACGAATACATAAGATTTGGAGGGCGGGGAGACCATCGTTTCCTATTTGACTTGACTTGTTATAACCTATCAAACACAAATGTCAACTGCAGAATTCTGCTGCTTTTACTGGGAATTGAAAACCAAACATAACAGTTTGGGCCAAAGTACATTTATTTCCCACATTTTTTCCAATTTCTTAAACATTTGTGTTTTCTTCATCCCAGTAAGAACCATATTTTGAACCACATTTGGGGTTTAGTAAAGCTGGGCAAGGCATTGGCATGCAAATAGGCAAAAAAAAGTGAAAATGTATTTTTGGCTTAGTTTTTATAGTTTATATATGTATATTTCTTCACACATCCTGAGGGTTATGCGACAAAAAAGTCAGGTGGTAGACCCCAAAAAATCTCACTGGCTGTCTATCAAGACATGGACCATCCTTGGTCAATAAGAAGGTTTTTACTGGTGCCGAGTGCAGTCCAATAACCACCAGACACTGCCAGACAGACAAGGGGTTTAAGAACAAAAACCTCTTCAAATTGCAAGTTTAGAATTTCCAGGAGAGCACCAAACACGGGACATTGAAAGGTGGAAGAAAGTTTTCTTCTCCCTTGACAATCTTGATGGCTTCCAACGTTACTGGCAATGACAAGGAGATCCCACCTGAGATGTTTTCCACATGGCAGGGAAGGGGCACCATCATGATCTTTCAATGAAAAACTGGAGCTCTGTGTGGTGCAGGGGCGTCAAACGGCACCTGTCTATGTGGATATGTTGCAGGGGGCACCCCTCATGGCTGAAGGTCTTTGTTTGTGTAGTCTTCTTCCAGAGGAATATGTTATCAGGGGGGAGAGGAGGCCCCAACCTGATTAGATATTATGAGTGGGAAGCTTACTATGCGACACAAAGAAAAGCCCCGACACACATATTTAAGGTTTTTGCAGCCCCGCTCCCATGCCATGCCAGCACACCTCCAATACGAAAGACCTTGTCGCAGAATTTACGATCGGCTCCCCTTGTTCTAGTTAGGTGCGCTTCATTTGATCGTGTGATGACATTTTCCAGTCTTTGTGGGTGGTGTGACATCACGGGTCAGCTAGTCTGTGACATTTGCAAGTGCTAAATCTGCCAGGAACATGACTGACGTTACAAATGAAGAGACTGATTTTAGAGTTACGCGGACAGTCTGGTATTGTAAAAGTCGTCCCTTCCTCTTCATTTCATTGGTTGGGTCTGAAATACATGGATGCATGCATGGTGCGTGTTTCGCCAGACTTCTGCACATGTGTAGACAAGGTGACGAACTGTCACTGATTGGCGATACTCAAATGCGTCGCTGAACAAAATTTCATCTTCCATTTAAAAATGGAGAAGTGACCTTTTCTGTCCCACATTGATGTCTCAATCTTATTACTCCCACGCGCATAAGAAACACTGAAATGCAGCCTCTGTTTTACACTGGTAATAATGGTTTGTTGCTCTTGAAACCCTGCTGCTTAAATTCATTGGAGCAAAAAAAAAAAAAAGATACGACTCACAGGTTTGTGCCAAAGACGAAGAAAGCAACCTGTTTTGTTGTGTTTTCCTTTAGCTTACAGGGAATGCATTAGGCAGTTACTGTTTTGCATATTTGTTAAAGACCAATCCCTGCACAAAATGTCTTTGTCAAGGTGAATTTTAATTTGGATTATCTTTACATATTGCACACCCAAGAATTCTTTACCTAGTATCATTGACACGGACAATACCCAAAGCCAGAGATGTAGCGTTGCCAACCCTTACTCTGGAAGAACTAAATCACTCCCTATTCAGACACCAAAAGCACGGATCCCGTTTTGACACACGTTGGTCCGTTTGCACTACTGTGAGAATCAAAAACAAATTCCGTTTTGTCTGGTCTATCGTTCCGTGAGAGCTTATACTGTATTGACTCGTCTATCGAGCCTACGTAAGCAGAAAACAGGGCTTACGCTGTTTTCCCTGCAAACAACCTTGAGACGTGGCAAAAAGGTGACGCTGGGTGTGTGCCTGCGTGTGTGTGTGCGCATAGGGCTGTGGCGGTGGGATTCCCGGCGGCCGGGTATGGTGGTATGGCCCCGTGTCTCGGGGGAGCTCGCGGTGGTGCTGCTTGCTGCATTGGGGGGGTGGCACATCCAGGTGCATATGTGAAAATGTAGGTGTGTGGGTGTATGCGTGTTGGCATGTGTGAGTGGGGGAACAGGGTTTGGTGTGGGTACTGGGGCTGGGGTGTGTGAGCACTGGGGGTGGGGTGGACGGGGCACTGTTGGGGCGGGGGGGAAACCCATGGGCCCTATACGGGCACCTGCCTCTGGCGTCGGTGAAGGCGATCGCCCGCGGCAGTTGTGTCTGGGGCGGCCTGGAGCTCCCGGGGTGTTGAATATGGCCCCTGCTTTTGGGGGGTGGGTGGCTTCTGGACCCGGGGGCTTGGGGCGGATGTCCTGCTTGCCCGAAGCTGGCCGGCCCCCGGCGGGTGTTCCGGCGGTTGGTGCCCGTGCTCCCCCTGTGGCCCTTGTTTGGCTGCCGAGTGGCGTCCCGCCGGGTCTCCCTTGCACCTCTTCGGAGTGGACTCGCGGTTGCCTTTTAGGGGAACCAATCAAACACTCATTATGTGTTTGATTATTATTAATTATAACAAATTCATTATAGCAAAGCTCGAGTGTGTGGGTTTCCTCCCACAAAAACATGCATGTTCGGTCAACTGGAGACTCTTAATTGGCCCTAGGTATGAGTGTGAGTGATTGTCTATATGTGCCCTGCCATTGACTGGCGACCAATCCAGAATGTACCCCGCCTCTCGCCCAAAGTTAGCCGGGATGGGTTCCAGCATGCTGCTGCTACTCTAGTGAAGATAAGCGGATGTCTCGATCCACATTTTTTGCCATCTGATCCGATAGAATTTTTCTATAATCTTGCCAATCTGATACTGAGCCTTTTTTTTAAATAACAACCTTTTGTTTCGAACATGTGTTCGTGGAACTGAATTTGGTTATTAAATAGCTTTTCAAAGCATTAAAATGAATCCAACCAAAACATTGCTTCTGGAAACAAAAGGAGCGTGTTCTGTGTTGACTTGCAAATAAATGGCCAAATGAATTACAGCCATCCTGACATGGAATTATTCAGCTGCCGGTACTTTTAGGGTAGGACTAATCATGTGACATGCTTATAGATCCATTTGTGGTGTGACATTGAACATCCACATCCTTTGTTGAAAAACAACCAGCGGTTAGAGCGGCACTTCCTGTACGAGCTCCCGGCACCGTGACAGAGGAGTCCGGGCACAGCGAGGGAAGACAACTGCAGTATCCACAACCAGAACATACAGCGTCCAATGTGAAACTATCTTAACCATGGTACACCACGGACATGTCTGCATGGTGGTGTTGTGTTTTATGTCCTTCATCCAGGTGGCGGTAGTCGAGTGCCACACCTATCATGTTGGAGTGTGGCCCAGATTTACAGCAACCAAATCTGCCCTGATGAAGACAAAGGCATGGATTAGTCTCTCTAAATCTGTCTTGTTATGGTCATGTTTTTAGGTGGTAAAAAGCTGTTGATGTTATTGAGTTCATGTGGCTGTTAAAAATCGGGCCTGAGTCCATTATTACCCATAGAGTTCCAACCTGATGATTAGGTTTTATAGAAAGCGTCTCAAGGTGGCTATTAAGACTTTCTCTATGTTTCTGTGGGCCAAAGACGATGATTTCTTTTTTGTCTGAGTTTAGCTTGAGTTTGTTGTTTTGCATTCACACGCTAAACCGTTTGATGCGGTGACAAAGTAAACCTGCAGGAGCATGTTTACCGGACAGAGCCCTGAGCGTAAAATTACTCTTTCCTTTTCCACAAAGGATGGGTTTTTCCTGTTGGACTGACGCACAACATTAGTTCCTCATAAAAAAGTATAATATACCCAAAATTTTGATGGTTTAATGATGGTCATGCTTACATTAAATACTTTTGTCACTCAATCTTTGGTTTTTTTTCATATGTCATTGCCGTGTCTTCAAAATAAGAGACTTTTTTCAGTAGTTCCAAATCCAATTCCGTGAAAGTCTGCTTCTTCATCCCCGTGGTCTTACCACCAGCTGTGTTTTCAATACAATCAAGATTTGTAAATATGGACGACACATTCATGAGTCATTTTGCATTGACCTTCTATGATGAAGTGGACACTTCTACTCAAGGTGGAATCTATAAAGCACAAATTGCGTGAATGTGCACGTACCCCACTTTTTACAGGTTTAAATATTTTTGCCCGGGGTCTCATCTATGAAAAGTGTCGGGTGTGATGTGTGATAGAAGAGTTTCAGCTAAAATGAAAGGAAAGGTGTACAAAACTGTGGTGAGACCAGCGATAGTGTTTGGTTTAGAGACTGTGCCGCTGAGGAAAAGACAGGAGGCAGAGCTGGAGGTAGCAGAGATGAAGGTTCTCTTTGGGTGTGACCAGGATGGACAGGATCAGGAATGAGCACATCAGAGCACATCAGCCCTAGAGGACGACCAAAGGGGAGGTTTATGGATGTAGTGAAAGCGGACATGAAGGTAGTTGGTGCGAGAGAAGATGATGCAGAAGACAGGGTTAGATGGAGGCAACCCCTGAAGGGATAAGCCAAAAGGAAAAGAATTCTGTCTATAAAAATATGCATGGAAATCTGACTAAAAACCCAGAATGTGCATACAGACATAAACATCAATTAAAAAATATCAATTTAAAGATGACATACTCTGTGGGGAAAATGGTGCACAAAATCTTTTGGCCCCGTTTTGTGCATATGCATCTTCTGGCATGACACTGAGCGAAAGCCTGGGTTTTTTTTCCTGTTAGCTTCTAGCTTCTTGTTTGCCCTGATGTGACCGGCTGTCCTGTTTCCGCTTTTGTTTAGGTTTTAGTTTTGTCCTTTTCATTTAGGGTTAACAGTGAGGTCACAGGATGGCAGACCCGTTCACGGTCGGCTGTGTGACCTCAAAAGGACCTCACACAGTCCTTTTGTTTGTTTGGGCCAGTGCATCAGGACCTTTTCTTTTGTCACTTTGGGGTACAAGAGGGTTTTGTTCATTCATAAATAAACTTGGTGACTCTTTTGTTCCCTTGTGTCGTGACATACGCTATTTATTGGGTTTATACGTTTGCAAGAATTCCAATGCAATTAATGCACTAATGCATTTATGTGTCTAATTACATAACATTTATTTCTAACAGATTTTAATTTGTCTGCATATATTGCAGAAAATAAAATCAATTCAATTCAGTGGAACACATGAAGGTCACAAACACAGAACCAACGGAAAAACAACTGAAAAAACCCCAAACAAAACATGCAATAATAATCATACTTATTTATGTTTTTATTTTAATAAAACACCACATGCGTAAGACTATTTGTAGGGAAGCTTCAGTCACCCCTAAATTAGGTTACTATTGACAACTGATAGTATCTATTTATTTATCTGTACTGCAGAAACTGCATTTGAAAGTGAAACCAGGAAAATGCAACAAAACGGAAAGCTGTGAAGTGTCAAGAGTCAAATGGCATGTTGAGGGTAATACATTTGGACATATTGGCAGCTTTACGCTTCTCGCCCCCCCTCCACCCCCACCGTACCCCCCCCACACACACACACTATTTGAGAACCACTGTTGTAGTGGAACATGCACAACTTTGTAAGTGATCAATAAGGTTTGATTTGTTAGCTTGTCTGTAACCCTGTGCTACTTTCTATCACATTCACTGTTAACATCCACTAACTTAAAAGGCCATAAATGTGCAAAAGCCTCCATTAAAAAAATAAAATCAAGCCTTCAAAAAATGAGTGCAAGCCTTAATGATGAAGAGGGCTGGTCTCTCAGGAAAGGCTGCATAGCTCGCTATCCCCTATTCATTAACGATCATTTTGGAATATTCCGAGACTCTGTGAAGGGCTTTAGATGAAGGTTGTTTTGCATTATAATGCAGCACAGTGATGTGACTCCGCCTTCAATTAAGTAGCTAAAATCCACGTCCCAAAGCTCTCCAAACTTTTACCTGCTGGAATCCGTCAGAAGAGTTTTAGCTTTTGGACTTCACAGGGAATTATACATGGGCTTTTCAACAGTGTAGGCTCAACATCACACAGGCCTTAATCCATCCGTGTTAAACAGATGTCAAGATTAACACGGCTAGATATGTGTACATATCTTGCCCTGGGGGGGTGGCAGAACATCTAAGTGCGCGACTTTGTGATGTGTGTGGTATTTGTTGACATCAATCGGACACTTTGGTCTCTTGATGAAAGTCTTTTCAGTGGCCCCCCTTGAAACGAGGCGACTTCAACGTTCGCCTGAGTCCTTCCACGCTGTCGTCATGACACGCAGCCAAAGTGACTTTCTGTGCAACAATGGCGCTGTGCTTTATTTATTTTTTATGTTAACCGATGCCTTCAGTGAGGTTAGATTCAAAGGGAAAATACAGATAAGTACATGCATCTTCTTTTCCTTTCGACTTATCCCTGCTTATCCCAGCAGGGGTCGCCACAGTGAATCATCGTGTTCTGTTTCGATTCGCATCTTTTGATTTGGCAAAAGTTTCACGTCGGATGCCCTTCCTGACACAACCCTCTATATGAGGGACATGATACATATACATATTTAGATTTGGGTGTGACCAGGATGGACAGGATCAGGAATGAGTAATAGTTCAATATTCTGAGAAACTGTACATGCCCAATAAATAAAAATCAGACTAAAATCAGAGTCAATACCCGAGTCATGATGTCAAAGTCCAAGTGGCATTGCAAGTCTTTGATGATATTGCCAAGTTCTGTTCAAAGTCCAGTTCAAGAGAAGTCGTCTCCCAACCTGAGGATTGTTGGTTTGATTCTCTGCCGTCCTGGGATTGTGTCGAAGTATTTTGGGTAAAATACTGAACCCCTAGTTGCTCCTGATGCGGAGTCATCAGTGGCTTAATTAATGCCAGTGTCAAAGCGCTTTGAGTCGGGCTGCCCAGCTCGGTGCCAACGACAGAGCCTGTTTTCTGTGGTGACCATCACATATTCCAAGCTGACAATGCCAGGATTCACCTGGCTGAAATTGTGACAATGCTTCAGGGGGCAGGAGACATTTTCCACACCACAGAGTCCGGACCTGAACCTCACTGGCTTATTATTTGGAATGACCAAGAATGCACAGTGGTCCGATCGATGCAATGCATGTTCATCAATGCATTGGCAAAAAAGTAATGAAACCCTGGCCAGACAGAAAGGTTGTGACGCTGCAGAGGTGTGTGAAAGCGAGGCCAAAGCAAAAGCATGTCGTTATGAAAGCTGTGTGTGACCTTTTTTTGGCCAGGTATTGTAAATTTCCTGAAAAAGTAATACTTTTTATGCATTTAAACAGAGGACGGTTTGAATGTAACTCCCTCGCAAAAAACGATTAATTGGTAAATGGATGTTGTTTCGTGGTTGACTATGGTGTAATATTTGTCAAAAAATATTGAAGACGAGCTACGTGGAGCATTCAGTAATGACATCAGAGACCGGAGACTGGCTACTGAACCAGCAGAGCCAATGCCATGGCTGAGGTCGAGTGAGAAAAAGCGTCTACTCTCCTACTGTGTGGAAGTGGTACGTTTTTAGCTTCATTGTCCGTCTTCCTGACTCTGTTTGAAACACTTTCCCGAGTTTAGAATAAGTACATTGGAGAAGCTAATCAGTTAGCCCGGTAGCTTGCTGCGGCTGTCTGTTATGTCCAATGTTATGTAAACAAAGAATAATTGAAGTGAAAGTGACTGTTAGGGCGTTATTTCATATCTACACGGCTCTGATAATGTTAAAACCTGGATTTAGAAAGTGAAAGATGGGTTTTTCCATGCTCTAACTATGAAAAGATTGTGTTTATTAATATCCCATCCTACTTCATGGAAATCCACTCATCGCCGTCGGGTCAGGAACCAGAAATTTGTACAGAGATAACACAGAAAGAAAAAATCCTAAAAACAAGCTATGAACTATTGTGACTTCTTTATTTAAAACGTAATTTAAATAAATATTTATTACAAACCACACGATTCATTTGGATTTTTTCATGACCGAATGTGACTCCATTATGTCTCGTTGTGTGAGTATTAAGCTGGTTTCCACATAACGTCAACAAGACGCGTGGCAAAACGATACGGGCATAAATCACACTGTATGAGTTGATCAGAACCACAGACTGAGCGGGAGCGGCTGCCGCCTTGAGTCAATTACTCATTACACGCAGCTATTGACCTTTCTTCCAACAGGAAGTTCAGTGAATATCTCTGCGAGGATTGTAATTGACAAGATGTCTCTTTTAATAGAAAAATGCCCACATTTCCTCACAATTTAATTATAAATTCAATAGTGGACCCACCGGCCACAGCCACAGAAAGGTTAGTGTAGACATTTGTACCTGCCAGGCTCCCCGTACCGGATCACATCATTTATTTCTGACAGGGAGCCCATTAACACGTGTACTTCCATGCCATTTGCTTGACAAAGTCACAATTAGAAATTTCCCACCACTTCATAATTCCAGGAGCGTGTGACGCGGGAATAGGCACACATTTAAGGAATTTGGTCGACAGAAACGAGCGAAAAAAATATACATACTGTGTCACTTTTATAGCTTCAGTTCCCATTGTGTCATCATGCAGCCATCTAGAATTGTACCGCGGCAGCAGCCGACATCAGGAACCCGGCACATGATTGTCAAACACGCCCCTGATGAAAATGTTAAGAAAAATGGCGAGAGATTTGCATTTTGCACGTTTGGATCTTAAGTAGGCCCTAAGCAGAGCTTCAAAATGCAAAAAAAAAAGAGTAAATAATTGATTGCAAAGGAGCATTAATGTGAAAGAGGTGTAAAATCACAGCTGAAAAAGGCACAAAACCCCCTAAAATGGAAGTGCAATGTTCAAAAAAGGATTCAGTAATGAGTAGCTGCGCCATTCTTGTTAATCACCTCAAAAATGGCTTGTGGCTCCAGATGGTGACGATGGCTCCATGGAGGGCATCCACTGTCTGGATGCACGTGCATTTTGGTAAAATTCCCTTGCCATCCATCCCCAAATGTTCTCCATTGGATTTAGATGAGGGGAACACCTGGGACGGTCCACAAGAGTCAGCTTATTCCTCAGGAAGAAGTTCTTTGTGAAGTGCAGCGTTGTCCTGTTGAAAAAGACGATCATTACCACGCAGACGAAGGCCTTCAGTCATGAGGGGTGACCCCTGCAACATCTCCGCTTAGGTACCTGCCCCTGCACAACCTGAAGATCCATTGTTCCATTGAAAGATCATGATGGTGTCCCTTCCACTGTGCCGTGTGGAAAACATCTCAGGTGGGATCACCTTGTCATGCCGGTAACGTTGGAAGCCATCAGGACCATCAAGGGAAAAGAAAACTTTCTTCCACCTTTCAATGTCCCATGTTTGGTGCTCTCCTGCAAATTCTAAACTTGCAATTTGAAGATGTTCTTCTCTCTTAAACCCCTTGTCGGGCAGATGATGTCTGATGGTAATTGGACTGCCCTCGGCAGCAGTAAAAACCTTCATTTAGGGATGAGGGATGATGGATGAGGAATACCCCCTGCAACATCTCCACATTGATGGCTGCCTTTTGACGCCCCCGCACAACCTGAAGCTCCATCGTTCCATTGAAGTATCATGATAGTGGTAGTGATAGTAACATTGGAAGTCTTCAGGACCTTCAAGATTCCATTATTTCTGATCAGAGAAGAAACCTTTCGTCCATCTGACGACCTCAGACTGGGCCTTTTTGTCTCAAAAGTATTCTCTCACTGATGGTTACTGGACTGCACCTGGCAACCTTCATTTGGGCCGAGGATGGTCCCGTGTCTTGACCGACGATGAATGGGATCCTGCGGCTCGGGACAATGATTTTGAAAATCAAATTGGACAAAAAACAATCCAACATATACTCCTGTAAGCGGTGTAGTTTATTATTTATTATAGTCGTCCCCCGCAATATGGCAGTTTGTTTATTACTACATGGGGCTTTTCCAGAAATGAATTAATTATAAATTGCGCTAACTGTGATCAATTATTGGTCAAAAAATATTGTAATACAAGCAACATGATGTAGTCTGGTCAATAAGCAGCATTAATGACAAAAAACATTGAGACATTACCTTACCTTACGTTACCTTCCATGTGTCTCCTCACATTCCATGTGGAAGTGGTACGTTTTGGGCTTTTTCAATATAGAAGAATAAACCTGAGGCTAACCGGTTAGCTCGCTAGCTTGCCGTCTCGAGTCCCTGCAGCATGAGAGTCGTTCAGTGTGTTGTAAGCAATGAATGAAAAAAGTGTTAAAGGTCACTGTAGTAGTGTCATTGCATGTCCACACGGCTTTAATAGTGTGATAAACAAACATCAACACGTTTTCTATGCTCTAACTTCCAAAATATTCCATTTATCAACATTGAATTCTATATTGTGGAAATTAATTTAACACGGTCGGGTCTGGAACAAAGTAACCGCGCTAAAGGTGGGATGACAGAAGTAGAATTTAGGTAAAACATAAGTATGTCGGCACTTCAAGTCCTCTGCACACCTCTGAAAATACACGTTAGGGGTGTCCAAACTTTTTCCACCAAGGGTTGCATACAGAAAAATGGACGGAGGTATCCGTGAAACGGTGCAAGTGCCAGTTTTATGTGTTATCTCCGTACCCGGAACCAGAGCAGATTGATGAATTTCGGCGGTCTGCATCGAATATTCCGGACGCTGTCGTGTTTACAAGCACCTTTAACTTTTTCCCCGTTGTAACTATGTGAGTATTAAAGTAACAGACACTTTATTGTCGTCTCACAGATCATAAAGGTCCGACTTACAGCTGGGAGACGCTGGCGCCTCCGAGTTCTGAACGCAGAGCTGTTAATTTTCCAATTATTCCTTTAATTAGAGCTTTTGCGGAAAACATCCATCTTTTGGCTGTAATCGCCTGCAGGGTGACATTATGCCAATCTGACGTCTCCTCCTGTAGCTCCTACTTTTTTTTTTTTTTTTTTGACAAGGTGTGCTGGTCCAGAAAGTTTCTCATTGTTTGCTGTCGGTCCCGCTTGGGGGATTCTCTTTAGCGTCATCAAATATTCGTCTGACAGATAACCCCCGTCAACCTGCAGCCATAACTCATCCCTGCTATTTGGACAGTGCTGGATATTTTTGAGGTTTACGGAGCGGCGTGGCGGTGGGCGTCGCCCGCTCAGATCCTGCAAAGCGTGCGACTCGAAGAGGAGCAGGAATATTAGAATTCAATTTGGATTTGATGGTTGCGTTTATGACATTAACGGTGTCACGGGATTGCGAGTTCTGCGTGTAAATGCGTTCGGCTTTTAACCTTGTCTCCAAAACATTCCTTCATATTTGCATAGATGGAGGGTTTATTAGCCGCAAACAACTCTCCTAGCACATAAATGTGCTTTTAATTGTCCTTTGCCGTTAAAAAGCCAACCAATAAACCGAGAAGGGCGATGGTAATCCAGCTTCTTTCTGCAGCGCTTTGCTGAAAAAGACTTCTAGCCGGAGCGTATGTGTCGGTTGGCCCGCACACACCGCAGCGCATACTTGCTCCCTTCATAAAAGAGAAGTGATGGCTCGCTGCAGCATGATTCAATTCCCAATCAGGCACATCTCAGACAGCATCAAAGGCTCTGCAGCGGAAGGATGTTTCCCGCGGCCAAACGCCCCCGTGCCATATGAAGAGAATGGTCCAGAAACGGCAGCAAATTTGTCTTAATGCAATAGACTGTCCAGTCGCAAGATTAGAATCCAATAAAACATCTGTGGCGTGAGATTGACCAGTTATAGAGATCGGCGTCCACGCAGCTCACTGCTACTTTGGCAAGCACGCCAGCCAATAATGCCTCACTTCTGCGGGAAACTAACTGAAATGTTTTGCATTAGCCATGTATTAAACATTAAACCATATTTGTTTAGCTACGTGGCAAACAAGTTACCAGTAGGTGCAGTAGATTCTCGAAAAACAGAGGCCAAGTTGCCTTACGCTGAAGAGGACATGGCCTTGAAATGGGTGTTTCAACAAGACAATGACCCCAAACACACTAGTAAACAAAAAAAAAATCTTGGTTCCAAACCAACATAATACATGTTTTGGAGGGGCCAACCCAATCCCGGGACCTTCATCCAATGGAGAACTTGTGGGGTGACATCAAAAATGCTGTTTCTGAAGCAAAACCAAGAAAGTTGGAGGGGAATAACAGCTGAAAGGTGCCACAGGTGGGTTGACTCCATGCCACACAGATGTGAAGCACGCAGGATTACCAAATCCTAGAAACCAAAATGTTTTGAGTTTGTAAAGTCAACAGCAGACCCTGCAATTTTTTTGAACACACCCCCTTCAACTAATTGCCCAATTGCACAGCCTTAAGAGCATGCATAACATGAACGCTGGGTCTTGTTTTCTGAGAATCTACTGCACCTACTGGCAACCTGTTTGCCATGCAGCAAATACAAATATACTCATAACAGCGATTCATCCGGTTAGTCGCATCGGACTGCTATCATTTTGAACACAACTGTACATTTATTGTACATGTATATGTTTTTCCTGCGCCACCGTCCTTGCTTACCTAATATAAACATCAAAAAGAACACCGTGATCAAGCTATTCTCCTGAAGGAAGAAATACAATTGCCCACAAACATTCCTCTTCAAACTTAACCGCGTTTTTCCTCAGCCCAACAGGCCGAGCGGCACCATTCCAAAAATGCAAATAAAAGTGAATACGTGAAACTTTGTGCAAAAGTTCAATAATGAAAAATAATATTAATGAATATTTCAACTAGGGCTGTTGAACGATTAAAATATTTAATCACAATTAGTCACATTTTTGTCCATAGTTAACTCATAACTAAACACATTTAATCGCAGCTAAAATTACATTTTTAACTATAATAAGTGGGGATGTCAATCTTGCGGTGAATGATAAAATACAATTTTAACTACATTTCACAAAATGATATACAGTTAGAAATCTCCCGTTTTTTTGATGTGTAATGCAAGCAGAAATGTGTTAAATCATAAATCTATCAAATCGTTACCCCTTTTTGCTTCCAAATGCTGACGCTACGAGGGAATGCATAAAAGTAAGATTTGATGACCTTACTGAGCGCTGATGTGCATATTTGTGTGGTGCACCTCTCCGAAAGACAAAGTAGTCCTGCAGTTATGCCAAAGTAATAAAAACATTACCTGCACTGCTCCAGTCCACGTAAACCGTGTCAATGATGGGCAGCCTGGCGAGTCGCATCTCACGCAAGTCAATCAAATAGATGAATAGATAATGAGAGGGAGATGGGAGGACATGAAGATAACGCCAGGGATGGCAACACTGACATGGCGTGTTGACTGCATTGGTTGGGTTGACAAACCCAAAGAGGTGGTGGCGGTAGTTGTGTTATAAAGTATCTACAGTATATATCTATCTATCTATGGATCCAAAAAAAATGGACAGTTTTCGCCTATTTTTTCTGGAAATGTTCCATATTTTTAAAATGCAAATGTTGCAGGTCATGATATTGATCCCTCATGCGTTTATTTCAAACATTAATTAATAAATGATCGCTGTTTTGTGGTTGACCAGGACCTATGATTGGTCAAAAAACATGTTATATGTAATATTGTGTCATCAGTGACATTATGGGACATGACGGTAGATAACAATACCTTTCACACTGCATAGAGACTGGGTACTGAGTCAGCAGAGCTGAGCCGACATGCCATGGCTGCGACTGAGAGAAAAAAAATAAAGGTTCTCCTCATATTCTGTGTGGAAGTGGTTTTTGGTTTCTTTGTCCCCCATATATTTGAAACACTTTTCAAAGTAATTTGGAGAGGCTAACTAGTTAGCTTGTACCTTTCCCTGTAGTCCCCCTGTATATTGCCCAATGTGATGCAAACAAAGAGTAATTGAAGCGTAAAAGTGACTATACGGGTGTTATTTCATGTTTACAGGGCTCTAATAATATTACAACTCGTTTTTAGAAAGTCATAAACAGGTTTTCTATGATCTAACTACAAAAACAACATTGAACTACAGTTTGTCAATATTGAATTCTACTGTGCTGAAATTCACTAATTGCAGAACCAATTAATTATTATCAATAAACGACTCATGAGTATCCGATTGGACCATCCCTATCATAAAAGGCACAGATCTGTATTTTCCCTGCATTTAGGGATGACATCAGAGCTACAGAAGTGGCAGTACTTCTCCTACTCCCTTGTTTTAACGACGATTTTCACCAGGCTCTGCGTAAAAGACAAAACCAAATAAATGCCTGCTCGTCTGTTGCAATGCTTTTGAAAATCTGTTAAAGACGCTTGACTGTCAATCAAAACAGAGCCACAAAAGACAGAATGAGAGAGGTTTGTTGATAGGAAAATGATGGCAGAAAGCATACAATTGATTTTCAAGTTGATTCCATTGGATGTGCCAAGCAATAATTACGTCTACGTCTTTTGACGTTTGTCCTCTGCTACCTTGAGCCTTTTCGAGCTATAACTGTGAAAATGGTATAATGATTGACATATAATGATCGTGCAACCTCATGGAAAGTTAAGTAGAACCTTCCATTCAGTTCTTTTGTCCAGTGATCCAAGTAACCAAGGTACCGTTTCCCACGGCCAAACATGTTTTTCCACATTGACATCGAGCTAACACAAACACCAGAGACATACATAATAGACAACCACAGCACTGTTGGCATGGCAATGGTAGAGCATCCAGTCACAGCCATGCAATCAAAATGACTTCAAAGTGTGTTTATGCGTGTCGGCATGTGTGAGTGGGGGAACAGGGCTTGGTGTGTATACTGGGGCTGGGGTGTGTGAGCACTGGGGTTGGGGTGGACGGGGTTCTTTTTTTTTGGGGGGGGGGCAAACCCATGGGCCTTTTACGGGCGCCTACCTCTGGCGTCGGGGTAGGCGATGGCCCGCGGCAGTTGTGTCTGGGGCGGCCCGGGGCTCCTGAGGTGTTGAATGTGGCCCCTGCTTTGGGGGGTGGGTGGCCTCTGGGCCCGGGGGCCCGGGGGCGGATGCCCTGCTTGCCCGTAGCTGGCCGACCCCCAGCAGGTGTTCCGGCGGTTGGCGTCTGTGCCCCCCTGTCGCCCTTGCTCGGCTGCTGAGTGGCGTCCTGCCGGGTCTCCCTTGCACCTCTTCGGAGTGGACTCACGGTTGCCTCTTGGGGGAACGGGGTCGGGCCTTCCCCTTCTGTGGGGAGCCTGCTGGGGGGCCGTGCTCCAGTTGGACCCTCGCTTTTGGAGGGAGTGTGGTTTGGGATGCATGGCGGTGTTCACCACGAATATCTCCTCATTCTCTGTTTCACTCTGATGCAATCCTTCTGTCACTGCAGACTAATGTAGATTTAATGTAGATTTGTTGCACGTGTCATCTGGATGGTCATTGTTCAAGAGGTTCTGTTTTTCTCATTGTGTTTCTTTTATGTTTATTATTATTAGTATTTATGTACGTATGTATGTATGTGTGTACATATACTGTATATGCACACTGTATGTGTGTGTATGTATGTATATACTGCATGGATATGTGTATGTGCACAGTATGTGTATGTATGCGTGTACGTATATGTATACATATATATATATAATTATTATTTATTATTAGTATTTTTCTCTTTCTTTTCCTGTATTTTTGCTCTGTGTCTGTTCTGGTTGTTGCTGAAATTGTGATTATTACGGTTGTTTATAATATGGTTGAAATATGTTTGTGAGGTTCTTCCGCACCCTTTCTTATATCCCCCCACCCAACCCCCCCACCCATTCCTTTTCAGGTCAGGTCAGGCATCGAAATGTGGTTCAACAAAATTCATAATAAATGCAGTCAAATGTCAAGGGAGACTCATTTGGATTATGAAGTCTCCCTCGGCAAAGCAATTTTGCTCAGCACTTAAAGGCAGCTTGACTCCCATTCAGCTGTTATGATGCTGGACAAGACAAAAAACAAAAAAAAAATTATGACTTCAAAGACATTGCTATTACTATTTGAAGCCAATGCCGTTATCGGGTCAAATGACTTCATGTCTTTGCATCCGGTGCAATAAACTGATGATGCAATCTTCATCTTTCTTTTCAATACTCTGGAAATGCATCTCCTGAGACATTTGAGGAACCTCTTGACATGTTGTTTCCTCTTCATTACCCAACCAGCTGTTGTTCCTAATGAGCCTTCAGGCAATCTCTCATTCCGCCGACTGTAACCATATCTCTAGTGCAACTAGTGACTTATCGGCTGCCCACACAGTGAGGGCCAGCCCCTCCAAATTGATGTTGGTTGTCACCAACAGTTTTCCCTCTACACAAATGGCCGCGTAAATATGATTGAATATGTCAAAATGTGTTCAAATGCATGCAAATCAAATTGGGGAGGCTTAACATTTTGTAGGTCCAAACAGAGAGTCTGGATGGCTCCGGGATGCCTCCCTGGTGAAGTGTTCCGGGCATGCCCAGCTGTGAGAAGGCCCCGGGGAAGATCTAGGACCCACTGGAGGGACTATGTCTCACAGCTGGCCTGGGAAAGCCTTGGTGTCCTCCCGGTGGAGCTGGAAGAGGTCGCCGGGGACCGGGAAGTCTGGACTTCCCTACTGAGACTGCTGCCCCCGTGCCCCGGACCCGGATAAGCGGAGGAAAATGGAATGGAATGGAAAATCGATAGAGACATAAATAGGCTGGTCACAATATGTACAGGTGTAGATTACCGCCACCAGTGTATGATTGTGAATTGAATGTATAATGGATTTTATTATAAAGCAAGTTGAGTGCCCAGAAAAAGGGCCCTACAGAAATCCGAACTGTTATGACAGAACTCAAAAATATTGCGTTTATTAACCCAGTCGAAAAATTGCAATAAGCAACATTGCTGAATTTAACTAGCCATTTCTGCAAATATGGCGCCTCATGTAGTTTACACTAGAGATGGCGGACATCTGTAACTTTAATTTAAGCAACTTTTGTGGGCGTGGCTTTATGCAAAGCGTAGAGTTCGTAGACTTTCAACCGTGTGTGGCAGCGAGTCCGTCCTGAAGCCTCATCCACTTGTGCCGATGCTTTGCTTAACCGTGTTTGTGGTGGCAGCAGGTGACGTGGTGGGTTGTCAAAACACCAATAATGGTGAGGGGGGTAGCGGGAATGCTAAACAACACACAGAAATAGCAGCATACCCAAGACTCCTTAGCAGAAAATGTACTTGTAATAGATAGATGTGACCTGAGAATACAAGGATCTGGATGGATAATAATATTCCTAAGCATAATAGATAGATACAGTGGATGCTTCATATCTATATATGTGTTAAGAGCGGTATATAATAGTGACTGAGGCAGCGGTGGTGTTCGAGATCCTGTTGTAAGTGAGGACGATGATGGCTGGTTTTGCTTGAGACTTGGGAAAAGGGTACCACAAATGGATCAGACATTTTGATGAGCTGGTATCGTGGAGACAGGGATCTGACAAATTCTCAGCCTGGTGATGTCATAATTTGTCCATTAGATGGGTACATTTTCTCCCATCGCAAACTGATGATTTTTCCGATATACAGTATGCCTTTATCTCAAACCATTTCAAAGATACAAACTTTTGAAACAGCAAGGCCTGAACTGAAAAAATCCTGGCGCCTCAACATTGAATCCTATATCACAGAATTTCATTTCTCGTGGTTGGGTCTGGAACCAAGGGACGACTTTGTTGTATCTCATTCTGTTTAAAACTATTTAAAAGATAAAATGCCTGCACATTTTACCTGTCTGTGTTTTGTAGGAAAGGCTACAGGAAGCCGTACAGGAGGTCCTTGGAGCCGCTACGCCAGCGGTTCCCAAACTTTTTTTGCCACACCCCACTTTTGGAGATAAAATTATCTTTAGCCCCCCACACCTGACTGAACTTGTATCTCATTCTGTTTTTTCTTCTTTTATTGTTTGTATTTTCAGTCTTTTTTGTGTAGATGTATTGTGTATTGTGTGAGCTATGAAAGACACCCAAATTTCCCCAAGATGATTATTAAAGTATCTGTAAAGGCTTAGACTTTTCATTTTTATGTTGGCTGTTATGTGTTTTTTTTTTTATATTTCATGTTGGTCTGTTTGGATTTGTATGACAATCCACCTTAGCAGAAAAAAACGACAATGCACTGCGCAGGCAAACAATTTCCTTTTGCTGTCAGACATTTCTGAGATGATGTTTCACTCTGAATGAGATTCACAAAATATCATCAGCCCGCATCGCCTCTTATGACGCCTTCTCATCAGCGCTTACCAGAATAGGATCAATACTCAAAGTGAATGTTATCGCCGCGTTCGGTATGGGGTCTATCATCACCTGAGCAGTTTCTTTGCAAAGTCTTTTCTACAATCAGCGTCGGTCCCTGACAGGGTGCTGCAGGTGTAGATTAGCCCCCGCTCAGATTACAACCTCATGAATCCTCATAGACAGCATGTGCCCTGACGCAGAGTGAGTGAAACTGCTAGTGGTGTGCCAGAGGAGAATTACTCCCCTGATGTATCACATTAATATGTGATAAACAACCTTGCATTGCCAGATTATAATAAATAATTCACTGCCCTTCAGAGGATGTGATATGTGCCTGCACAGATTATTTACAGCCTTGAAATTATTCTTTTAATCTCGAACAGAAAGCTGCCAAGGTGAACTCTGAGTAAATAATGCATGATAAAAGTTTACACCTGCCATATATCCTTTTTTTCAGAGGGTTTCTGTTTGGTCCAAAGGTGTCTGAAGTTCTGTTATTTCATTCGGAGCGTTAAACTGTGTTAAACTGCGTCTTGGTTGTCAGCGAAGTTGCTTGTTCTCACTGAAACTATATGGACTGAGAGAGCGTCGTTTACAGGCATTTAGAGCCAATCGGTCATGCAAACATTGAAGTCGGAAACAAATGGGCAAACACAATAAGAACGCCGTGCAAACACCAACGAGTCGGAGCTCCTCAACAAGTTGTGCCTCTGTGAACATTGTGTGCAACAAAAAAAAACCCACCATTTGTCCCTGTTGAATTGACAATAAACTGGAGAACAGCTGCTGTTTTTGCAGTATACTATAATGTCGAAGCTCTGCTGCAGACAGCGTGACGCAGCTGGAGGGAAATTCTGGCGACTTCTCACGGTGTAATTAAGAAACTATGCCATTTAGATGGGGACCAACAGAAGTGTACCGTGGAATGCAAACAAGTGCATGTTTTTCGGCGCAGTCAAAGAACTGCAATGACATCAGAATACAGTCGTCCCACGTTTATAGCGGTTGTTTGCTTCCAGACCCGACGGCAATGTAGGATTCAGTGTAGGGATGAGCCGGATACTCTTTTTAGACGAGTATCCTTTACGGAGAATGCATTTTTGCCGAGTACGTGCATGAAACGAGTTATCATCATCTGTGATCGTGGTGAAAGAAAATCCTCACCCTACGTTGACCGCCCCTCCATAGACGGACCTGCTACTGCCGGAGGAGTTGAAAACGGCTCGTGTCTCGTCGGTCACTTCCGGTGGCTGTTTTATTTGTTTTTCTGCTTGCTTCTAATTTGGATGGTGATACAAGTCTGTTGGAAAAGTTTGCTCGTAGTACTGGACTATGTTGCTTTTGAGAAAAATACAGTGAACAAAGCTGACAGATGATCACGGGATGTTTTGCATGAATCACAGACTTCACACAGATCATTAAAAAATACATAATACACGCTCACAGAAAACTTAAACACAGAGAAAGGGAATCTTAATTTTGAGGCTGTTCTGTAAATAGTTTTCAAATAAACAATAAATACAGCAACTTCTGTCCAAACCACGTCAAATTCATACGTAAAATAACGTACCAATGTTAGCCTCCCTCCCATTCCCAGTTAAACGATGCCCATGTTTGATTGATGCCCCGCCCACTCTGAGTACAGATAGGGATTCAGATCATTTAGACGGGTGAACAGATACAGATACAGATAGTGGTGTACTCGCTCCTGCCTAATTCAATGCTAATAAATTGAGTATTTTTGTAGTTAAGAGCATATAAAACCTGTTCAAGACTGTCTAAATAAGTTTGTTAAAATGATCAGAACACGGTAGACATGAAATAACACACCTATAGTAACCTTTACACTCCTCTTAATCATTGTTTGCACCATATTGCACAGCTCTTATACTGCAGGGACTTCATACAGCCTAGTTAGAGAGCTAAGTTAGCCTCAAATGTATTTATATTAAATTTAAGAGGCCAAAACTTTACCACTTCCACACGGAATGGGAGAACTCTTCACTCTATCATGTCAGACATGCCGTGGTGAATTCATGACTTCATGTAGTGTTATTGTTTTGTGTCATTACTGCCACCTAGTGTCCAGAATACTACATCATTTGTATTTCACTATGTTTTGACTGATTTTATTTATAGTCTTCCACAGCGATCATTCATTTGTTAATTTCTGAAAAATTGCAATATAGAGGATGAGCAATTATCAAACCGTGATATTGCGAGGTACGACTGTATGACAAATTGTTTATTGGACCGTCAGTCCAAAGTGTCAAGGTACCGTAAAAGGAGTTGGTTTGGGCAGAAGGTGATAACATCACCTTGTGTAAGAAGACCAGTCCTTCATGACTCTGCAACATCAGGAAGACAAGGTGATGAACAAAGGTGGAGGCAGTCCTGAGGTTCAGGACCTGTTAAAAAAATTGATATGGGTTTGCAATCTCACCTGCGTCTCACCTTGCGAAGCAGCACGGGAGTTTTACAAGTTTGTAAGATCACAAATGGATTCCACCAAGCTTCAGTCTGCTTGTGGTCGAAGTGTTCTCCTTTCTTCTCCTTTGCGTGACAGATTTCTGAAGCAGACTGTGGTCCAACGAGAAAAACAGAGACGTTACCCTGCAGCAGGTTTTTGTGTTACACGTTTGGAGTCCAATCTGATTTATTATTCAGAAGATTTGACCATGATACTGGACCCCGTTGTGGGGATGTATTGACTCTGTAGTTAATTGGTTCCAGACCCGATTGTGTTAAGTGAATTTCCACAAAGTAGGATTCAATAAAGAAGCTGTATATTAACGGAGCCTTGTAGACATGAAATAACACCCCAATAGTCAGTTTTCCACTCTTAATTTTCTGTATTTACATTATGGGCTACCAGATCTCGGTGGGACATAACAGACTGCCGGCACTAGCATAGCAAGGTATCGAGCTATAACTTCTCCATTTTACTTTTTCTAAAATTAAAGTTTTTCAGATGGAGTGGGAAAGATGGACAAAGAAGCACAAAACTAACCACTTCCACACGGAATAAGAGGAGAACCCTGTAGACATGAAAAAACACCATAAGAGTCACTCTTACACTCCTATTTTACTTTGTTTACATCACATTGCACTGACCACAGGATCACGGCAGGGACAGCTACCGCTAGCATAGCAAGCTAATGAGCTAACTACTGTAGTTAGCCTCTCCAAATTACTTATTAAGAAGTTAAGAAAGTGTTTTAAATGGAGTGGGAAAAACGGACAAAGAAACCAAAAGCATACCACTTCCACACAGAATGAGAGGAGAACCTTGTTTTCCCCACGGCATCTCAGCCCTGGCATGTTGGCTGGGCTCTGCTGGCTCAGTAGCCAGTCTCCATGCAGTGTGAAAGGTAATGTAATCTAATGTCACATAACATTACTGATGCTTAGTGATCACGGAAAATATCTGGCTTGTCTTTTAATATTAAAAAAAAATAACTATATGCCCTAGTCAACCGCAAAACAGCCATCATATATTAATTTTATTTTTTTTTTTTTCGAAAAACTGCTATATAGCATTTGCTATATAGCAAGGGGCGACTGTGTCACTATAAATATGGAGGTAAAGATTTCCCTGTTTGCATGCATATTCTAAGACAACAGAGCTCCCGTCACTCCGCCAGCTCAGGATCCATAAAGCTGAATACTTACTGAATCATCAAAATTACCCATTTGCCAAGTCAATTGCTGAATCATTGTTTGCCAACACACATTTCACATTTCAGCAGTTATTGTCCTTCGAACATTAAAAGGACAAATTAAGATTATGGAAAATGTGCAAAAATACAAAAAGCTTAAAATATGCCGTATTGTTCAGATTTGGTTGATTCAAAATATGGTCCGAAATACAAAATGTCATGTTGTCTCACTGGAGAGGAGCATTTGAGCAAGGCATATAATCATCCGGTGCTAGAAATAGTAAAATATTATGCATAGTGTTTACATTTGTGTTGTCTTATCATTTAGCAGCTCGGTAGACATGTGAATAATAGGAGCTCAAGCGCAAAAGCCATGCACCAAACCCCCGGGCGACTTATGTCATCAGCCATGAATCTGTAAAGCAAAGCACCTCTGTTGTTTAGTCCCTCTAAGCTACTGTGTATTAGACACAGGATACATTGCAGCCATGTTTCACACAGTTCAGATGGAGAGATTTGTGCGTTAATGCCTCAAGCTTACTGCCGTGCTTCATCAGCCACTCTCTCCGCACAACTACGGGATTGCCAGTCGTATCGTTATCTATTTTGCAAACAATTTCATATTCAGTTCATGCTGTTACTGTTGGTGTCCTGGAAATTCAAAGCACACCTGCTTGGATTTATCGAAAATAATGTACAGTAGTGTTCAAAATAATAGCAGTCCAATGTGACTAACCCGATGAATCACAGTTATTATTGCTACATGGCAAACAAGTTACCAGTAGGTGCAGTAGATTCCCCGAAAACAAACAGGACCCATCTTTCACGATATGCACGCTCTTAAGGCTGTGCAATTAGGCAATTTTGACATATGCAAACTGATCCATGATCCCTGCTATGGGATAAATAGACCCAACACCATAGTAGGAGAAACATGCGCATATCATGATGCTTCACTGTCTTCACTGTGTACTGTGGCTTGAATTCAGAGTTTGGGGATCGTCTCACAAACTCTGTGGCCCTTGGACCTAAAAAGAACAATTTTACTCTCATCAGTCCACAAAATGTTCCTCCATTTCTCTTTAGGCCAGTTGATGTGTTCTTTGGCAAATTGTAACCTCTTCCTCACATGCCTTTTCTTTACAGAGGGACGTTATGGTAAATTCTTGTAAATAGATCAGCTTCACACAGACTTTCTCTAACTGTCACAGTACTGTGAGGTAACTCCAGACTGTTTTTGATCATCCTGGAGCTGATCATTGGCTGAGCCTTTGACATTCTGGTTATTCTTCCATCCATTTTGATAGTTGTCTTCCGTTTTCTGCTATGTGTCTCCAGTTTGCTCTCCATTTTAAGGCAATGGAGATCCTTTTAGCTGAACAGCCAAGATTTTTTTGCACCTCTTCATACATTTTCCACTCTCCAATCAACTTTGTAATCAAAGTACGTTATAGTAAGTAAGTTATTTGTAATTAATGTCATAACTGGCTTGAACAGCCATCAAATTAGCATAACTACTGCAGACTAGCGTGATTATGGGGGGATATTAAAGGCACTGTTGGTGACGTAGTACCCTGAATACGGTAAAGTGAAGAAATGGTGAGAAATATCATATCACTATGCAGTGGCGATTGCTCTAAGACTGCAAGGGAAGCGCAGCTTTCCCTAAAATGTCAACGAGTAAAAGTGGTTGTGCTGTGTGTACATTTTATTGACTAAATATGCCTTCATCTTCTGTTCAGAATCAGCTACTTATCACAGGTAATCGACACCGCTTCCTTCTTATTCATCCCAACAGCACCACGGCAGAATCAAAGTCGGACACACACAGTCGGATGCTGAGAGTCTACTGACTTCAGTGGGGAGGCGTAGAGTGGGTTGTTCCGCTGCGTGAAGCTGGACGATCATTGGATGAATGCTGGGCTTTGTCCCGCCCATGGGACGTTCAGCGTCTCTGGAAGTAAATGTGCAGCGGGCTGAATGATGATTGGATGATCGGTGTGAGGCGGAATCCCTTTTTGATTGACAGTGAAACGAGTGAATCGGTGATCTTGAAGTATAAACCTCCAACTGAACTGATCCGGAGACTTTACCAATCCCCAGCGACTTTGTCTTTGGTAAAAACCACCAGGAACGGAGGGTAAAGTTACAAATAAATAAATAAACACATTTAGGAAGTAAGCCCTAAAAAAAACGAGCTTCCCCTCCTTGACTGACCAGCAGCCGCCACTGTCACTGGTATTTTCAAATGATTTACCCAGTTATATGGTAAAGATCTCAGGAGGCGTGAAAGTTTCTCAAGCAGAGACGATGGGGAAAGCGGTCAGAGGAACGTTCTCCAAACTGTTGAGACAATGCAAATTTTACTTTCCAATTTTGATCTTTTTCTAAATCACTTCGTTCCTAGTGCATGTCAGCGCACACACAAAAGCTCCAATGTTTAGCAGCTTTTTAGTTCTATACAGCGTACCAAGGCTATGCAGCTAGGTGATGATGAGCTTTGCAATGAACTAAGCCCCCAAATGTTCTGGGAATAAAAATACAATTTGCAAGTGGTAATGACAAAATCCATCATGTCCACAAGGTGTAGTCTGACACTGACGAAGATCAGACTGGGTGATTGGGCTGTGTTTCATATCGAAAAGATCAGCAAGTTTCACATCCTCCCCCGAGCTAACCTGATTACAATTAGACAAACCAGCCTTTGATACTTATTCATTAACTGCTGACATGAAACACTGATTCCCTTTGACAATTTTAATTACTCCTCTCCGATATTATAACTCTTATTAAATCACATACGTTCCATTAATGCAACACATGCAATCTTTACAGGGAAATCATATTTCAGCAGGGAATCGGTGGACTATTAAAAGAAAATCTGTCATAATGTCAAGCAGAATGGAATGTTAATTTGGGCACTCTTGTGTTATACCCGATTGGGAACATCGGCTTGTAAAAAATGTCAAAAATGTCAAAAATGTCAAGGAACTAAAAAGAGTTTTAAAAAAATAAGACAATTATCCTCGTGCAAAGAATGGGGAAAAATCAAAAAAATTAAAATAATTATGAATTAATTAGGGTTCTCAAATGTTAAAACAAGTTAATCAAATTAATCAGTTTTGAAATTAATTATTCATGATTAAGCACCATTTGCAAGTATATCTGAAATATGCACATTTTTACTGTATTTTATTGAAGACAGGCCAGAATTATAAATGAACAAAAAACTACATCAAGCTGATAGATAGCACACACGACTGAAAATCGATTTCCGTAACACTCGTTTCTTCAATAACCTTTGAATCAGACCTCATTTATTCATTTATTTCCTATACCGCTTATCCTCATTAGGGTCGCGGGTATGCTGTAGCCTATTCCATCTGACTTTGGACGGGAGGCGGGGTATACCCTGGATTGGCGCCAGTCAATCGCAGGGCACATATAGACAACAAAGACAAACAACCAGTCACACTCACATTCATACCTACGGACAATTTAGAATCACCAATTAACCTAGCATGCTTTTTTTTGGAATGTGGGAGGAAACCGGAGTACTCGGAGAAGTCCCATGCACGCGGAGACATGCAAACTCCACACAAAGATGCCCAACGGAGATTCGAACCCAGAAACTCCTGACTGTGAGCCCAACAGGCTACCAATTCATCCACCGTGCGGCTACCTTTGAATCAGACTTTATCCGTGTTATTATGCACAATGAGGGATTGCGTTCAAGGACACCAAGTGACTTAAGATGAATGTTTTGAGGGTTTTTTCCTGTGATTTCCATGCATACTTAAATGCAGCAAATTGTATTTCCGCATTATAACTTACAAAGAGTGGTAAGAATATCCACTTGTTTTTATTTTTTATTTTATGCATTTGTGTTTATTTAGACCACATATACACACATAATAAAGAGGTTGATGTGATGTGTCCCTGAATGCAACTCTGGGTAGCGGCAATCCCAATCCGAGGCTGAACGGACTAGAGACGTGTTTGTGAGTTGGAGATACAAATCTGGTGTTGGAATTGCACTGCTGTTGATGTGTTCAGGTCAGAATATTACATGAAATTATTAAAGAGGCTGTGTGACTGTGGGGAGCTACAGTGTGCCGCCTTCTGTCGTCATAACGCGTAGCGTGGCTTGCCATGATGCGTATGCATTAATTACACTACAAAATTAAATATAATTAATTATATAAATTAGTTACCACCATTACCGCGCTATTTGTAATAGACATTAATTTCTCTATAAAAATTGTGCAATGGTTTATTGGTAATCGATAAATGAAATGTGAAATATTGTTGAGTATGGATTATGTACATTGTTATGATGTTGCTATTGTTGTTGACCTCATCATTTGTGGATTGTCTTTTATTTTCTTGCAGTTTTGATGATGTCATCATCACTGCAATTCAAATTTTAAGACTAGTTGAAAACAAATTATAATTTGCACTTTTGGGTCTTAAGGACGCTGCGCGGTGGGTGAGTGGGTATGTTGGCAGTTCCTCGATGTCTTTGGCAAGTACTTCCTATGATCCTCCACTGAACCTGATATGGATTTTGCAGTTTGGCACTAAAAATGCCTTGAATTTCCCCCTGTGTGGGGTGCACATCAAAGTTGCGACCTTCGCATCAGATAACCTTTCGAATGGTCACATCACCAAGCGCTTGATTTTGCAGCTACCTCAGGAATCCACAATGATGGCACAGGAATCATAGTTCAGCGTTTTTCTAAAAGAAAGTTGGCTTTCCCACTTGAAAATACCATTGTGGAATCCTTAAATAGTGTTACAGTGAAGAAAAAAAGGAAGTGTAAAACTAACTGACACTGGAAGAGAAGATCCCCAAATTCAGGTCAGTGGAGGAAGGGAAGGAAACTATAGAAACATAAAGAAAATCAGAAATGAGAAAGTTCCTGCCACTAACAGATGCAGAAAATCTTGTTGAAATTACCAATGCTACAGATTGCAGGAAGTGCGCAGCTGCAAAATTTACAGATTTGACAAAATCTTTTGATACAATATTAGAAAGCCATTTACAAGTTTACAATATTATCTGGCGTACCACAAGGGTCAATACTGGGACCGAAATTGTTTAACCCGTACATTGCATGTTCAAATAAAATGAAACCATTAGCTAAATATAGCTAATATAAAATGTATCCACATAGAAAGTGGAGAATTTTAAGTACTTAGGATCAACAGCCCAGAGCAATGGAGAGTGTGGAAAAGAGGTGAAGAAGCGTGTGCAGGCAGGCTGGAATGGGTGGAGAAAAGTGTCGGGTGTGATGTGTGATAGAAGAGTTTCAGCTAAAAGGAAAGGAAAGGTGTACAAAACTGTGGTAAGACCAGCGATGTTGTTTGGTTTAGAGACAGTGCCGCTGAGAAAAAGACAGGAGGCAGAGCTGGAGGTAGCAGAGATGAAGATGCTGAGGTTCTCTTTGGGTGTGACCAGGATGGACAGGATCAGGAATGAGCACATCAGAGGGACAGCACATGTTAGAGGTTTTGGAGATAAAGTCAGAGAGGCCAGACTGAGATGGTTCGGACATGTCCAGAGGAGAGATAGTGAATATGTTGGTAGAAGGATGCTGAGTTTTGAATTGCCAGGCAGGAGGCCTAGAGGAAGACCAAAGAGGAGGTTTATGGATGTAGTGAAAGCGGACATGAAGGTAGTTGGCGCAAGAAAAGAGGACCTCTTTGAGGAGGCCCGAAAAATCGAACCACAATTTAAATCAACGTTTGAACTCCCAAGTTTTAATTGAGTTTTTGAGACGTATTGAGACAATTTGGTTGAACTCCGAACTGTACAGACTATGGGGTGTTTCACTTGAGCTTCTCTCCACCCATTTTACATGCCATCAATTCCCACTAGTTCAGCTCGGTTTTCTTTTTAAGGCATTCAGATTTTAAACATGATTTACCGCCACAATCAATCTCTCTCGCTCTCTGCTTGGGGTAAAATACTTATTTTTGTGCCTGCCTCTACGGGGTGGTTTTGATGCTTGAGGTCATTCAAACCACTGTTGGAGGTCATTTTTAATCACAGAAATATATGATGGATGGAGGATCAATGCGACGTGCACGCTGCCGCAAAAGTTGATATTCTCCCTCACGGTCCTTGCCAGAATAGGAAGGCTGATGGCAACAGCCTGCAAATACAATCTACAAATACAAATACAGCTTAAGCCGCTAAGCTGATGATTGGTGTGGGAGCGCAGTATGTAAGCAAATCACTTTCAGGAGGAGGAGAAGGAGACGGAGGGGGGACCCCACTGATTCGGCAATCATACCTTCCCCTCACACCCTATGGTGCCGAGGTACAAGAGAGCGGAGAATGTAGGTTTTTCGTGTGAGAACAGTGTGACAAGGGTACACACCCCAGTTCTTCCTGGCCTAAACAGGTCTATATCACGTTGAGATTCCCAGACCGAAAACATGCACAAATCCGCATCTTGCATTGGTTCTGTAGCACAGGGTAAACATAGCGCCGACAGTCGAGCACAGGTACCTCGTGACGTTCCTCAGACGGCGGTCCCCTGCTAATAATTGACACCTGTCCATTTTATCTGTCAGGCCACGCCCCGACAGAGACATTTGTGCAAGGATTTTCTGCTGACATGGAATCGCTATAATAAACGTCAACATTCCCACTATGATAAGTGGGCTGCACAAGACTAGGAATGCATGCCCGGCAGTGTTACATGCTGAATGGCAGCGCCAGTATCTCCAAGCTGCACCTGTCCCGTTGTTTTGTTAGCCCGAAAGAGCGTTAAGACGAGTTTGCAGAAATTCACTTACACCTACACATGAACTGGTCCATGCACAGTTTCAAATGTTTCTGAAATGCTTTCAGATACTTCTTAGTCCCATTTTTTTTTCTTGTACTTACCTTCTCTCCTGCGTATGGAGGACTTTGTTGTAAAAGTCTGATCCCCTCCTGGTGAGTTTGGTTATATGATCCTCCATTTGGGCGCTCCGATCCATTCCGTCGTTCCGTAGCGCATTACATTTATTGCAAACGCATTTGATAAGAAAGAAAACCTGTTTTTTGGTGGACGGATGGAAGTAATGCCTACAAAGTGTGTTTACAATTCAGGTCGATGTACAGATATTACGTTTGAATTTACGTTATTATTATTTTTTACATTTTGGATCATGAGAGCCCCAGATCGTGGTGCTAACCATAGAAGACTGTATATTCCGGCCACTTCCTGCTCCGGTCGGGCCCGAACCTCGATGAGCTGAGGGCGTGCTGAAATGCTATAGCTAGTATGCTAACTGATAGAATGTTAGCACCTAGCATGATAGAGCTAAGTGTAAATGTAAGGTAAAACCTGAAAAAATGGCTACACTAGCAATGCTAACATATAAACTGTTAGCGTGCTAACGCCTAACACAAAACCACTGTCTGTGTAAGTTTGTACTTTTGAAAACAGTCAAAAAATACAATAATAATATAATATGCTAACTGTAGCACGCTAGTAAGACCGAGCATGAAAATACTAAGTATGTTGACAACAAAAAGCTAACGTGGTCATTTCAGCATGCTAACATGCTAGCTGTTAGCATGTTAACACCTGGCTCAACTGCACTTACTCTTTCTGTAAGTTTGCATATATGAAAATGGCCTAAACGCTAACGTTAGCATACTAGCAATGATAAAATGTCAATCTTGAACATGAGCACCCAGCCAGTTTCTTTTTATACCTCCGAAAATAGCAAAAATGCTAACATCTCCAAGAGAAATCAGAGTGATAAAAAAAATATCTATCTAAGCAGCGCCCCACGGCCCCGGGAACCCATTAACAGATAAGTGCCGTTGCCCCACCTGTGAGTAACGAGTATTAATCTAATAATGAAGTCATGACTACAGGGGGCCGTTGGGGTCAGGACACCAACAGGTGGACTTCTGTCTTGGCTGGCGCGAGCCCGTCGTGAAAACAGTCCCCAAGTACCTGCCTATTTTTACGACCAAATTACACCGCCAGGGGATGCGTTTACATGGGGAGAGCAGGCCATCGTCCATGCAGGTCTTAGGCGGTTTTAACGACACATGTGCCTCCGATACCCACCGAGAGCGCCGTCGAGGGCATTGTTGCCTTGTATAAACTAATTGACTGAGTAGTCGCCCCGGCCCCCGCAAATAGGATAGGTCAGAAAATAATTGTGAAGACACAGTTTTTGAATCCCGCCATGTGTTTGTCGGGATTCAGCCGTGTTCGATGGGACTGATGATAAAGAAAGTGGAAGTCATCCAGGCAGAGTAGTTGCAGACTGGCAAGGGCAACAATGGATTTTAAAGTTGGAACGAGTAGCAGTTTGGATCACGTACCACAATGCCTTAGGATATTGCTCTCATATAGAGCAATTTTGAGGAATACCGGTTGGAAATGGAAAAAGGTTGAGAATATGTCATCGTTTGACCTTTGTCTCCAAGCATACTGAGTCGGGTGAAACATAAAATCCATAGAAGAGAATATGACGTAAAGCAATGGTGCTTGAGGCAGATGGACATTCCAATAGAAGGAGTGCCAAGAACGTGCTGTACCAGTATGGCATCTCCCCCCACCTATATGATGAAGATACAAGAAGTAGTCCAAGTACATGCAGTTGAACAGATGCCGGGGGGTGCGGCTGTGCACATGTACGTTGGTAAACCTCAGTCCAAAATGCCTGGACAGCAAGGTGACCATCAAGGCTTTTGGCTGGATGGGTAGCGCTCACGACTCTCATGCTGCACATCCTGGTTGTAGTCTGGGCTGAATGTATACCTTAGTATTCTTGACTCTCAATCTGCTGACCCTTATTCGAGCCCAGGCGGAACACAGTGCTGGCTGGACCAGGCGGGTTTCGTTAGTGCCGTGATCCGAATGGGAGTGAGATTTAGGGGGCTGAGTGTAACTGAAGACCACGGTCGCAGCTGTGCAAACGTGCGTTGGTAAAAATCCTTCGCTGGTGCCTTAAGAGTTGTGCTGAACGTTGAGTTGACAGTCCGGGTTTTTAGTCTGATGGGTAGCGCTCTTGACTCTCACTCTGCGGATCCTGATTGCTTCTGAGTTTCACCAAAGAATGACAAATAATTTGTGCAGTACTGACGATAAGCCGTGGTCCAAGCCATAGTCAAAGTAGAAGCAGTGCAATCAAAACCAGCTACAGTGCCTTAGAAGTCTTTCTGGACATTGGGAATTTTAATTCGATGGGTAGTTTTTTTGACCCTCAGCATGCGGATTCTGGTCGAAGCCCATGCGGAATGCATCGTTGGATCAGGTGGGTTACATTGGTACCGTAGGACGAGTGCAATGAAGGCAAATGCAATCCTCACTCTCGGGCGCCTTATCACTCATGGTGGACATCAGGTTGACAGTCCGGGCTTTAAGTTTGATGGGTAGCGCTCTCAAGTCTAATTCGGCGGACCCTGGTTCGAGCTGGCTGATTGGCCAGGCGGGCCCCGCAGCTGATCCATGCGGTTATTGTCATCGAGCTCACCCCTTTTTCAGTTCAAGATGATATTTGTAGCTTTTCAACGGAACACAACATCAATCACTTCTAAATAGACTCAACATGCAGAACTCCACCATTCAAGCGCCCAGTAGGAAATACCTGTCACTCTCCTGTGGGGGACACCTCCACTCCCCACCGAGTCTTTGTCTATTTTCACTGATATATTTTTCCAAGACAGCAATCACATAATTAAAGCCCTTCATCACATTTATTCATCCTCAGTGATTTCTGACAACCTACAACTGTTTTCCACCCCCTTTGCTAAACCTCGCGCAAACGTGATTACCCTCGGCGGCATCGTGATAATGTGACGCAGTTTATATTTGTCTCGATCCATCTTGACGAGAACAAAAAGCACTTAGTCAAGCTGCGTGTTGACAGTCCGAAGAGATAAATAAAATCTTGATTCAGCCAATGCATGACGGGATCACATTGCGCTGTATATTCCAGTCTGCCTCTCACACTCAATTTCCAATGCCCTGCACCGAAAGCCACACACTCACCGGCTGGAAATGGTTTCGGAACAAGACTATAGCCTAATCATTAATGTATCATTCCAGCATCCCTCCATGGTAATATACTATCATTGTGCTTATTATTAAAACTTTATAAGTCTGATTCAGTTGTCTGCAGCCACTTTAAAAGCGTTCATGGATTATTTAAGCAGTGCCAGGGAGAAATGGGAGGCCAGGCCTTTCAGCTTCACGCCCCAGAGTTGTATGGCGTCCAGCCGTTGCCTGCTAAGATGTGAAATATTGAAAATGGTAAAAGGACCTGCCGGAATGTCACAGCAAATGCTACTCAGGGTAAAATGTGTGAAACCCATACGTCCGAAAGCTGTGGAAACCGGGAAAGAGGCAGCATGTAGAAATGCCATCACAGGTCAAAATGAAGAAAAAACGGGTACATTATTAAAGAACGGGAAAAAGGGACTGTAAAAGTGGACTCTATCCATTAGCAGGTGACGCTTTGCCTGGACCATGGTTATGGTGCACTGACTATTGTATAAAGGGGATCTATTATGCTTTTCCTTTTTTCTGAACCATAAATGTTGTTCCGAAGTTGCATTCATGTTTTGTAAACCATACCAATGCGTCAGAAACTAAATGCAAGTGAGCCCTGAAAGCAATTTTGGATGGCTCTGTGCGCTGAGTTTCTTTTTAACACCGAGTTCCACTGACGTCACAAAACCCGGACTTCCTTATACGCGCAACATCGAGCAATGCCTCCCAGGAAATGTTTGTGCGGGGGTGAGGGAAAGCTAATTTTGTTTAGCAATATGAAACCGGGGGCCGCACGGTGGCTGAGTGGTTAGCACATTGGCCACACAGTCAGGAGATCTTGGAAAACCTGGGTTCAAATCTTCGTTGGGCATCTCTGTGTGGAGTTTGCATGTTCTCCCCGTGCGTGTGTGGGTTTTCTCCGGGTACTCCGGGTTTCCTCCCACATTCCAAAAACATGCATGTTAGCTTCATTGGCGACTAAAATTNGTTTTCTCCGGGTACTCCGGTTTCCTCCCACATTCCAAAAACATGCATGTTAGGTTAATTGGCGACCCTAAATTGTCCATAGGTATGAATGAGCGTGAATGGTTGTTTGTCTATATGTGCCCTGCGATTGACTGGCGACCAGTCCAGGGTGTACCCCGCCTCTCGCCCAAAGCCAGCTGGGATAGGCTCCAGCATCCCCGTGACCCTAATGAGGATAAGCGGTACAGAAAATGAATGAATGAATGAATATGAAACCGGACCCTATGCCAAGCATTATAGTATTGTAGAGTGTGCATACAGTGTTACCTGCACGCATGCAAAATACAAGCTCTGCCATGTCTGCAGCTGCTAGTAGCTGTTAAAAGCGGACATTTAAAAAAGATAAAACACCGTTTACTACCAACTCCTGTACCGCCTAGGAATGGGGGTTCGGCAGCTGTCCGGAAGTCCTCAGAAGGGCTTGGGAGTGTGACTATTCACAGCAGAGTGTGCTTGGCAGGAGGCGTACCTCGAGGAGGACTGGGGCTGGAGTGAATTACACAGACCGTTTAGGAGGGAGGCAGGAAACCCAAGGAAACACTGCTGGAAAAGGAGCAAAGTCTGGAAAAACCTACTAAGCCTTCTGTACAGGTTATCGCGCTCTTAAGGGGTCCAGAACACAATAAAATCGATCCGTATCTAACACTATCCCTATCCAATGTTATCAGGCATTGCTGTCAGCTTGTAAACAAATTAAAGAAGAGCAAGTATGATAGAATTAGTCAAAATAGATCACAGCAGGAAAAAACACATAACCTTAACGACTGCTGATGAAATGACTAAATAAGTATGCACGTTTAAAAACCAGAGTGGAGTTTTCTAGTGAAATGTGCCACAGTGCTGGCAGCTGGGCAGGCTGCCAGCATAAACTCACGGGGGTGTTGGGTTGTGAACAAACAAACAAGCGCTGCATAAAACTCCATTTTTGCCACGTACGACACAAAACGATGAGCGGATGTGCCGATGACAGAAAAGGGAGGAATGCCAGAAAATGCTCACTCTGTGGGAAGCAGTAATCAACAGTCACACACACACACACACACACCCAATAAAAAACACAATGACATGAGTAAAAAAAACAAAAATCACAGACTGGCCACCTTCAGTAACTATGTGTCTGGCAAATTCATGGCGTTGTCAAAGCGCTTGGGTGTCATTTACATGTTGTCTGATACTGGTGCCAAATTGGTCATCTGGGATAGGCTCCAGCACCCCTCCGCGACCCTAGTGAGGATAAGCTGCATGGAAAATGGATGGATGGTGCCAAATTGGTACTGTGCCGTCGCGTCAACAGTAGGGAATGACGCGCAAAGACTAGACCAGCCCTTAACATTCATTTTACGAAAAATACCACCAAAAAATATGACTAAACAACCAAACTTTTGTATTTACCACAAAACACTGCCGGTGCATTTTTAAATGTTTATTGTCCCACAAATTGCTGCCTAGTTTTTTCAGAATAAATACTCCACTAATGTTATTATAATATATACTAATAATGTATAATAACAACTTTGACAGCCCACACCATGAACACAAGCTGGAACAAATATTGATCAGAAATGGAGAAAGAAAAGGGTATATTGATCGCTAAAGTCCTGGGAGATGGCTCTCACAACAAGAACGTATGTTATTATTATTATGTATGTTATTATTAAGTTATTTGTAGCTACTGTCACTCTGGTTGGAAGTGTCACGGATTACGTCGACAGGAGACTGTTGTAGCACACATACTGTATATGCACATTATTTCTACATAGTATCAGCATTTGGGGCCAAAAATATGAGGTGAAAGGAAAAGGAGGCAGTATTGTAGTGTAGTCTGTGCATGGGAGAATGTTAGGAGGTGCGTTGAAGGATTGTCAAATAAAGTAGGACCAATCGCTGCTCACAAGAAACATTTAAAATCTGGGGGATTTCTAACTGTCTATCATTTTTTAAAAATAAAATAAAGGCTCATATTACATAAAATTATATACAATTCGATGTACTTATCATTGTTGTTTGTAGTAGTGGATTTACATCCCTAATAATTATAGATAAAACGTATTTTTATACGGGATTAAATATGTGATTCATTATGAGTTAACTATTGACAAACTGTGATTAATCACAATTAAATATTTTAATCAATTGCCAGCCCTTATATTAATATATCATAAAATTGGCATTTTGGAAATTGCCATTTTTTCACAGGCAATTTGTGCCCCCCCCCCCAGGCTTCTTCATTTGTTATGCTTGAAAAACAGTAGGCAAAAATTAAAAAAACCTGAAAACTGCTGTTCATTCATTTTCTATACCGCTTATTCTCATTAGGGTCACGGGGATGCCGGAGCCTATCCCAGCTGGCTTTGGGCGAGAGGCGGGGTACACCCTGGACTGGTCGCCAGTCAATCGCAGGGCAAACTGCGATTGACTGTTAATAGGCCATACACAACACACAAAAAAAGCATGATTCACTAATTAATACATTTTTGAAATTTCGAGCGAGGAACGACTGTGTCGGTAAAATCCATTCTGCATCTCGCCAAATCAATTTTTGTCATTAAAGTCAACTGGTTGCTGTGAGACGCATGCAAATATTGCATTTGAAAAGTCAATTCTACATTCAAAACAGAGAAGGTTTGCAACCGGATATAAAGTAAAATAATATGTGGCGGTCACCGCGTATCAATTTTTGCCATGGCGGATTCATGAGAACTGTTCATGTCGAGGATTTGGATTAACTAGTTGCATGGACTGGAGTTAAGGATTGTGGTGTTCAAGAGCGTAATAGTGGCATGCGCTTGGATCCCTGCAGCCTGGTCATCACCTGAGGGACTCCCTCACTAAGACATAGCAAGGGAGAAAGTCTGCTGATTGCCCTCAGGAGGATACCACCTTCCTGTAGGACTGGACATCGTGTCAAATCTCAGTGGCCCCCCGTGGTGAAAATGAATGACCCACACACTTGTTTTTTTTTTTTTAGGAGAGGGTCTTGGCCATGTAACAAGCCAATCACAAAACCCAATTAGGACTAACAGTCGCTTTCAGGATCGAGTGACTCAAGCGCTTGGGGATGTCATTCCAGCCTTGGCCTCAGTCTAGAACCTGGAGGAGAAAATGTGTGTTGTCTGCAGGAGCATAAACCCTGACTCTGGTATAATCTCACCAGTGGACTGAGTCAGATTTCCCCTGGTCAACAGTACATGCACTGAATGCAACATCACTTGCACAGAGTTTGACATTTACCACCTGAATGTTGCGTCAACAGGACCTTCCAGCCAGTCCCAAAAAATGCTACCAGAAGCACATTATGGCTTTTTTAAAACTCTGCAACTGCAAAATGTGTGAATTACAAAAGGGTCTCATTCACTGGCCTAGTAACTGAATGCCAACTCCTGCATATATGTGGGACATCTCGCTAGGGATCACTTTACCTTAATAAAGAACATTATAAATGGTGTAGGATATCTTTTGGGGGAGCTTTGCAAAAAATGTTTGCTGAATTGCACGGACAGTAAAACATCCTCAACCAATCATGACACTGAATTTTGCCCATCGCACACAATTCTTACATGAGACATAAACACACAGGTCTAATGTTCTAAAGATATAAAAAGAGCTAAAACAAGGGAGCTAATTAACACACGTAATGGGGCAAATAATTCATACATTTTTGGTGTAGGCCAGAAAAGAAAATGGGCTTGCCCTCTTTGAATGACCAGCTGCTGCCACTGATAAATGCATTTACTGCAATAAGGTGTCACT
Source organism: Oostethus manadensis (assembly GCA_024372805.1). Lineage (NCBI taxonomy): Eukaryota > Metazoa > Chordata > Actinopteri > Syngnathiformes > Syngnathidae > Oostethus > Oostethus manadensis. The sequence goes on from QODF01000010.1 coordinate 890,326, forward strand.
ACGCCCGTGAAGTAGTTCTTCGGCATAACAATGTCGATAACGATGTTGCTGCAGATTAATATGCAGGTCACATTATGCAAACGGAGCATCGTTGGTGTGTTTTGGATTTTTTAGGCTTTATAGGCGGAATATTTGCATCCCATTCTGCGCATTCCTAGATGCCTGCTTTAAGCTGTTTTTATATCTTTAGAACACACGGAAAAGAGGAGGACGTGTGTTCAGGTTTCACATATGAGTTGTGCAAACCCCCACTCCAAGAGTGCACTTTTTCCTTCCAACGAACCCTGCACACTTGTGGCAGAATTACTGAAGCTCAAGGACATTTATTGGAGTTCAATTTCCACGCCGAAGACTCGTAGGCTCCCTTGTTGCTGCCGTGCCGTACTAGTCCACTCTTACAGTGGATTATTCAAACCCACATTGTTCATCACGACAGCGACTCAATCTTGTTATCGCTCACGCACAAACATCCACTTAACAAAGGGCTTTCCCAAAGCCTTTGCCATGGTTCGATCCTAATGGTCTTAGCTGCGTTAGGCTGCAAACAGCCACGGAAGGAAAATTACTTTTCCCCAACCCCCACATTAAAAACAATTATGGGCACGAACCAAATATAGTACAGGTTTGTCGCAAGTGGCACGCACCGGTTCTTTTAGTGGCTTCAGTGTTTACAGGTACATATTTCTGTCATTGCTACGGCATTCGGCAGCCAGACACGATAACCCGCACAGAAAGCTTTCTAGATCTTCCAGACTTTGCCCCTCTTCCCGCGGTGTTTTCTTGGGTTTCCTGCCTCCCACCCAAATGGTCTGTGCAATTTACTCCACCCCCCGGCCCTCCTCCAGGTACATCTCATGCCGAGTGTGATTGGTCACACTCCCAAGTTCTCCCGAGGACTTCCGAACAGCTGCCAAAACCCATTGGCTATTTTTTCCCAAACAGTAGTAAATGGCGATTTTAACTGCTATTAGCAGCTGCAGACACTTTGCATGCATGCAGTCGACACTCCCACTCTATAATGCTACAATTGTCTCATTACTTACACAAAATAAACACAGTTAGGACATGGATACATTTTTACTTATAGCATGCTCTTCAAACATAACCAAGTAACGTTGGAAAGGCGTCGGACTTCAGCAACAGTCCAGTTTCCTAATCCACAAAACAGTCCCGAGTGAAGTGCCGTTGTTAGGTGAGAATATTTTTCTCTTGCTGGCCGGAAATCGGCAACTCCAACCAGCTCTTCCTGATGCTTGCCTCTTTAGGAAAGCTAAACAAATTAGCTTTCCCTCACACCCGAGGAAACATTTCCTGGCAGCCTTTGCCTAACGTGCTAACACGGTGAACTCCTCGACAACAGAGTAATGCAGAGCGGGGGGAGGGCAGGCCTGTAGCGTGTACCTGGGCATGCCCATATAAGGAAGTCAGGTCAGGTCAAGTCAGTTGTGTGACATGACTGATAAAAACACAACGTGCAGAGCCATCCAAAACGTCTTTCACTTCCAAATGCGCAAAGCTCAGTATCTGAGTGACGCGTTGGCATTGTTATAACAACATTTATAGGTCAAAAAAATGGAAAAAGCGTGGTAGGTCCCCTTTGAAGTCTTCAACCCATTTGCGTCACTGTGAATGCTTACAGGGGAATCAGCATACATAAACATCTAAAATAGTCCCGTCATAACCTCCTACGGTGTGAGTGCAAGTGGAGGTCCAGCACGGCCCCCACGTGGAAATACTTTGTCATGTTATTCTTCGCAGTTGGAACTGGGCTTCGATGTGATGAAACCCCCGGCTTTTTTTGCAAAAAGTCGGGCAACTTAACGGTCGTGGCGTAGACGTTTGCGGACCCTAAAGGACGTGCGCCCCTGGAGTTTTGCAGAAGCTGAGAACAAGTGGTACAAACCGACACGCTCCACTTGTTCCGCCGCGAGTGAGCCGTCCGACGTGGGAATAATTCCACACACGAGCGTTCCTTCCCCTCACGATGCCAGCAATTCTGTTAACGCGGAAATCACAGGGCCCTACTCAAACACAGCTTCGATCCTGTACTATTACATTGTTCAAAAACCGATTTTTTCCTCCTTTTCCATAACAGTATTTCGAAATGAGACATTATAATACAGTGAAACCGCCATATTTTGGCCCACGGTTATCATACCTTCAGAATCTCATACCAGCCCAGGCCTTATAGTTCTAAAACATGAAACATGAAAAAAAAAAATAAAAAAACAAGATTGATTTTATGATCACTCTACCTCAGTAATGTGAGAATTATAACCATGGATTTTTTTAATATGACGAACAATTTTTAAAGATAGATAAGATACACACAGTGTTGTTCCGGAGGACAACAGATCACCATGTTAGTCTGAAAGTACCAAAGACTCTTCTTCCTAGAGGCTGATGCGCTCTTAAACTCTAAAACACTAAAACAAACTTTCCAGGGAGATTTGGCAAATAAATAAATGAATAAAAAGTGTTCTTGTATTGCGACGAACGAGCATCTTTGGTTTCTGGACTTGACAAAAACAGCCAAAATAGAGTGGAAAGGAACTGACCCATCAGTGCCGGGGCAGTTTAATGATTTGTCAGAGGAAATTAGAGCGACTGCTCTTTACGACGGGGCTGCATGGGAAAGCAACTGGAGGAGAATAATTCAGTCTCAATTCATTTTACGCCGAAGGCAGGTCGGGGTTGAATTGCACCATTTGGCTTTAGAAACTAACGTGGATGCATATCTTGATTGCCGGGACGAAAGCTCGGGGTGGGCTTTACGGCTCCTGAAAACGGGTGCGGGGAGAACCCAGCCCGTCAGGCTCGTTGCTGGATATGACCACTGACAGCTATAAGCTTAAGGCGCCATTACCGCCAGCAGCAACCGTCATTTGCTTATTTCATCCAACAATGTACATTGAATGGGTTACTACTTAACCCTGCGCCGTGTTACGTTGTTTTCCCGTACGGGAGTTGCGAGTGGATTCGTTATCATTATTCAGTGTCTAAAAGTGCGGCGTATTTACAACTTTCTTCTAAATACATACACATAGAACACATAGAACTTTCTTCCCACAAAAATTGTTTTTTTCTGTAATATTTTTACTTTATTCCCCTAATGTTTTGGCTTATATACTATATAATAATATTAGATCAGGGGTGTCCAAACTTTTTCCACCGAGGACCACATACCGAAAAAACAAAAGGCTGCATTTTCCAACTATTTCAACTTTATTCCCACAAGAATGTTTTTTTTCTGTAATATTTTTACTTTATTCCCCTAATGTTTTGGCTTATATACTATATAATAATATTCTATCGGGGGGGTCCAAACTTTTTCCACCAAAAGTCTAAAAAACACCATTTACATAAATTTTATTCCAATGCTTTGTGTGATTAATTATTAATATCAACAAATCAGCCTTTTTCTTAACATTGTGCCTTTTTGCTGTATTTTTGAAATGTTTTATGTTTTTTTTAAGAGTTAAATTTCATTTTTACAACATGCTGTGGGCCAATAATAAAGGGAGTCACGGGCCACAAATGGCCCCCTGCCGCACTTTGGCAACCCTTTATTAGTTGTTCAAAACTATATAATTTAATAACAAAATTATGAAATTATTCTTGTTTTTTTATTAGTATATATTAGTAACTAATAAAAAATACTAATAAAAAACAAGAATAATTTCATAATTTTGTTATTAAATTATATAGTTTTTATTTATTTTTTGTTATTAGTATATATTAGTAACTTAGGGTGAGGAGCTTGGCCATCCGGGAGGGGCTCAGAGTAGAGCCGCTGCTCCTTCACATCGAGAGGAGCCAGTTGAGGTGGCTCGGGCATCTAGTCCGGATGCCTCCCGGGAGCCTCCCTGGTGAGGTGTTTCGGGCATGCCCGGTCGGGAGAAGGCCCCCGGGAAGACCTAGGACACGCTGGAGGGACTATGTCTCACAGCTGGCCTGGGAACGCCTAGGTGTCCTCCCGATGGAGCTGGAAGAGGTCGCTGGGGACCGGGAAGTCTGGACTTCCCTACTGAAGCTGCTGCCCCCGCGACCCGGACCAGGATAAGCGGTGGAAAATGGATGGATGGATGGATATATTAGTAACTTTATATTTATTTATTATTTATTTATTTATTTATTATATATTATTTATATTTATTTATTTATTTATATTTATTATTTATATTTATTTATTTATTTATATTTATTATTTAAAATTTTTTTAAATGAAAATCAAATGTATTTTACAAAAATGACAAACTTTGTTCTATGCTACTAAAATAACTTTTATTATTTTTTCTAATAATATTTGGAGTTTATTTCTGTAAAATTCTACTTTTTTTGGTTACAAAACTTTTTTGACTTTAACCTCAAGAAAATCCAGCTGTTTTTTTTCTTTATTTCTGCTGTTGTCATTTATTTTGGGTTTAATTGAACTATTTCTACTTTCTTTTTGTAAACTGTCTTCTCGCAGTCATGACTTTATTCCCGTAATATTTTGGCTTTATTCTCGTAACATTGTAGCTTTTTCCGCAACCTAATATTCCAAAAATTATGATATTTGTTGTTTTGTTTGCTTCTTATACATTTTTTTTTTTACATTTGAACTTTATGCTACAAAAATAATGTTAGTTTTTCTCCTAATATTATGATGTTCTTCTTGTGAATTGACAACTTTCTCGTTGGGTTACAAAAAAAAGTAAAAATATTTTTGACCTTATCCTTGTAAAATTACTGCTAAAATTGTTGTTTTTTTGTCAAGTTTTATTTTTGGAACGTGCCACTTTGGGCACCCCTGCACTGGAAAGTGGATTTCACTGGCCTGCTATAATAACATATAACATTATCCAAAATGCCTGGCGGCATCCGTGTTGATCGAGAACAAACCGAAAGCATTTCAGAAAGCAATTGGGTTTCTTGTTTGTTCTGCTTCAACACATTTCATTGCGAGGATGAGCCACCCCTGAGAGGGCCGGCGTACCAAACGTTGCCCACGATTAGAGCTCCCCATCACATGGTGGCCAACGTAGCGGTATTGATTGCTTCAGCCTCACTGGTGTTAACTGTGATTGACATTTAATGAGGGTGGAAAGAAAGGGAAAAAAGAAAAAGAATATCATAAGTACTCTCCGTGAGATTCCAACCGGTTACAGTTGGTCCCAGAAGGGGTTTTGGATATCTTTTGGTGACCAGATGTCCAGTTTTTGACGGTGACACGGGGCCGGGATAATGACTATCCGCTTCCAGGTCGTCAGGTGACCCGGGAGACGACTCGAGCAGACGGAGGAGGTTCAGAGATCACCGCAGCAGGCGATTCATCTAGCGACGAAGACGAAGACCCTTTTTGAAGTTGCAATAACTTGTTTGATATAATACCGGTAATACACCGCACGCGTCACAACGTCACGACTTTGAAACGCTGCCGTAAATAAGAGCGAACTTCCAAATCCGTCCTCATTAGTCCCCGCATCGAGCACCTTCTGCAAAATAGGAAATGCGCCTTTTAATTAAAAATGCGTTTCCTGCAAACAACTTCAAGCGGACCGGAATAGACGGCCTAAAAGATCGGCGCTGAAAATCACATTACCGTTTCATCTCGCTACCAGGAAACTGACCTGCTGTCTCAAATTACCGCAGATGATACAGTCTGAGGTGTAATTAAAAAACAATTAGGAAAATGTGGCAGGCAAAGAGCACCTTCAACCCCGCCACAGACAACCGCCCCCACCTCCGCTAAACGAAGCCATTAAGCATGCTGGATATGACTTTTAGGTAATGTCCAGGTGTGTGGCGGCAGAACCTGCCGTAATACTGTATATGAGTTGTGCAACACTTTTTAAGTCACTCGTATGTTTGATCAAATAAGTCCTGAAAAGATATAAAATATGCTCTTTGCACGTGTTTTGCTAAACATGTTCTGCCAAGTCAAGCTAATGAAATGCCACATGTGATCATTCATCATTCAACTCTCTTTTTAAGGTTAAAAAAGTAAACGCAAACACCCTTTCAGGATTTTGGGGGGGCTTTTCCTGATGTATGTATCACTAGCAGTGGTATGCAGTCAGGGCCTGCAAAAGCTTCTCTGCAGGCCTGCTCTACCAGATACACTGACCTACATTTAGAACCTAAACAAATATTGTTTGTAATTATGTTCCGTATGGTTAGATTTTTGAAAGCGAACGGTAAATTTGCAAAAAATGACATTTATAGTTCGTGGGGCCAGCCGTGACGAGCTGGCTCTCACGGTTTATCCTCATTTTCAAAGGTGAGATCATCGCGGTATAATTCCTTGATTCCTTTACCACAGAAATGATCACAGTCAGGTCTGGAAACAATTAACCGCGGTACACGAGGGATTACTGTATTAGGTTAATTCAATTATATGAATGTATTCCCAACAGTCTATTGGTTTAGTAGTCGGCTGCACTGCTTCCAGTAGTTATGTGTATGTTAGATTCTTCTGCCCAATCAGATTTCATCTTCTATGTGTTGCAAAGTAATCTGTCCCGGGCCTTCAGAATCAGCAGTGCTGGTCCCTGTCACATGCCAAAATGAGCCGTAGGGCTTTTTTTTTTTATTTTTTCAATCAGATCTCTGATTCGCCTCTGAGGGCCCGCTTGCAGGCCTGCACTTCTGATTGGTTGATCAGAGCAAAACTAGCAAGATTAGTTGCGTGAGAAGAACATTGACATCTCTGATGAGCATGGTCATCCTTCTTTGCTTGAGATTATTTCAATGTCAGTAAATGGAAAACCTGTTTATGACTTCCTAAATATGGTTTTTAACATTGTAAGGGCCCTGCAGACATGAAATAACACACCTGAAGTCACCTTTGCACTCCGATTATTCTTTGTTTACACCACTTCGCGCAACTCTTATGCCGCCGGGACTTGAGACGGCCGCGAGCTGGCGAGCAAGACAGCGAACTAACCAGTTAGCCTAACACTTGTTTCAAAAACCACTTCCACACAGAATGGGAGAAGAACTTTTTTTACAATCTATCATGTGGTTGACTTCATGCAGTGTTGAGGTAATGTAACATGTTTTATGTCACAGAATACTAAATATTACGTGTACTTCCATATGTTGTTAATAATAACAGCTCATAGTCTACCACGAAACAGATATCATTTTTTCATTCCTGGAAAACCGTGATATAGCGAGGGAGCGATAATCGGGATATTAAAGCAGGTGTATTTTATTTAAAAGTTATAGGTTTTTGTTTTTATTAGATAAATACTGAGTCTGAACTGCTCCAAATGGTCGATTTTTGGCGTTGTCTTAACTTTATCACCAAGCCCTTCGATTTACGCTTGTTGCATTTGGATGAGTATCTACCGTACAAGCATCGGGGATCTTAAAGTTGTTAGCAGAAGTTGAAATGTATCGGAGGATAAGGGGCTAAACGGGTGTCAGGTAAGTCGACACTTGGCAGAGGATTGTGGTTTAAATGGAGGAAAAATGGCAACATATGAAGACATACTGTATATTATTGGTATAACATTATTGGCCGTCGGGGTGTCTGCCAAGAAAAATTCTGGCTGGTCAAGTCTCCACTGAAAGCCCAGTTGCCAAATGCACTGCTCGCCGCTGATCAATAGCTACCAGGAAGTAATGTTTTCAATGACTCAGTGCTGCAGACAGCGTTCGGAGCATCAGCAGCCGCCACATTAACACGACCAAAACTGCATTATTTTTAAAGCATCATGAATGAATTGCATTTTACACCCTCATCGGTTTTCACGAGGATTTGAAGCACAGCATCTGTCCTGCTCCTGTTCTTCCTATGATTTTAATATTTAACGGCAATTAACACGGTAAGTTGTAACAGGAGGACTGTAATTTGGGGAAAGGGAAGGCGGTTACGATGCGATTACGTCACCCACTGGCTTTTTATGGGTACTGATATTATATGTCAATGCATATCTGTTTAGTGCATTTGGTACCTGGACCTTCAGAACCCCCCCTCCCAGATACACTACTCAGATGTCATTTGTCTCCTGTGGGTGGAACTTGGTTTGTTGAACAGTTTTGCTCTGATCGACCAATCAGAGGACAGAAAAGCGCTGAAGTAACTGTGGACTGGCTAGCTGGACCTTTGAGATCAATCTGATGTCTGATCAGCCAAAAAAACAACAACAAAAAAACAGCCCCATTCCTAATCATGGGTATGTGACACGGGCCAGCACTCCTGATTCCGAAGGCCCTGGGCTGATTACGTTGATATGGCAACACGTAGAAGCTGAAATCTGACTGGCCAAACATCCGTCCATCCATTTTCTATGCCACTTATCCTCATTAGGATCACGGGGATGCTGGAGCCTATCCCAGCTGACTTTGGGCGGGAGGCGGGGTACATCCTGGACTGGTCGCCGGTCAATCGCAGGGCACATATAGACAAACAAACATTCACCGGAGTACCCGGAGAAAACCCACGCATGCACGGGGAGAACATGCAAACTCCACACAGAGATGCCCGACGGAGATGCGAACCCTGAACCTCCTGACTGCTACCCATGAATGCTACCCACTCATCCACCGTGCGGAGCCGTTGGATGTAAAATTTTCCAGGGCCACGTAAATAACAAATACTATTATTCATTCATTCATTCATTTTCTATACCGCTTATCCTCATTAGGGTCGCAGGTATGCTGGAGCCTATCCCAGCTTACTGTTATTAAAATAATAAACATAAAATAACAAACATTATTATTACTAATAATAATAATAAACACTCTTTCATATAACAAATACTTTTTTTCTATATAAGGCAGGGCTTCTGGTAGTGGTTAGGCCAGCAGAGAAGGATTTGCTGGCCCTGACTGTGCTGTGTTGACTGATAGACAGATATTTTTTAGTTTGCTATATATTGTGTGCGTACATACTGTAGATATTGTATATATTGTATAAAGCAGCACATAGCTGATTGTTGACGTCCCCATCCCGCCACCCCAGGGTTTATTTGGTCCGAAATGAACAATACCGCTAAAAAGTCAACATAATATGCTGGCCAAAAGGCACCCTGGCAGAGGTAATGCCAATAACCGATGCACAGTAAATAAAAATGTGTTTCCCTCGCCTCCTTCGTTTTTTTAGCCCACAAAAAAAAGGATCTGATATTAGAGAGGAATGCACCCGCTTCCCAATACTGCCGCCAACACGATTCATGATGAAATAAAATACAGGGCTCACCACAGCCAGACAGTAATGTAGTGGCTGAAAATAAAGCACATAGCGCTTCCGGTGCGGAGGTAGAACCACACCTGCTCCCCACAAGCATACTTAACAGTTTGCAGCTCTCTGTTCGGCTGTCAACCTTGAACGCGTGTCCTTACGTGCAACATATCAAAGTTTGCCCCCGCTACTCTCCAGCCCGTGTATTCCCATGCACTCCTTTTTGTAACATCAGAAAATGAAACGGCGCCGGGAATACAAAGGAACATTGATATTACAAGTCGCACGCTTTGGGGCATCTTAAGAAATCTGCGGAGATCCGCTTCAAACCCGTTTTCTTATTGCTCCCCATGTTTAATTTCCCACCCCGAGGAGGTGGAGACTTATTCTGGTCTATTTTGTCTCCTCTTTTTCGCTGTCTTCATTGCCTCCAGGTGAGGAAAAAGTCCATCATCTCACGGGTGTAGCACCCAGACTGGCCCTGTCTCTGTTTACAGGCAGTCCTTTTAAATTAAAGGTCACAATCTTGCTGTCGAGCAATTATTTTTGCCTCCTGGCCAAAAAGTCATCAACTGGTTCAAATGAAGATGCACCCTCTTCCCCCGTCGGTGCTCCATGTGATTAAATGGCAATCGTCTGCCAATCTGGCTTTGCATAAATGAGACTGTAGTCGGAATTCCGGGCTTCGACACGGTCCTCGTGCATACCAATGCTTTGCCGGTTGTTTGGCCCGGCTTACGATGCATCCGTTTGTACCCTCACGCGAGCCCTTTTAGGCCCGTGCCCTCTAAAACGGCAGAAACCCTATCCGTACCGTGAGATCTGTTCTGACTTTGTCCCTTCCAGCAAGGTGTTGTGAGGGACTACCCGATGGGAGGTACATGGCACAAATCTCGGGCTTTTATTTTGAAGGGGATTTTTTTGATGCCGTCTGTTAATACTCCAGCTATAAGTGGTGACAATACTCATACAAAACCCTTTTATCTACTAGCTTTTGAATGTGCCAGTCCTGTGTCTTGTTGAGCCTCGGAAAGTTTTATGCATATTATTAGGGGCGCCACAAGGCGAGACAAGGTTTTAAAATGAATTATTATCTTATGTTAGTGCAATTAAATAATACGACAGGACAATCACGTTTTATTTAACTGAGAATGCTTACTGTGCCACAAATTTACACTAAACGATATTATTGTTCCCCCCCGCAGAACCACCACCTGCATGCATAAGGGTCCGGTGCATTGTGATTTGGGCAGTGGTCAAGGGCGGTAGTCCAGGGGTCATGACCAAAAGAACAAGATCGCGGATAAAAGCGGCGGAAATGAGTTTCCTCCGTAGGGTGGCTGGACTCACCCTAAGAGATAGGGTGAGGAGCTCGGCCATCCGGGAGGAGCTCAGAGCACAGCCGCTGCTCCTTCACATCGAGAGGAGCCAGTTGAGGTGGCTCGGGCATCTAGTCCGGATGCCTCCCGGGCGCCTCCCTGGTGAGGTGTTTCGGGCATGCCCAGCCGGGAGAAGGCCCCCGGGAAGACCTAGGACACGCTGGAGGGACTATGTCTCACAGCTGGCCTGGGAACGCCTCGGTGTCCTCCCGGTGGAGCTGGAGGAGGTCGCCGGGAACCGGGAAGTCTGGACTTCCCTACTGAAACTGCTGCCCCCGCAACCCGCACCCGGATAAGCGGAGGAAAATGGAATGTAATGGGAATGTATACTGTTTACATTTTTTCCGAGCAAATAAACCACCGGTATGATAAAAGGTGGTTTTGTCACGTTTTTCACAAGTGTACATCAGATGGAGTTATCCGATCAAGCATAGTGTCAAACTACCGTGCTCTCGCTAGTTTTAACGCTATATCATCTGTTTGAATTCTCTTATTTACTGTCACCTCCCACACATCCCCACTTTCCACCACTCGCTCATTGGGTTAATTGGAGACTGCAAATTGCCTGCAGGTGTTGTTAGCCAGTGTCTCTCTGACTCTTTGTGCCAGCGACAGGCAAAATGTCCAGGGAGTCCACATACTCTCGCTGATGGAATCCCGACACGTTGGATGTTTCCTCCTAATTCCAGTGAAACCTGGATGCCGAGCGCCGAGTTAAAGCATCACAGATGCGGCGTGAACGGGAGCAAGACCCAGATATTGGGTCAGTTGCACCACACCTCCACTGAGTGAGTTTGAAGACCAAAAAAATATGCAGCTGTACCAGTAGCTGATGCCTGTTGGGGAACTCAAACATCTCATGCCTAGGCAGGAAACTGTATCTACAAGGCAGCGTAGTCTCATATGAAAAACTCCTGATGGAAAATCATAGTTTGTAGTTGTTTAACAGTTGTTAGTTGGGACCCTTTATGCCAAGGTACCAGTGTATAAATGACAAAACAAAACCTGCAGTGCTTTAGGAACTTCTCTCTTCTCCCAGAGGCGACGTACTTTGTGACAACTGGGTACTGGGTACTCCGGTTTCCACCCACACCCACATTAGATTCATTGGCCAATCTAAATTGTCCATAGGTATGAATGTCAGGTTTAATGGTTGTGTCTGCTCTGCAATTGACCCGTCCAGGGTGTATCCCGCCTCCCGCCCGAAAGTCAGCTGGGATAGGTTCCCCCAATCAGCGCGCCCCTTTGGAGGATAATCGGGATCGTAAATCGACGGAGGCTGTTCCCTTGACATTCCACTTAAATACATTTGACTAAAGCAATACATGTTTGTGTAGACTGCTTACTCACTGGATGAACCTTCTTTCGAGGTCTTCAGGTTAACATTCATATGACATTCTTGCCGAGGAAAACTTTAATGGCTTTAAAAAAATGTGATAAACCCCATCTCTTACAAAATTACCTAATGCGTGTTGACATTATATTGTCAATTTTAAAAGTAAAATCCCAATCGCTACGGCTTCTACCGCTAAACCGTCTGATAGATTTCCATTTAATTTGCGAGTGAAAAGCGTCATAAAGTCAGGTTTTGGCACTCAGGTTTATTCCCAGCGAGGATATTGCCTTTCTATCTTTTGTAGAAAAAATAAAAAGGTTCCATCTGGCAGCTTTTTCGCTTTCACCAGCCATGCCTCTCCTTATCCACCTTGGAAGTATTGATAGAAAAATATTTTGTGGAGATGTAAAAGTAGCTTGTGATGTCTCGCAACAATACGATAATGACAAACATGCGGCTTGCTTGCTGCTATCAACTGCACCTGCTTCTTCGCTCCACAATAAAATTCCTTTCAATTTTTTGTCTATGGTAATGATGTCGCACAGGAAAGCCAAAAAGGGGAACAAAGCAGCTTTTCCTTGTATGTGCCTCCCATCACCTTTGTTGGCGGTTGCAAAAATATTACCCGTTAAAATAATGGCATTTTAGATGCTCAATCAAATACACTTTGCCCATATAGGTGAGTGTGTCGTGCTTTTTTCAAATGAAGACCAAAAGCCGAGATACATGGCAAAAAACGGAAGACAACTATCCAAATGGGTCGAAAAATAACCAGAATGGCAAATGCTCAGCCAATGATCAGCTCCAGGATGATCAAAGACAGTCTGGAGTTACCTGTAAGTACTGTGACAGTTAGAAGACGTCATTTTGCAACTTTGCTATTCATTTCCTTTTTGAAGATTCTTTTCTGACAGATTTTTGGGCATGACTTAAAGTCGATAAGGTCGTAGTGATGACAGAGTTTAAAATAAAGCTCATTTGATGAAACGAGATCTACAAACACTATCGAAACAATGCTGTTTATATTCATTGGACGTGTGTGAAAAGTTCACCAAGCGTTGGATTGTTCACCCACTAAAGGGAACGTGAGCTGGGTTTAGACCGTCGTGAGACAGGTTAGTTTTACCCTACTGATGATGTGTTGTTGCAATAGTAATCCAATAGTAAAAGTGAAAAGGGCTTGCGGGACTCCCGAAGCAGCTGACAGGTACCGGCAGGCCAAGCGGCACGCGGCTTCGGCGGTGGTCGAGGCAAAAACTCGGGTGTGGGAGGAGTTCGGTGAGGCTATGGAGCACGACTTTCGGTCGGCCTCGAAGAGGTTCTGGCAAACCGTCCGACACCTCAGAAAGGGGAAGCAGCCCCCAGTTCACACTGTTTACAGTGCGGACGGGGGCTTGCTGACCACGACTGTGGATATAGTTGGTCGGTGGAAGGAATACTTCGAGGCCCTTCTCAATCCCACTGACATGCCTTCCATAGAGGAAGCAGAGTCTGAGGATACGTACGTGGACAGTTCTATCACCGTGGCTGAGGTAATTGGGGTAGTCAAATCACTCCCCAGTGGCAAGGCTCCGGGGGTAGACGAGTTCCGCTCAGAATTTCTCAAGGCTCTGGATGTTGGAGGACTGTGTTGGTTGACACGCCTCTACAACATTGCATGGAAGTCAGGAACAGTACCTCTGGACTGGCAGACCGGGGTGGTGGTCCCCATTTTTAAAAAGGGTGACCGGAGGGTGTGTTCCAACTATAGGGGGATCACACTCCTCAGCCTTCCTGGGAAAGTCTACTCCAGGGTGCTGGAGAGAAGGGTACGACCGTTAGTCGAACCTCGGTTAGAGGAGCTGCAATGTGGTTTTCGTCCCGGTCGCGGAACACTGGACCAGCTCTACACCCTTGCAAGGGTACTCGAGGGTATGTGGGAGTTTGCCCAACCAGTCTACATGTGCTTTGTAGACCTGGAAAAGGCATTCGACCGTGTCCCTCGTGGTGTCCTGTGGGGGGTGCTCCGGGAGTACGGGATTGATGGTCCGCTTCTACGTGCCATTCGGTCCTTGTACAATCGAAGCAGGAGCCTGGTTCGCATTGCCAGCAGTAAGTCGAGCTTGTTTCCGGTGAACGTTGGCCTCCGCCAAGGCTGCCCTTTGTCACCGATTCTGTTCATAATCTTCATGGACAGAATTTCTAGGCGCAGTCAAGGTGTTGAGGGAGTCCAGCTTGGTGACCTTAGGATCTCGTCTCTGCTATTTGCAGACGATGTGGTCCTTATGGCCTCATCAGGCTGTGACCTTCAGCGTTTACTGGAGCGGTTTGCAGCTGAGTGTGAAGCTTCTGGGATGAGACTCAGCACCTCCAAATCCGAGGCCATGGTTCTCAGTCGGAAACGGGTGGACTGTACCCTCCGGGTTGGGAGTGAGGTCTTGCCTCAGGTGGAGGAGTTCAAGTATCTCGGGTTCTTGTTCACGAGTGAGGGAAGGTTGGAGCGTGAGATCGACAGACGGATCGGTGCAGCGTCTGCAGTAATGCGGTCGCTGTACCGGACCGTCGTGGTGAAGAGAGAGCTGAGCCGGAAGGCAAAGCTCTCTGTTTACCGATCGATCTACGTTCCCACCCTCACCTATGGTCATGAGTTATGGGTCATGACCGAAAGAATGAGATCGCGGATACAAGCGGCGGAAATGAGTTTCCTTCGTAGGGTGGCTGGACTCACCCTAAGAGATAGGGTGAGGAGCTCGGCCATCCGGGAGGAGCTCAGAGTAGAGCCGCTGCTCCTTCACATCGAGAGGAGCCAGTTGAGGTGGCTCGGGCATCTAGTCCGGATGCCTCCCGGGCGCCTCCCTGGTGAGGTGTTTCGGGCATGCCCAGTCGGGAGAAGGCCCCCGGGAAGACCTAGGACACGCTGGAGGGACTATGTCTCACAGCTGGCCTGGGAACGCCTTGGTGTCCTCCCGATGGAGCTGGAAGAGGTCGCTGGGGACCGGGAAGTCTGGACTTCCCTACTGAAGCTGCTGCCCCCGCGACCCGGACCCGGATAAGCGGTGGAAAATGGATGGATGGGTGTGTGAAAAGATTTTGGATGGACATTGAAATATAAAAATGTGGACTTTTTTTGTTTTCTTGTGACTTGCAGTGTTCCGGAAATTATTATACTTATGTTTTGCTGTTATCATTTTTCATTTAGACAAATGTAAACTACATCACTTACATTACATGTATTTTGATCAGAAGAATAAGATTTTACAGCCTTAAACATGAATAATAACGGATAATAATGATTGTAAAATAATAAAGAGCAGTTACTTTGCGGATATTACATACCTATACCCCTATACCCCGCGATAAACGAGGGAACACTGTATAATAAGTCTCCGAATTGGACGGATTAAAGTGTGAAGAAGGTTTTATACTTTTAATGTTATTTTTAAGGCAGTGATTCCAAAAATTTTATATATTTAATTGTAATATTATGACTTTATTCCCACAATGTTTAAATTTATTCCCATATTAATTTTTCCCCCAACCTAATATTCCAAAAATGTACAACTTTGTTTTATTTTGTTTGTTTCTTATAATATAACGACTGACATTTTAGTTTATTCTTGTAAAATTGTGACTTTTTTCTTGTAATATTTTGACTTTCTACTCGTAAAATTAGATCCTTTTTTTTCAATTTCTGCTGTTTTCTTTTTTTTCCCCAATTTTTTCAACAAGTGCCTTTTCGGCACTTGGCCAGACCCGGAACTGTTTCCCATCTTTATGTTTCCCATTCTTGTGTTTAAGTCCCTTATGACAGAAACATCCCCATCCGCCATACGGCTAAAACGTAGCCTTGCATTTTCTTTCTACGGCAGAATCTAAGTTACGCGCCGCCGCCAAGCCTGCAGAAGTCGATACTTAAGGACCCGTCTGGTCTCTACGCCCTGCTAGTTCCATGTTCTTCCCTTTATTTTTCCTGCCCGGCGATTACGGTATCCAAACAAAAATCAATACTTTCTTTCTTTCGTTGATGGCCCACTTTGTGGCATCACGGAATAATCAAAACTTTTGCTCTCTTCTGTCCCAAATTCGACGATCAAAACTTGCACAACTTGCACAATCAAGCCCCCTGTGTGTCCTGCACCACAAGTCCAAAAAAATGGAACTCATGACTTTTTTCCTTAATAACCTTTTGCTTTTTGCACAACACACTGTAGATAAAATGAATTGTTGTTATTGCTATTCTCATTATTATTATACAGCCTACATCAGGGGTGATTGGCGGCCTGTGACTCATTTATAATAGACCCTCGGCCCATTGTAGAAATAAAATTAAACACCAAAAAAACCTGCAAAAATGGGGAAAACTGCACAAAAAGGCACAATGTGAAAAAAATATATAAAAATATCCAATTGGCTTCTTGCATTCTTTGATTTGTCTGCTTGGTCAAAGGTTTGGGCACCCCTGGCCGAAACGAATGGACTTTGAATTACACACATTTAAAAAAATCACATTGCTTTTCTTTCTCCTTCTCACACTTCTTGTGGGTCAAGATCTCTGGGCTTCCCAAGCAAGTTCTACACGTAAGACTTTGTCTTAAGACGTCATGAGAGGGAATGTATTCATGAGATGGGTCTGAGTGGTGGTTTTACATGACAGTAAAGCACAAACAGTGCTGTCCAGTGCTGATGTAACAATGTTTTTGTTTTTTTGCAGATAGGCCTTCTGTGCCTTCACGTCCATCTGTCTCGCAATGTCGATTAGAACGAATCACGCCACACGGCTCGTGCATAACCGGGCTTTTGACTGCCTATCACCAACCCTGCACCACCATTATTTTTCCATGAAGGTTGAAGGTGAAAACACTTGTTGACAAAGTCGGTTTGGTGATGCTCGATGCATTGAGCGGTATTGCCACGGTTTATTTGTTTCAGAGATGCCTACCCTGATGACATTCGCACCGTGCAACATGTCCGAAAAGGAGTAGGAAGAAGCAGAGCTGATTGAATCCACCTTCTCCGTATCTGTACCAAATCTTGGTTGCACAGTGCCAGAGCGGTTAGCAGGGTTAGCCCCACAATCCGTCGCTGTGGGTATTCTCTGTGTGCTCTGGCTTTCTCCCACAGTCCAAAAATATGCAAGCCAGGTTAATGGAGACTCCTGTCTTCAAAGAAAACGTCTGAAACATTGCAGGGTTTCTTTCCAGCCGGCCACTAAAGCAGGCGCTTTCATTGATGACCCATGCGCTAAAGAGTACGTTTTCTTACATTTAGAATGTTTAATAACATTTTGTTTGAATCGAGCCTCATAAAATCTTCAATTTATGAAACTTATTAGAGCATTTGGCTTAATTCTTACTTCATCCTAAGCTCTTCTTTTTCTTTGGGCTTATCCCATCAGGGGTCGCCACAGCCAATCAATTGCCTCCATCTAACCCTGTATTCTGTATCCTCTTCTCTCATGCCAACTACCTTCATGTCCTCTTTCGCTACATCCTTAAACCTCCTCTTTGCTCTTCCTCTAGGCCTCCTGCCTGGCAGTTTAAAACTCAGCATCCTTCTACCAACATATTCACTATCTCTCCTGCGGACATGCCTGAACCATCTCAGTCTGGCCTCTCTGACTTTATCTCCAAAACCTCTAACATGTGCTGTCCCTCTGATGTTCTCGTTCCTGATCCTGTCCATCCTGGTCACACCCAAAGAGAACCTCAGACTCTTCATCTCTGCTACCTCCAGCTCTGCCTCCCGCCTTTTCCTCAGCGGCACTGTCTCTAAACCAAACAACATCGCTGGTCTCACCACAGTTTTGTACACCTTTCCTTTCCTTTGAGCTCTTCTATCTTACCTGACACTTTTCTCCACCGATTCCAGCCTGCCGGCACACGCTTCTTCACCTCTTTTCCACACTCTCCATCGCTCTGGACTGTTGACCATAAGTACTTAAAATGCTCCACCTTCCAAATCTGTTCTCCTTGTAACCTCACTCTTGAATTGGGTCCTTCTCATTCACACAAGTAGTCTGTCCTGCTGCAGCCAACCTTCAAGCTGCAGCTAACCTTCATGATAACATAGTGTAGCCGCAACAGGGCACGAGCCAGCGTCTCATTGCGCTGGTCCCAAGGCCGGACAAATAGAGTTGTGTAAGGAAGGGCATCCGATGTGAAACCTTTGCCAAATCAAAACATGCCCATCAAACATATGACTTGCTTACATACTACATGCATACCCCACTCATAGAATTTCTGCTAGAAATAAAAAACTTAATGCAGGCACGTTTCAAATATGTTTTTTTTGCAGCACTTTGCTTCTTTTTGTCCTCTGTTCTCAGCTGGTATCGATGATACAATCGCTTAGTTTATGTGAGTGTTTTGTTCCAATTAATGCAATCACCTGTGAGCAGTCTCATTATTTTCACCGTTTTGCTTCTTTAAATCGTGCACGTTGTGTTCCGGCCCGTCAATTTCTTCACCATGCATTACCATCCTGCAATTCCATGACGTGTTTCGTTAAGTTTCTCATGTCATGTTATTTATCTGTTTTCTTTCTTACCGCCTTTCTATTTACTGAGTTCCCCTCCCCTCACGTCGTTAATCTCCTCGTGAACTTCTGAGTTCTCCTTCCCCATGTGATTCATCACCATTATCTCCCGCGGAGTAACCGGTTCTTGGCTGTCTTCCACGACCTCCTCCTCTGCATTCGAAGCCACAGGGGCTTTTATTCTGTCCATTCCGTTGGTGGTCAGTGCTTTTTGAGTTTCACCCATTAGCTTGTCTTGCAAGCAATTATCGGCAATTGTAACTCGTTTTTTTGAAGAGTTAGTTCCGCGAGTTAATGGCATTCAAGCCAGTGGTGTCATGAACCAGATCCATAATTACGGCCAAGATTTTTCTTAGAACTGTGAAGTTATCAGTGGAAAGAGAGACATGGATGCGGTGATGGTTCGGGGACCGTTGAGGCTAATTTTAGATTTGCTGAGTAAAGCCAAGATGGTGTAATATTTTACTAAGAGTTATGGTGGGGATGCGGGGGGTTTCGGTGGAAATGGGGCGCTAAATGTAATTGGCAAAGTTATGGAACTGACATCAATGATAAAATGGAAGGGTCCCTGAACTAAACCCTGGGGGACACCTTGGGAGTGTCAACTGAGCATTTGTTGATGCTGATGAACTAGTGTTTTCATGTCCTCTACAGAAAAATAAAAAAATTGGGGTTTTAATCTTCAGTTATATATACTGTACATAAATCGAGAGTATATATGGAGTATATATGAATATCGCTCCCTCACTATATCGTGTTCAAAAAATATTAATAAATGATTGCCTTGGCCTATTATTAGTGAAATATGTAGTAATGCCCACACCGTGTGGGCACGGTGCTGAGTGGGTAGCACGTTGGCCTCTCAGTCAGGAGGTTCAAGGTTCAAATCTCCGTTGGGCATCTCTGTGTGGAGTTTGCATGTTCTCCCCGTGCATGTGTGGGTTTTCTCCGGGTACTCCAAAAAAACATGCATGTTAGCTTCATTGGCCACTCTAAATTGTCCATTAGAGTGTGAATGTGTGTTTGTCTATATGTGCCCTGCGATTGGCTGACGACCAGTCCAGGGTGTACCCCGCCTCCCGCCCAAAGTCAGCTGGGATAGGCTCCAGCATCCCCGTGACCCTAATGAGGACAAGCGGCATAGAAAATGAATGAATGAATGTAGTATTGTGGTCACTAAGCATTAGTAATGTAATGACACATGATGCTAGATTACATTACTTTTCACACTGCACTGAGCCAGCAGCGCCGAATCGACATGCCATGGCTGACATAAAGTAGAAAAAAGTTTCTCATCTCATTGCGTGTGGAAGTGGTAAGTTTTGGGCTTCTATGTCCTTCTTCCCCACCACGTCAGAAACACTTTCTAAAGTTTAAATGAGCAAATTGAAGATGCTAACTAGTTAGCTCGGTAGCTTGCTATGCTAGCAGCAGTCATCTTTCGTCCGAGCAGTTATCCTGTAGCCTGCGCAAAGTGATGTAAACCCTGAATAACAGCGTAAAAGTAACTAATGAGGTGTTATTCCATGCCTATGTGGCTCTAAAAAGGTTAAAATCTGTATTTTGAGCGTTATAAACAGGTTTCTATGCTCTGACTATGAAAATTTTGTTTAATAATTTTGAATCCTTCTTTACCGAAATTCACAGAAAGCCATTTAACTGCGATAAATGAGGTACTACTGTATAAGCCCTTATGGGGCCTGGCATTGTCAGTGTGATTGAGCCATTGTGTACAATGCGTAGAGTGAAACATGTTTTTAATTATGTCACTTTGCCGTTTGAATTTTGGATTTCACACTATCTCCACAAAATAAACATTTGTACAATGTTGTGTGCTTCAATACCGACTATTAGCTAAAAAATATATATTTCTGTATGTATTCTTGGCCGAAAGTAAGCCATCAACCATAAAAATAGGTGAATGAAATAGAATACACATACTGTATAAAAGGCATTCAGAAGACGCATTTAAAGACACAACATGGAGTATTCTACACTGGTCACTAGGAGTCAGTATTGGTACTGGATAGATAGGTACAGTGTGTAGCTGTCCCAATGCAAATGTGTGAGTCTAGGTTATGTTTTATGGCTAATATGTGTGATTTTCTGTTATTATGGCTAAGATATTGGGTAAGACGAATGTAAAGGTGATTGTCTACTTCTTTTCCTTGCAGCTCATCTCTTCATGGGCCGCCACAGCGAACCAATTGCCTCCATCTAACTCTTCTGTATCCTCTTCTCTGGCGCCAACTACCTTCATGTCCGCTTTCACTACATCCATAAACCTTGGTCTTCCTCTAGGCCTCTAGGTCCTCTATTCACTATCTTTCCTCTGGACATGTCCCAACCATCTCAGTCTGTCCTCTCTCACCTAATATCTGAAACCTCTAACATGTGCTGTCCCTCTGATGTGCTCATTCCTGATCCTGTCCATCCTGGTCACACCCAAAGAGAACTTCAGCATCTTCATCTCTGCTACCTCCAGCTCTGCCTCCTGTCTTTTCCTCAGCGGCACTGTCTCTAAACCAAACAACATCGCTGGTCTCACCAGAGTTTTGGACACCTTTCCTTTCATTGTAGCTGACACTCTTCTATCACACCCGTCACTTTTCTTAACTGTTGACCCGAAGTACTTAAAATCCTCCACCTTCTTTATCTCTTCCCCCAGTAACCTCGCTCTTCCACTTGGGTACCTCTCATTCACACACATGTACTCCATCTTCATTCCTCTCCTTTCCAGGGCAAACCTCCACCCCTCAAGCTTCTCCTCCACCTGTTCCCTGCTCTCACTACATATCACAATGTCATCTGCAAACATCATAGTCCATGGAGATTCCTGTCTAACCTCGTCCGTCAGCCTGTCCATCACCATAGCAAACAAGAAGGGGCTCAGAGCTGATCCCTGATGGAGTCCCACCTTCACTCGGAGCTCCTCTGTCACACCTGCAGCACACCTCACTACCGTATTACAGTCCTCGTACATGTCCTGCACCGCTCTAACATACTTCTCTGCCACTCCAGGGGAGTTTTTTCATGTCTAGAGGGCTCTCCTAATGTTAAAATTCATTTAGAATGTTGTCTATTCCCCGACTATGACAGTTGTGTCATGGTTTATAAACAAAGAATCCTACTTTGTGAAAATTCACTTATCACGGCTGAGTCTGGAACCAGGTGACTGCACTAAACAAGGGATTAGTGCATATCCATACGGTGTATACAATGTGTGCAGTTATGTTTAGACATGAGATAGCTGCAACCAGATGCAGTCCTCACCACAAAATGCAGCTTTATTTTTTCTTGCTCATGTTGCCCTGGTTTCCAAACTCAAGTAGACTCCATCAAAATTCAACCCCATACAAGTTGTGAAAGTAGTGATGGAATCTAGTACATAACATTCAAGGGACTATCAAAACAGGGGAAAAAATGAAAAGGGCCTCTGGGCAAATGTCTGTTTTACACAAGCTGAGCCTCTGGGTCGCTGCTGGCAACGTACTCGACAAATGACAGAGCTTGGTTGGCTGTTTGGGCTTTGAGGCCATTTGCCTTCACGTGACAGCTTGTGTATCCTCCGTATTCCCAGGAAGTGAAAAAAATGTGACGTTTTGGGCTACAGGGAAAGATGCGACACGGAGTCCTTCCCCTGTATCAGTGTTTTTGAACATTTTTACTCGTATTACTTCGCCCCGACTGTCGGTTATTTGCTTTTGGCAACACGGAGTGCAAGATCAAAAGATCACACTCGGCTATCCCGAATTTAAATGATCTACCCGCCCATCTCTTTTCTGTGCCGCTTATCCTCGTTATATACGCTGGAGCCTATCCCAGCTGACTTTGGGCGAGAGGCGGGGTACACCCTGGACTGGCTGCCAGTCAATCGCGGGGCAGACAAACAACCATCCACACTCACTTTCATACCAATGGACAATTTAGCGTCGCCAATGCACCTAAATTGCATGTTTTTGGGGACGTGGGAGGAGTACCCGGAAAAAACCCACGCATCTTCTGACTATGTGGCCAACTTGCTAACCACTCGACCACACTTGATTTTACTCATAATATTACAAGTTTGTTCTCGTGAAATGGTGACATTTTTTCTCTTAATACTTTGACTTTGTCCTCGTGAAAATTACAGCTATTGTTTCAATTTCTGCTGTTTTTTTTTCTTTTTCATTTTTTTTAACTTTTCTCGTAATCATGACTTTTTTCCTGTAATATTATGACTTTATTCTTTTAATATTATAACCTTTTCTGCAACCTAATTTTCCAATATAGCCAATAAAACGACTGCAGACTTTTCCATTTCTGTCGTTTCCTTGAAGTTTTTTGTTAAATTGTATTTTTAGAATGTGCGGCGGGCGAATAAATCACTCGGACCGCGCTTTGAACACCCCTGTTGTAAAGCAAGACATGTTGCGTATATTTGAAGAAGAAAATACATTAAATGATTTTGGGTTAGCATTTTTTACTTTTTGCAACAGACTAAACGGATTTACATTTCGGACGGGAAAAATAGCCTTTTCTTTTTCCTTTTCGGTTCGAGTCGGACCTTCTGGAACAAATGAAGGATGCTAACCGGGTTTCCAACGTTCTTGTATGACTCGGTGGTCTTCTATATGACGACAAGATGCTTTTCATTAGGCTGGACAATTTTTCATGATGTACACCCACACATTTCAATGAGCTGTGTTACAAGAGACACCGCTAAGTTTTGATTGACATGGTCGGAGCGGCACCGCGATGACAAACATATGGTGAAACGCATGCCGCCCCAGCAGTGTCAATCAAAATGGACTATTATTATCTTTGTAAAGGCAGAATCTGGTGCTGGATCCTATTAGATTGTGCGGCTGGACCCAGCGTTGCAGCCATTGATTGTTTACGGTGCCATGAAACAGCACACGTGTGCAAATTGTATATTTGCATCTCCCAGAAAGAAAGATGCTGTTAAATATGATGCTGTATGCAGCAAACAGCAGCCATCTCCCTGCATATCATTAAATCATTTAGGCTTTGTCCTCTTCTTTTTGCCTCCATCACTGTGACAGCTGTGCTACCTTCACTCCATGGTCTAAGGTCTTACTGTAAAAGGGAAATGGAATGCGTACATTGGTCACAAAGCCTGGCCGTGCAATAACAAGCTAATGGTTCATTGAGATTAGCGAGTTCATGCCTGCTTACTCTGTGGCTGGATGCAGAATCTATGAGGAGCAACCCGCAGCTTGGACATCAGCGCATCACATTTCCTCCCTGCTACGTGTGAATTGTGTTAATACACTCGAGGTGCATGCCCGCCTTTCAGGTTTTTGCACATATGTATGTAAATCAGCAGGAAGGAGCTCGGGAGTGTATATCAGGCAGATGCACTGTAGCCACCTTCACAGCTGTGGGCTGAGTCCCTTCGGGAGCACTCCGCCAGCCATCCCTTCAAAAAAAGTGGCAAAGCACATCTGGGCCCCAGCAGGTGCTCTGCAGTCCCGTGATAGATTGTTGTATGCCGCTAAACCCCGGGACTGGTGTCTTCATGCAACACCACGGCACTCATTTCATCTTAAAATGAAAGGCCTGAATGATCCCTGCATAACATGTCCCCAAATGATCATGGAGAAAAAGCATTTCCTTCTTCAATGGGGTTATGTTTGTCATTGAAGTGAGTTTGTTGTTTGTAACTTAGCATGCTGAACATTTACGCCACAATTTTGCCTCGGTTTGCGTTGGAAATGCACAAAATCTTTTTTTCTGCTTTACTTCCTGCTTCGCAGGACCGATACGGTGCAGATAACCAATCTACTTTTTAAAGTTAGATTTAACAGTAGTGTGTGCACACCGGGAAGCGAGAAGGCTTTGGACAAATTAGGATTTGAACAAATGTACGTGTTGATTTTTCCAAATCAAATTTAATCACATTACTACTACCACATCACTACTATCAGGAGATCCAGAGCTACCTGCTGTGGACCAGCAAAGTGCACCCTATACGGACACACGCTCCAAGCAGCCGGTGTGCCTCTGTGAAGGTCGGGAGAACCAGAGCATAGAGCAGCAGGAGCCACATGGCGTGGCCCAGAAAGATGCACTGTATTCAGGTTGTTTTAAAAAAAAATACCTTTAGCACTAATTATTGGAACACAAGATTTGTTCGGTAAGCTCAATGACCCTTGACCTACATACACAGGTCATGCCAGTCATGAGAAAGGGTAAATGAGGTGGCCAATTACAACTTGTTCTCCTCTTTGCATCTTCTTTGAAGTGTGGCAGAATTGGACAACTGGCAAATGACCTGAAAACAAAGATTGTTCAACATCACAGTTTGGGTGGAAGCATACAAAAAGCTAGCTAAGAAATTCCAGCAGTCCGTTTCCACTGTGAGGAACATAGTGAGGTAATGAAAGACCGCAATCACAGTTCTGGTTAAGGCCCGAAGTGGCAGGCCAAGAAAGAATCCAGACAAGCAGAGGCAAAGGATGGTGAGAACAGTCAAACTCAACCCACAGACCAGCTCCAAAGACCTACAACCTGATCTTGCTGCAGATGGTGTCACTGCGCATCGGTCAACTATTCAGGGCACTTTGCACAAGGGGATGCTGAGGAAGAAACCGTTTCTGCGCACATGCCACAAACGTAGAGTTGCTTGAGGTATGCTGAAGCACATTTGGACATGCCAGCTTCATTTTGGAACAAGGCGCTGTAAAAGTGAAGCTCGCCCGGATTCCAGTCAGCATCAGCAGGTTCTTGACAACAATGTTCAAGAATCAGTGACAAAGTTGAAGTTGCACCGGAGCTGGATACTTCAACAAGACAACAGCCCTAGACGCTGCTCAAAATGCATTCAGGCGGAGGAACAAGTACAACAGTCTGGAATGGAATCTCAGTCCCCAGACCAGAATGTTATTGTAGTTCATTCAGCCATTTCTATCCTTCACCATGCTGGATTTAGGCATAAAATATGCACCCTACGCTTAAATGTGCATTTTTTGGACTAGGCCGTATTCGAGAACAAAACAGCATGATTTATTAATTAGAATATTTTTCAAAAACCGTGAGGGAGTGAAGCCGTGAAATTCAAACCACGTGTGTGACGAGGGACGACTGTCTTTCCTCAGTTGTCCATCCGAGATCTGGATGAAACTTACCTCCTCCTTTGCTATTAAGAACGCAGTTTCTGGCTGTTGCACTAAATGATTTCCCAAGTGACATATATTACATCATTGGCAGAGGTCTGCTGTCACTAAGTGCTCTTGTTTTCGTATTTTTATGCATTCATGGTATAAAAATTTGATTTGGCTCGATCTCCATCCCTTCCCTCCACCCATGCAAGTTCTGAAAAGTGCTGTGTTGGGAGTTTGGCCCTTGAAGGACAGACATTGTTTACATTTTTATTCAAGTGGGGCAAGGACAAAATAAGGATAGTGAAATGTCACTGGGTCTCATTAGTCTGTGCCAATACCATCAATGGAAACTTTACTTTTCATGGAAAGGAAGTCTAAGCCAACAAGTCAGTGGCGTACAGAAAGCCAGTGTTATCTTGTAATTTACAATAAAATCCACGAGGAATTAAGGAAAGGCTAAAGGTTGTCACGTACAAATTGTAAGACTGTATGCATCGTTGGCCAAAATTAAGCATTTTCAAGCATAAAAATGACTAAGTGAACAAACATACAAATGTAAGGCATTCAGAGGACGTGTAATATCCGTGTCTTCGTTGTGCCTTCAAGGGACGGGGCCTGGGAAATGATGTGAGTGACATCAGATAGCATGTGGAAAGTGCATGTGACTGGCGTGAGTTGTGGCCGACAGCAGATCCTGTGGGAGTGTTCCATGCATGTGTGTTCTCTGCTAATAAAGCCATTGACGTTCATCGGCACTGGTCACTAGGGGTCAGTAGTGTCACACTGAAGAGACAATAGCCACCGCAGGAAGTAGTGTTAATGCTAACGTATTGTATTGTAGAATTTGTACAAGATGTACATTATTAGACTTGGTCATCTCACTTTGAGCCCGCACCCAAGGTATTGCGTCGATATATATCTACATTTGTAAATAGCTCAGTGTGATTAGATTTGGCGCTGCACTCCACCATCGCCAGTTTTAAGAGAAACCTCAGTGGCTGTTTATGCATGTGAATGCTCTCCTTTTTCAGCTTTGATTCCCTGACATATTCCCGTGCCGCTTTTTTGCTTCGACGCTCAGCCAACTGTCTTGTCTCCGTCTTCTTGTAGACGTCGCCTATCTTATCTCACATGTGCTTCCAGACTCAACTGCCTGCTTTTCATGGAGATAACATGGCAGAGTGAGGCAGATGGAGCTTAAATGTTCCTGCGTTGTTATGCGCTGGTTTAGATTCTCCGAGAGATTACACAAATAAAGAGTATTCGTAGACTCTTGACTTTTGAACATAACTTGAGTGTACCTGCAGATGGTGATATGACACACGTAAAGCAACGCTCATCTTATTTTCACACATACATACATACAATACAATTCACACACAAAAAAAAAACAAGAAAAATGGGACCAGATAGAGCAAATTGGACACATTAACGGAATTGTCCATTCACGGCACTAATCTTTTTGACACCCTCAGCCCACACCGACAAGGAACTGACAAGCAAGCGCAAATACGGGAATAAATTGGGAAAAAAGGGTGTTCTGAATGGCAAGACTAGCTTGAAAGCCCCAACAGATGCCTCTCACAACACAACCAAAGTTATTTCTGTTGCTGTGACTTGTGTCTTAACGAAGTACGTCACCTCTGGGGGAAGTGAGAAGTTACCTGCGCACTGCAGGTATTGTCCTGTATATTGTATTTATCCTTGAAAAATGTTTTTTTTTTTAGTATTGTTTGATTGTATTTGTAGTTTTTTAATGGTCAAGGGCCATTAAAAAAACACTTGGCCATTAAAAAATGCACTTTGTAAACCCTTGTGTTAAGGTGCCCAAAATAGAGCCCACGGGCAAATTGTGGCCCTTGCCTTATTAGTCACTGGCCCGCAAAAAATAGTAAAAATTGAGCAAAAGTCACAATGACAAAAAGCCGAAATGAAACACAAAGATGACTCAAAGACTCAAAGACTTTATTAAACCAACAAAATATAAACAAAATATAAAAATATTATGGGTGCACGATAATTATCAAACCGATTTTCAAGCGGATATCAGGGAATTATGACATCATACCAGTGAATCCAATAACATTAAATATAGTGCCGAAAATCATTCCTAATAGGCGAGATTACCTGTACTGTGTGGGTGAGCAAATCAAGCGCTCCTTTTTTTCTCCTGCCTGTGACATGAACAGCCTCTGGTCACTTCCCCTGAGCTCACTTGTAAAACAAACATTCACTTTAACAGGACGGAACGTACCAAATGCTCCTCAATGAGCGGGGGAAAAAAAAACCATCGAGCACACGTAACTTATCAGCCACCTGAAACGCCAGCGGTGTGACCTCTGAAAAGCCCAAAAGGTTTGCTCGGAGCTCGAGAGTAGTGATGTGGTGGTAGTAATGTCATGATATTTGATTGGGACAAATCAACAGGTACACTTGGTCACATCCAAATGTGTTTACCCCAAGGTGTACAGGCTATTGGTGTTATATTGGCTTTGAGAAGCATCTCCAAAAAATATATACAACTATCTCAGTGGGGTGGTGTGATCATCAATCAGTACACGGTGATTCCGAGGTCAGTCTTCCAATAACAGGGTTTATCCGCTCCTAAGGCCACATCCACAACGGCAGATTCATGTCATATATGTACTGCCATATGATCAAAACCTTATTTGGATCCAAGAATATCCAATCCCAGTCGCTTAAACCAAAGTGGACCAAACGGGAGAAAAGGAAGGGAGGATGTTGACATCGGAACTCTGGGAAACTACCGAACAAACCCACAATCCAAAGTGTTTTTTTTGCATTCCGGGACTACATATTGAGGCCTTTATGCTCTAGAGTGGAGGAAAGTGTGTCCCTTTTTGAGGTAATAAATAGCAGCAGCTACAATTTCTATAATTTGCAATATTTCAGCAGTCCATCTGTCAGGCTGTCAGACCAAGAGAGTGCCTACATATATTAGGGAGGTACAGTTTGCAGAAAAGGTGGAGCAAAGCTGCACGGGACCCATTCGTCCTCCTCTGAGTTTCTGCTGCAGTGGCATTTTTATTCCCGGCTGGTAGTTGTAACTTAATTCTAAATGTTACTGAAGTCCCTGTCAAACATTGTGTGTTGATAAATCTCTTAGTTCTAACTAAATCAATACGGGGCAAGGCGCTGGATGAAAAACCTTTATAATCCTCGCCCTCAGCAATCCTTTGCACACAGGCCAATTTTTGCCTGCTTTTATCATTTCAACCTGACAGTTTGCTGTATGTTGAGTAGACCTAATCCATACACTTTGATACCACTCTTGGCCAAAACCCATAAAGTATTCCGATCCAAGTTGCTGGCATGCGATTTTACTGTCGTAGGAAAAGCTCATCTTTCATCTGCTTGTGTAAGTGAGCCACATAAAATATCAACGTGTGAAGCTATTGAACACAAACCATCCTAATCAATTTTGACTTAATATTAAGAGTAATAAAATATATAATATCATTGCAACAAGTTCATAGTGTACTTAACGCGACTTTAATTAAAAATCAGATATGGAGGTAAGCTGTGGCTGTTTGTTTTCTTTCACAAAATTGTGTCTATTTGTGCAAGAGCCCATGCAGTCGTTTATTGCCGATCACGATAAGTGAATATTTTTGTAGAATTTTTGTAATTAATTGAAAAATGATATTCCGGTCACTGGCTGACACAAACTTTACGTTACATCACATTACCTTATGTGCCACACCATGTCTGACATAATAGAGTGAAAAAAAAGTTCTCCTCCAATTCCATGTGGAAGTGGTAAGGTTTGGGTTTCTTAAATTTGAAATAATTACATTTGAGGTTAGCTGGTTAGCTTGCTAGCTAGCAGCCGTCTCGCGTCTATGCAGCATGAGTTGTGCAATGTGATGTAAACAATGAATAATATGAGGCTAAGGTCACCATAGACGAGTTATTCAATGTCTACAGGGCTCTAAAAAAGTATTTACAAAGTTGTAAACTGCTCTAACTACAAAACTTCAATTTATTAACATTGCTTTTTGTCGTGGAAATTCGATTTATCACGGCCTTAGGGACGTCTGTAGTCACCTTTACACACCTATTATTCTTTGCTTACACCACATAGCGCAAGCTGTGAGATCACTGCTGGGACATACAGTAAGAGACAGCTGCAAGCTGCAGAGCTAACTGGTTAGCCTCTCCAGTTCACTTAGTCTAAACTTAAGAAAGTGTTTCAAACAGAGTGGGGAAGAAGGACAAAGTAAGAAGCCAAACAGAGTACCACTTCCACACTGAATGGGAGGAGACCATTTGGTCACTCAACATGTCGGACGTGCCATGGCTGACTACATGCAGTGTGAAGTCAATGTAATCTAATGTCATGTCATTCCTGACACCTAGTGGCCATAACACCACATATAACTTGTCTTTCAATATTTTTGGATTAAAAATGGGCCAGAATCAACCGCAACACAGTGGCCATTTATTAATTGATTGTTGTAAAAGAGTAAATAGAGTGAGGGAGCAATGTTCGAACCGCGACGTTTCAAAAAGTTTGCCCGCACCTGCAATAAGACTATTTTGGTTCCAGTTTGCAGTGGTGTGAAACCACATGGCATCATACTGGGAGGTATTTTTTACTCAGCAAAATAAGGCAAGCCAAAGTGGATATTATTATCTTCGTGCAGCTCTTTATCGCTCATTAAATTATGCAGGAGGACTTAATGAAGTTCCAGTTTGAGTGTTTATCATGGGGTACAGTAGGCGAGTGCTCCGACAGGGGTTAGGCTGAAGTAGCAGGGCAGGACTAGGGTGTCGCAATGGATTAGTTTTTGCCTCACTGTGATGATTAAGGTCAGATAAGTAATGTCTTTAGTGTCAGCGAGAGCTTTGGAGAAAAAAAGGTTGTCTTGCATGCGGGACAGAGACAATGCCGTCCTGCCAGACGCCAGAACAAGATGACACTTCATCTATTGCGCCTCATGTACGGTAGATTATTTGCAGTTTGGCCTGTCAAGTCCTCACGTCCTCCAAAAGCAATACCGGCCATCTTTTGTGGGGGATCTTGTTTGCATTCTTCCAATTGCAAAAGACAGAAATAATCTTGAAGAGCTCCTCGCGGGCTGCGAGAGGCAGTGCCAGTCGAGTGAAGGGTCAGCACACCCGTCGTTGGAGGCGAGCCTCTGGGAGATGTATAAAATTGGATCTGCCATTTTCTGAAAAATGTACCGTTGATTTGATATTTTCGGGTCTGGGTTCTGTTGCAGAGGATGTCCATAATAGTTGATGAAGATAAATTACAGGTGCTTTCCTCAAAGAGAAAAAGAAAGGTAAGGGAGACGGGTCTCGGGGGAGGTCAGACGTATCCTCTTATGCTTTGCGCGGTGCATTTGTTTATGTCAGGAAACATCAGAAAAGTGGCCACTTAGCGGGATATGGCGGCCTTTTCTAATGTATGAAGACTTGCATCTCTCCTGCAGCTAAAGGTGCGACCCTCGAACTTGTGCAAGAGGCGCGGTTGACAACCGGGCCTGATGATTTGCTCAAGTTCACAACCACTTGAAATCAACACCGTGCATCAGGCAGAAAATAAAATCCACTTTGGCTTGAAAGCGCCAGCGAAAAACAAATAGAAAATAATAACCGACCAAGTCAGAACCCAATTCCATGGCGGTGTTTGATGCGAGGGCGCACGGGCCAAGGAATTGGCAGTGGGTTGGGAATGTGGAGAATCAGAACCATAAAATGAGTTTGTTGGCTTTGTACTGTTGCTGCGCGTCGCGCTTCCTTTTAAACTGGCCGGGCCAAACCAATGGGGGTTAAATTAAAAGCGAGATGATGCCCTCCTCAGTGCCGAGCACGAGTTAGTCCTCCACGAGGCGAACGAGAGCACCAAAGCCAGAGGGCTCACAAATGCATTGGATTTTGTGTACTTTTACACGTTTGTGTTGGCGTGCGGTGTGTATGTGTGCCAGTGCCGTGGCGGGCAGCCTTATTGGCATTTTCTATGGTGATTTCTATGAGCTTACTCCATTAGGATCACCGAGGGCTTCCATCTCAGCCCGCATGCAAGAAGACGCGTCCCTGAAGCCTCTGTTTACCAACCAAGTCGGATTTGCCGCTCTCATACACAGCCAAGCCCGGGCTCAGCTCCCCGGCATGCCCCCTACCCATCTAGCGCCGCTACCTTTGCCCCCGCATCCTCATCCCGCATCCCCCCCCCC